>JACYXH010000826.1:1522500-1857500 GCA_026745465.1 Lota lota
AAAAGAGTGCATTAAAGAGTTTGTTAAAGAGTGTGTTAAAGAGTGTGTCTGCGGGTCTGCCCACCTCTTTCCCCACTGGCATACCACTCCCAAGGCCGGCGGTGAGGCCGATTACTTTAGCCACGAAGGCCTTCAGAGTCAGGTACTCCTTCAGCACCACCCCCCTCAGGATGGTCTTCAGCTCCGGGATACCAGAGCCTGGCTCACGGGGAGGAGAGACAAACACACAGAGTCAGATAAATAACAAAGGGGTGGAAGACCGTTAAAAGAGGGGGACTAAGGAGAAAGAACCAGGATCAGATAACGCTAAACGCCATGAATAATGAACGACTTCCCAGTGTGGGAAATCTAGATGAAAGCAATGGAGGGCATTATTCTTAAAATACACAAAAAAGTAAGTAGTAAGTAAGTAAAAACAATTAAAAAAAGATGGAAGTGCAAACACGATAGTGATAATGAAAGGAGAGAAAAGAGATGGAGTATTTACTATTATGTACCACTGTTTAGTCCATCGGCAGACGCTTTCTTCCAAAGCGACTCAGGTTGAATTCAGTTACAGGTCATTAATGAGCAGGCAGGGGTTAGGGCATCTTTAGGCTAAAGGACATTGGGGATGAAACCCAACCTAACCCCCCCCCCCCCCCCCGAATGCACCCATCCCCCACACGCTTGATATCCTACCAATGGCTTGCGGTGCGACCAGGTGGCAGAAGAGCGAGGCGAAGGTGACGAGGATCATGGGATACGACACCCAGGCCAGGTACTGCAGCGCCACATTCCCTCGCAGCTCTCCGTGAACCCACTTATAGGCTGAGTCACACACACAGAGCCAGGAGAGGGAAGACAGACAGTAATGCATTATTACATCCAAAAGGGGACAAATTATTCATATTGAAGGTAGAACAGTATTGAATATGTATGTCTCTCCAGTACCAATTGGATCATACTTCACTAGGGATTTTTGCGTTACTCTCCCTAAAGCCTACAATTTTTGTGGGGGAAAGGACATTGAAGTTAACTCTATTTCATTGTTGTTGGTAGTGCGGATGGGTGACATGTTGCTAGTAGGGCAAGCAGGGACATCGCTTTTTGATCATTTCTAAAAACTCAAATCATAAACATTGAGTTATGATTCTCAGGGAAGAGTGAGTCAATAGTGCTTGGAACAGCCCATGTTTTACCAGGGAGACATAATCCAGTTTGCTTGGCCTTGAATACAGATGACCTTCCTACCAGCTTTAGGAATGACTCTCTCTCTAACTCACCGTGTGCTGCAGCTTAAAAGAGAAATCCCTCAGAAGATTCTAGATTCAGCAACCCAATATTGTGCCAATGATACTTGCAAAATGTACTTCAGCCAATACAGTTTGCCCTTCATCTCATACGTATAGACATTATTATAATTGCATTATTATTTCAACCACCATATGTCTTACTTAACTTTAATCTGTCTTTTTATCTGTCTTATATCTTTTACACATTTAAATTTAGCGGTCTAATTTTTGAAATTGTAACATTGTAATTAGAGCATACTTTTTGCTTATCAATGTGTTTTCCTCCCTGAATAAATCAAGGTTTTGATTGACTGAGTCTCCTGGCGTTTGCCTTAATGACTGCTTAATCACTGCTGTGGTGTACCTTGTAGGCTTTTGGCACTGGTGTAGTCCATAGTCCAGCTGACCAGTGCCATCGTCAGGCCCAGCAAAACCAGGAAGATCCAGTCGTCTCCCATCTTGTTCACGATCTGCCGCCGCACACGAGCCAAACAGTCTGGGACACACACATGCACACATACACACACACACACACACAAACATACACGTCTGTGTTTGTGTGTGTGCCCAGTGTGTTCTAAGTGTGTGTGTGAGTGTGTGTATGTGCCCAGTGTGTGTGTGAGCATGTGTTTGGGTAATGATGTGTTTCTCTGTAGATAATGTTTTGTGGTCAAGCTTAAGCTTGAGTGATTTATAATGAATCACCCCTTGGTTATTTACTGAATATCATCTTTCACTCTGTGTACCGAGTTCAACTTCTATGTAGTCTGTGCTCTCCTGAGAGCTGTTCATCTGGCTGTCCCACCATGATCTTCATCACCAACCTTGTGTCTGTCTCTCTATCACCCATTCAACCTAAATGGAATCTATCACAGCTAAACCTGAGCACCATTGTTCCCTGCAAGCCTTTCTTCTTCAGGATTCAGGTCAAAATGAGGTGCTTTACAATCCGCTTGAATTCATGAAATGTAATCCTTCGTACGAGGACAGTATTTATGAAATTACCCAGTAGACAAGAGACTCTTGATTGACCGTGGAAGGACGGCAACCTCTACAGTGGGCTGTGTGAGTCACCTTGGCATTTGGAGTAGGGACGGGGCTTCTGGGTGGAGGACGTGTGGGACAGATGAGAGTCCAGCGTGGGGGGGTGGTGCTGGTGGGGGTGGCGGTGGGGGTCGTGATGCCGCCGGCCGTGGCCTTTGCGGCCGGTTGCCATGGTGTCGTCTCCCGCCTGTCTCCATTGTTTCTCCGTCAGCAGACGTGCCGCCTCTCGTCTGGCAAAGCTGCCCAATTGTTCCCTGTACTCTCCGTACAGCTGTACCCAGAGCAGGGGAGGGAAGACTACATTACCCATAATGCTGTACTGGGTTTGAAAGCGTAACACAGAAGGATAACATAAGCATGTTTGCTTCTGTTAGCAGCACATTGATTTGAGCAAATCATGTTAATTACAGAACAATAAGATGGGATATGGGAGAGAGGGAGAGAGATAGAAAGAGAGGGGAAAGATAGAGAGTGATAAGCAAAGAGAGAGGTGGGGAGAGAGAGAGAAAGAGAGAGAGATTGACACAGAAAGAGAGCGAGTGAGGTATCAACATAGAGAAGGAGAGAGAGGTGGAGAGAGATAGGCAGAGAGAGCAAGAGAAAGAAAGAAAGAGAGAAGAGAGTGAGAGCGAGAGAGCTTGAGATATATAGAGAGAGAGGGGAAAGGTCAGTGTCTGACCACCTAGACTGTGTGGAGCAACCTGGACCCAGAGCTGTGAGTCTTGGGCCACACCAGAAAGAGACAGGGAATGTGCGGCGTGTGCGTAAGGGATACACATCAACCTGAATCCCCTGCCAGACAGAAATAGACAAAACGGGCATACAGATCGGAAAAACCCCCTCCATGGGAAAAGCCAGAGGCTGGAGGGAGGCCAAAGTAGTCAGAGGAAGGGATCCTGGACGGGGAACATTCCACACTCCACACTTTCCTGCTCACACACACGCTCTCTATCTCTCTCACACCCACGTGCATGCATACCCAAATTGACAATCAAGTTGATATCCTCACCTTATACACATGCATGCACATAAACACATACACACATGCACCCACACACACACGCTCCAAGGCAAGCTGATGTCCGTCATCTTACACCGCGCTCCCCTTACACTACGCTGGCCTACTATAAACCCAGAAGAACACGGCCTATCCCACGCAGATTTAAAGTGCAACTGAAACCCTGAGGATCACATGCCCCTCCCAGCAGCGCATGGCGACGGAGAAGCACGGAGGTAACTCATACAGGGAGCTGGGAACAAGACCAGTCCCCGCGAACAGGAGACCTACTGGATCCCAGTTATAGATCAGCCACCTGACTCACGGAGATGGTTCCATTACCCCAACGTTCACAGTCCAGCGCCGTGCTCCTCCAATTGGTTTCTGAAGCTTTCTCTGATGGGCTGAAGGCAGTGTGTGGATTAAAGCTACCCTACCGCTCTATTACATCTGTTGGCTTCCAATGAGGCAGAAAATAGGGAGTTAATAGGTTTGGTATTGTTTAAGTCATTCCTAAGACGCAAGAGTTATATGGCTGCACTTTACTCATTGTAGTCTAAATGTTTCTATTGAAATAGCTTCTTTTTTTTATGAAAACATTGAGTTTAGCTATTTTTAGTTTTTAATCTGACATTGTTGTATTAAGTTTTTCTTAGATAATCGATTTTTTATCATAATAATAATACAAATATGAATATAGATAATAATCATAATAATTACTAATTATTATGATTATTATTATGCTATTCGTGTATGATTTATTATTATTATTTGTAGAAGTAGTTGGTGTTAGTTGTAGTAGTATTTTTTTTAATTGCACACAATTCGATTATTTGACATTTTGTTTACAGCCAAATATGTTACGATGCATTTTGCTTCACAGAAAACTTCTACACTTCTAATGTAAAGTATTGTCCTGAGAAAACTTGATGATACAGTATATATGTGTTGTAACAGAGCTCCCTACAGCTATAGCATATGCAGTTGGCCCAATTTACGAAGTGCAGTCACGTGGCGAGCTGACCAATATAGAGGTGTATAATTAATACATGGACACAGACCAGGTGCTTTGCATTCACACTGTCAAGGGCTCATAAAGACAGCTTCTTACTCCATCAGCAGGTCTCAGCCCTGCTAATCATGATGCACAACATTGACTGCAGATGTTCCACTTGCATGTTTTATTCACCCCATGTCATTTGTTATTAGGAATATTATCATCATTATAACAATAATACATTATTATTATTATTTAAAAATATATATAAAGATAATAACGTGTATTAATTATAATGTATATTAATAATATAGCTGTTCATCAAAATAATGTTGGGTGTGAATTAGCTGTGATAGCCGCAGTATTAGTATTATTGATTCAGTTTAATATAACATTTAATATTTTCCTCTTTTTGTATATTTTTCACACACACACACACACACACACACACACACACACACACACACACACACACACACACACACAAACACTTACACTTTCCAACAATTGAGTGATGCAATGACACATATTACAATTATTATATTATATTATATGTTATTTAAAAGTATCTGAAGTGCATACAGCCACATACAAACTACATTCAAACAGTCATATTAACTAACTTCATTAACTAAATATAGTATAAATGCGTAACAAATTACGCCTTTACCTGTTCCTCGTGAGGTATCTTTAACATTGTGTTTTCCTTTAGCAACTTTCTCTCTTATAATTCATGTCTTTCAACAGCCCAGCACTAGACGAAAAAACATAACCCAGTCTCTCGGGGACCTGACACAGCAGCCGGCCAGAATGAGCAGTTAAAATACCTGCAGATTGATCACAGTGATTAGAGGGGTCACTGGCAGTGGACAGCGTGAGAGAGACATTGAAAAGCCTTGATGCATTCTCACCACATTGCTTCACAGTCATCTTTCAGCCGCTGTTTGCCTTGTGTCACCCCTGTAGGCCTGTGTGTCCATTACTCAGGGAACGACTACAGACGAAGACGTCAGTGACGTTCATTAAGTTAAGCTTTCACACGCTGCACAGTTGTGTGTTGTCGTTGTAGCTGTCCATCCTCACCCTTATGGATTCCCACCTCTTTCACAAGGCTTTCCCTTCATCACGACCCCTCACACAAGCTTTTGATTGGCTTACCCATCCAAACCCCTTCCGCCATATTCTGGATACATTTCAATTATAAATTATTATACAATGTCTCTATGTTAATGCATGTATATATATACATTCATTAATCATCATCATTATAATGTCAATACTTTTTTGTGCATAGGTCTATACAATATTTTATGATACAATACATATAAAATACAATATATATTGCATATAAAATGCATATGTACACTTATCTATATGTAGACCTTCCCATTTGTATTCTTATTCTTATTTGTATTTTATCTTCTCTTTTAGTTTTTTGCTTTGCATTGTTCTTTTTGCTGCTGTAATTCCTGAATTTGCCTTCAGGGAGTAATAAAGTTGTATTATATCTTATCATTATCCCTTGTTTGTAATGATCATTATATAATGACCAAATAATTTAGATTATTTAGTACCATAGCATCTGTGTCCTTAAGGATGAGCCGTCATGAATACACATAATTTAAAGACCCAGTCCAGGCGAGGCTTACTTCAAACACAAATCATTGCTTCAGATATGATAAATCCCTGCAACATTTTGCCAAACCAGTAAACAAAGCCAGCATTTGTTGTTTAACATGCTGTAATTACAGTTGTTAAATTGTAATTTGTTAATAATCAGCTTTTTTCAAATGAAGGTTTTAACCAAGGCATGAAACGTGTGAGTAGTCTTCAAAACCAAAATCTGTGTACAACACCTACTATGTTTTATTCTGCTAGGTCAAACTGCACAATGCAATACACTATGTTAACGCTTTAAAAGGGAACGACAAATACATGAGGAAATAGAAAGGCTCTTAAGCCTGAGATGTAGTTTAAGAGAGGGAGAGAATAGAGGACTGAGAGAGATTAAGATAGAGCGGCAGAGAGAGAAAGAGAGAAAGCGAGAGAGAGAGAGAGAGAGAGAGAGATGGTAATAGATGCAGAAGGTGAAGGGCAGCGTGGCATTGAGAGTTAATTAAAAAAAATAATAACACATTCCTTTGTCCATTATGAAATCAAGAGAGCAAAAAATTCCTGAGTTTTGTGTGGTTAATGTGTGTGTGTGTGTGTGTGTGTGTGTGTGTGTGTGTGTGTGTGTGTGTGTGTGTGTGTGTGTGTGTGCAAGCCTTTTAACAGTATAATCCTGCAGCCAAGGTTAATGATTAAACATGACTCCCCTAACTGATGGACATATGGAAAGAATAAGACCCCGTCAGCGAGGAAACCCCGGAAAAAATCCTTCAGGACCCCCCACCCAAACACATACACAAACTAACAGCTGCAGGTTTCCAAAACACTGTCATTAATACTGAAACAAACACACTGGTACCACCACAGCTCTTTGTACTAGTTCCTCACCAAACACAGTTCATGTTCTCGTTAATGCACCATATCCACGACACCAGGAGCATAACAAACAGTGTGACTTTACTGTTTCACTTTAAGACAATGGGATGTACGGAGCCACTGGGGGTGTACAACTGCCATGGAAGCCCTGATATATATTTCATGTCATTTTAATTTTTATCAATGTATCATTCTGGATCAATCAATATCTTTACAAAGTCTATATCAATCTTAAAAATATAGTAAAGTATTTAAACAAAGTTCTTAATAATATATATTATATCAATATGATATTATTGTTTGAGAATTCAGAACAATTATAATAATAGATATACGTATACATCTTTTATATATTACAGAAATGGAGAGGCATCCGTATCCTACTTTGTACAGGAATAATAATAATAATAAAAACTGTTTATACCTTACCAGAATTTGGTCTATATTCAAAACTGTCTCAAAAGTGTTGATGCGTTCTCTCATCTTTCCTATGCTGTTCTCTTTTCTTTCCCATTTCTTCCAAATATCCCTCCTAATATACTCTCTCTCTCGCTCTCTCTCTCTCTCTCTCTCTCTCTCTCTCTCTCTCGCTCTCTCTCGCTCTCTCTCTCTCTCTCTCTCTCTCTCTCTCTCTCTCTCTCTCTCTCTCTCTCTCTCTCTGCCCTTCCTTGTCTTTCGGAATCTTTCAATGTGACCTAGGCAGACTGTTCCTGCCTGCTCCAGGGTTCCTAGTGACTGACAGGAATGACTACTGTAATATACTACATGCATTTACCCACACATTCACGCACACATGTACATACACACTCACACCCATGCAAAACACACACACACACACACACACACACACACACACATATATTGGCATGCACACGCACACAAACACGCCCACACACTTACACCCATGCACACACAAACACACGCACACACACACACACACACACACACACACACACACACACACACACACACACACACACACACACACTCGCATATAAGAGTCGGACCGAAGGGAAAGGACAGGAGGTTAATGTAGACACTTGAAGCTTGACAATAAGTTGTCAGCAGCTCTTAATTCTGTGCTGTAGATTCTCTGGTCCTGCCAGTCTGCGAACCCAGCAGATTCCAGACTTCCAGTTCAGGGATCAGGGACGTTATTGAAGGAAGGTTGATATGTCCATATCTATGATACACGATACGGGTTTAGCAATGAGCCGTTTGGATTTACTGACTAAACATTCAAAACCGCAACTTGTCTCTTGTGGATCACCTATCCTGTATGTTCCCTGTGGTTTAAGACCTGGGAAACACAGAGCAGGTGCTGCTGGATTCCACACTGTGTTGGAGAGTTGAAATGGGCCTTGGTTAACAGATAAACAGAATACAGTGAAAACTCAGCTCTGGCCTAAAAGGTCAAATCATTCTTAAATGAGAAACAGTGAAACACAAACATGATGTGAAACAATAAATGTGAAAAATAATTACATTGAGAGATGTAATTGAATTACGACTGTCTAGTCTAGTACAACTTCCCCATCTACAACTGTCAACAAATGACAACTTCCCTGTCCCTCTGATGGTGCACGGAGGCACCCGCACGATTTACTTCCTTTCTCAATGAATCTCACCTTTGACCTATGTGTGTTTATCTTTCCACCTTTCTCTCACTCTTTCCCCTGAAACTTTCTCTCGACCACCCCACCCCCCTCCTCCTTCCCCCCCGCTCTTCCCTTGGATGCCGTCCATCCAACCGCCACCCCCCCCCCCCCCCCCCCCCCCGGAGGTGAAACCTTACTCTGGGATAATTTTAGCACCAGTGTGCCCCAATGGTCACTGACACACTTCTCCACACCTCTCTCTCTCTCTCTCTCTCTCTCTCTCTCTCTCTCTCTCTCTCTCTCTCTCTCTCTCTCTCTCACTCTATCATTTTGTTTGTCTCTCTATCGGGTCATCTCTCCCAGGAGCCTCCCGCTGCAGACAGATGGAGGAGTTTAACCTTTACATAATAGGACAACAGCAAGCTATCGATACCCTATTGCAATACCAACAAGCCCTGCCATCCATTCATGGTAACCATTGATCAGTTAGCTCATTATTCATCATTATGAATCATATATCTACATCATACACATAGACACACATATATATATATATATACATATATATATATATATATACATATATATATATACACATGTTGAACAGAAATGTGTGCAACTGTGATATTAAGTAAGTAAATGGTTTACTGGCTTTACAGCCCTAACATTCTTGTGTGCAATAGCAAGCCCTTTTTATTAAGCTGTAAAACGTGAGAGCTCAAAGATCAGATTCTCCCTGTAGACATTCTAACAGATTTCCTTCTACTCATCTCCTCGCCCAAACCGGCTTCTAAGTTAAACCACCACACGACACATCCAAGAACACATTGATAAATGTATACACACACACACACACACACTCACATACATGTTTTCCTAACTGCTTCCACTAGCTTGTCAACATGACGTTAAACCACAGAGGTATTTTCCTGTCTGTGAGGGGTCAAACACAGCTGTGTGACCTGGAAATGACCTGGGCGTGATAAACACAACCGCCATAAAACTAACAACACAGAATTACTCATCAAGTCAAACCTATTAATTGTGTTATTTGGCATGGTAATGCAGACTTTGGGCTCCGGGGGGCCATATTCTGTTGGATTGGATTGCATTAAATTACGTTAAAATTAGTTTTTGAATACATCCCTTAACCCTAAATCATCAAGGCATCATTGGCAAGGGAAAACCTTTGCCAATGGTGGGAGGACACAATGAGTGTACATTATTTAAAATAGGCAAAAAGACGAAAATCCAAGTTGACCCATACAGACCCATATAGTGGCTCAACATCTGTTCTTATTGTATGATAGTGTTTCAGACAAGGTGGTCCATAGGCAGGTGGTAGGGATAGACAGATCTCAATCTGGTGGCGCAGTTCGTTGACAGTAAACCTGAAGCCAGGAGGACACCTTGTTCCAATGCTACAGCATAGCGTTTCCTGCTAATAAACACCCAATAGTCTTCAATGTCAATGGTCATCCCAACCATGAGTCCCCCCTCTGCCGTCCATGTGCCATTATGGATGTGCACACACATCCATACACTTTTTTTTCATGCATGTTGTAGGCATGCACCGATGCACATGCATCCGTGCATGTACACAACGTGTCCGGTGCAGAGACACTGGGCCCGTGGCTGGTGTGATTAATGGACGCTTCTTATTTATATCTGACCTGCACCTCCCGGGAGGCAGGGCGCGGGCTGGGGTTTAGGGGTTTGCCTTGGGCACGCATCCAGAGACACTGAAAGGAATGGTATTGACACTCTCTCACCTCTCCTCATGCTGCTCCTCTCACATACTCATCACGTCTTCTCTAGAGAACACACACACACACACACACACACACACAACTCAAGCTTGTCTTACATTACCTCCTACCCCAATGTGTAATTTTTCCATATCTCTCTCCATAAGAAGAAGAAATTTAGAAGGGATGGCAACTGATTCTTTTTTTTCAACATCCGGTTCTTCAGCAATTTGTTGACATGATGCTGTCAGAGATGCTTCACGAATCACCCAGATTAGAAAAAAATTAAATAAAGTATTCCTGGCATTAGTGCCGACGTAGTGGTCTGTTAAGAATAGACCAAACCGTTGAAAAGGATGTGAAACTCCAGTGGTCGCCCCACAGTGAGAGCCGACCCCAGGATGAACATTAAAACAGATGAACGGTTGGATACGGTGACATGACTTCATCTCTCTCCACACATCGGTCGAACCTGTCTGCTCAGGTTTCTTGTTTATAGGTATTTATATCCGACCAACGCTTGAAAACAACCATGGTTATTATGTGGGTAGAGACGGCGAGAGAGAGAGAAAATACATATTTGGCCAGTGAAACATACCAACGTATGTTAGTAAAGTGATGGGAACAACATAACGGAGGAGTGTGAGTGCATAGCCTCCATGCCTGGAAACAGGATCCTGGATAAAAAGGTTAAGAGAGCATTGAGTTACGATGTCTCACTCCGCTACCAAACTAGCAGGTGGAACGAAAAGTATTCCTCTCATGCGCATATAATACGCACGTGTAAAAAACTATGAAAAATAATATAAATCATAAACATGAGAGAGCCTCTTAGTAAGAATGGTTTAGAGGTTTTCTCATGCTCATGTTTTATTGTATTAATAAAAGAATAAGTTATTCTTCAAATCAAATTATTATTGAGTAAAATACAAAGGGAATGGAAATGTGGAGTTGTGGCGAGAGAACGCGAACCACGTTTCTGATGTTGTTGACAAATAGTGGAAACCCCAGGTCAACCCAAAACAAAAAGAAATCCTCAACACACGATCAGGCCATCACACAATGTGGACTAAAGACACACGGTATCCGATGAACTACACAAGCGCGCAAAATCCTAAACATCTTACAAACGTACAGCTCACTGGGGACAGAAGAGTCCAGTGAGCAACCGGCTGTTGTCAAGAGACTAAAGCAACAGGTAGAGAAACACATTCAGGTAGAGGCGAAGCGGGGAGGGGACACACGTAAACAGCAGTTATTGTGACGAACAGCCAGACAAGACAGCGGATCAAGACAGGTGGACAGAGAGAAGGATGAGAAAGGGCCTACCAAGGTCTGTTGGTATCGCAGAGCCTTCCTTTGCGACGCATCTGCAGCCATTGACACGTTGTCACTGACCCAAAAATAACCCCGCAGGACGCCCCAGCATTTCCACCGGCTCGGGCAGCACCGACACACACACACACACACACACACACACACTCTCCACTTTAGTTATGCTTGGCAAATACACCTATCGCGCACATACAGTCTGTGAAATCACGCAGAGACGTCTGGTTCTGGTCCAGGTGATCCCGAGGCTGTAGGCCATTCGGTTCCTCCGCTGGACGTATGGAAAGAAGACACACACACAGAAAGAGCACCCGACGGACCGAGTGGAGAGAGAGCGGTGATATGATGCGGCAGTGAAGGACGCAGTGCCTTCCTTTATTAGAATTGCAGACACCTAAAAACACACACACACACATGCACGCGTGCACACACACACTGTTAGATGGGGCAGTTAGATGTGTGTTTTTGCATGGGGAGATCTTGTTTGGACAGGGGGGGGGGCCCTCCCCTCCCCTCACCCCCCCCCCCCCCCCCCCCCCCCCCCCCCCCCACACACAGGGCTGCCCCTGCAACGTGATCAGGAAGATGCACATGACACTCTTATGACAGCTCTCACCTCGTCAGCCAATGACGCAAGGCCACCGGCCTTGAGCCATCGGCTCAATGAGTTCCCCATGTCTCTCTATCTCTGTCTCTCCACTCATCTTCCTCCCGAGTCTTGCACTGTCTATAGCAAGCCCATGTTGCTGAACTGCTTCAGTAGCTAACCCCCCCCCCCCCCCCCCATAACTCCACACACACACACACACATTAGGTGGTCATATGAGAAGGGACTTAGTCAAGGGTTGGGAAGTTGTGTGCAATTAACAAAGTGCCATCCCCTTTAACACAGCAACTCATTAGAAAGCACACTGGAAAACGCCATACGCGCTCACACACAAACACCCCTATACCTACCGACTTGCTTCCCTGCTGTGGCTACATCCCGTTTGGACCAAACTGTTCTTACCGTCTCAAACCCATTTTTACCCCCCCTTTATTCCGGGCCAGCCTTCCAAGCAGATATGACAGGCCCACACACACGCACACACACAGCAGATCCCCTTAACTCTGCCCCGCTTTGTGGTCCACACGCCAACGCATAACAACCTAATCTCACCGCACACCGGAGGGCAGCGAGAAATGTGTCACTCTGCGCGCCAGTCTGTGTATGTATGTGTGGGTGGGTGTCCTTCTGCGTGTGTGTGCGTCCTTCTCTGTGTGTGTGTCCATCTGTGTGTCCTTCTGTGTGTGTGTGTGTGTGTGTGTGTGTGTGTACATTTGAGTGTGTGTGTGTGAGTGAGTGAGTGTGTGTGTATGCGTTTGTGTGTCAGTGGAGAATGACTGTGGACAGCTGATGGGGCTCCATTTGATACACAGTTAGCGTTATCACTGCTGTCTGGGAGAGATCCATGCTTACTGCTTGCAGCGATCACACTAGCGAGAGAGAGAGAGCAGAGGGGCAGCAGCAACGCATGGGATCCAGTCATCCTATACCTGGGAACCCGTAACCCCGACCACCCCACCGCAAGCACACGCTGTACGGAGGAACAACACACACAAACACAGCAACAAGAAGGGTCGTTACATTAGGTTTCTACAGTTTCCCGCTGCAAGGATTCCACTCAAACTGTGTACTATGCGGGGTGCTTCTACGATTTAAAACAAAATGAACACAGATGGAATGGTCATATATAATCCCCCGACCAAAAATATTTTTTTAATAAAACAATACACTACAAATCATTTAGCTTGAAAAAACGACAGCGTTTATTGTATACATTTGGCAGTCATTGCAATTGACAGAAATGCAATCCCCTATCCCCCCCTACTGTGTGCCTCTCACAGTTTGGCAGTGAATCTGATTCTTAACTACTTGCTCACTCTACTACACCGTACTGTGTGCTGATTGGTCCATTACATCCAGCAAGTGGACACTGGACCGGAACCACAGCCAATCAGGAGCAATTCCTTCTTTGAGCTGAGCGTAGTAAGAAAAATAAAAAAAGGAAAAATCTAAAGCACCTGATGCATATTTTTTTGTGGACATCTGACAATCAATACTGTTCCTAGCCAAGCACGGCCTCTCCTCTTTCCCTCTAACACCCTTGTAACGAAACACGTTCTTTCAAGGAAACAACAACAAACTGCCGCCATGTTTTTAGCGTAACAGGCAGAACGTGATGACCCACTGTATATGTGTAATCCCTGTTGTCAAATATGCAAACAAAAGATATGATAACCCCACTGCTATTGAAAACTGCATAGATTTTGTACAAAGGAAGACAAAGATTATACTTTATCATACAGTGTAGCGACTGTATCCATGGAGATAGCGGTCTGATGGTCAACGTACAGCACGCAGGGGGTGGTCCACACGTGGAGAAATACTATTAGGCATCGGAGTTATAGTAAAGGTCAAAGTTCGACAAAGTTCGACGGGGGTTCGACGGGGGTCACGCGACTAACACCACATTCCCCTGGCGGACCACCGGGGTGGGGGGGGGGAGTCGGCTTGATGGCTACTTGACAGCATGGAGCTAGCTTAGAGTGGCTTCCACCCTTGCGAGGATGTTCACAGATAATAGCTCAATAACAGCTCAAAAATGCCCAAGCCACCACATTTGGAAGACAAGGGACATGGAATTGAATGGAGCTTTCAATCCGGCCATTTGATGGACATCAGGGGCCGAAGACGTCCATTAGCTTGAAGATTGGTGAGGAATTATAAAAGGGAGGGCATTGTCTCTGGTTTACGTGGAGCTTAACCACTGTAGTGGGAATGTATTCAAGCTGTGTAACAATTGTGGTATTAAGGGATGTTTAAATGGTGTTGGTCAATTGTGCTGTCAAAAATATTGTTATCAAGAAATAAGTGGTACTGAGCAAATCAAACATTTTCCTTTTTTTTTCTTCTGTGGCACAGCGAATTATTCTATACTGCCCCCTGTCTGTAAGAGAAATGTTCAGAACATACAAAAACAACGAACATGTGCATGGCAAAGATGGAAATACCTATAAAAATCAGTTTCATAAAAAATAAAGCGACAAAAATAGATCTATGTAAAAATAACTTGTTTTTAAAAGAAACCTATAACCTCTGAATCATAAGCACCCACAATAAATGACTTAAGTGTCCCATTGGAGAATGCACGCTTAAACCCCATAACTGGCATAGATAGCTAACACAAATGAATACGCTTAGCCTATAAATTGTATGCAAACACATGCATCTCCTCAACATCTTCAAAATCAACAAATACATGTAGATTACCATAAGCTTCCTCCTTTTTCTCTTCCAGGATTTGGGTATATGTTTGTGTGTCAGTGGACGGGGCACCAATGTTTGAACAGCAAATGAACAAAACAATCCTGAATGTGAGTGAAAGGAACCACATTATTCATCATTATCATTATACGTCATTATTACAGTGGAATGTAATAATGACGTATAATGAGTGTGAAAGAAAGTGAGACGGAATGTATCAGTGAGCCTGAGTGGGGAACACAAGGAATGATGTGTGTGTGTGTGTGTGTGTGTGTGTGTGTGTGTGTTTGTGTGTGTGTGCATATGCTGGTGTGTGTATGTGTGCATGTTCTGGTTTGTGTGTGTGTGTGTGTGTGTGTGTGTGTGTGTGTGTGTGTGTGTGTGTGTGTGTGTGTGTGTGTGTGTGCGTGTGCATGTGCGTCTGTATGTGTGTGTGAGATCAGAAGTCAAAACTGGTGCTGGTACTTGGGGAACAGGAAGAGGTCATTGCAGAGAGAGCTGGTGAACTCCGACATCTCTTTACAGCGATGGTGGGGGGTGCCCGGAGCGAAGCCCTCTCTCTCCTTGATACGTGCATTCACCTGGAGGGGGGAAGGAAGTCCACACATTATAAACCTATAAGTGAAAGTATTTCTCAAATAATTTGTCCCCACCCACTTTAAAAAATGTATTGTTGCGATTCAGGTTCTAGCATCGGATTTATATCGGATTATAAATCTACAACAGCTGACAAAACTCTTCAGACAGAAGAAACTTCAGACTGAATTAAGTGAAACGACATAGACGTTCAGCATTATTGTATTTTAGAGTACCTTTCTAAGTCTTAACAAACAACAAGGCACATAACAATCAAGGCAAACAATGCACAACCCTAGGCTGTACAATTGAAAACAAGGCAGGAAAGACAAGATATTGTACTCAGATCACCTGCACGAGGATGTCGGCCAGGTGGGTGTCCCGGGAGCGCAGCCGCAGAGCCGCGTTGAGCTCCTGGATGAACCAGGACCCTCTCTTGGTGTTCCTCATGGCTGCAGTGCCTGCGGATGGGAGAACGCACTGAGCTTAACAAACTGCTGTGGTAACCTCTGTGAGTTAGCATGTCAAGGAGACATGCTAACATCCACAGGTTATAATAATAATGATGTAATAATGGGATCTGAACATCTGGTGCCAAAATTCAAATTGGCAAATCCCAGAGAAACTCAGACTGGGAAAAACACCTCCACGGATAAAGTCTCCTCCTGATAAACTTCATAGTCCAGGCGTAGTACCACGAGTTGCTACAATGATGCAGACTTGATCATATATGTGCTGCTGCCGAGGGTACAAATCCGTATCCCTCCTCCACTGAACAACTAACTGGTGGCTGATGAACCTGACTAATAGGTTTCCCGGAAATTGGTTTCACCCTACTCAGGTTTGATAGGATAAGGTAATAATGTGGGTGTTAACAGTGGAAAACGTGAATGAACTCTCAACCGGTTGGCCGTAATGTTAATCTGATGTTGGTCGCTACAAGGTTTGCAAGGTTTAAGGACGATTTTTCCTATTCGTTGATGGATATTGATTTTAAATTCAGTTTTCTTGGTTCTTATGCGGAGCCTTTCTAGAATGTTACGAAGTTGTCTCTTGTGGGACAACAAACCAAATTATACCTATTGAGAATATGGTGTGAAATACAGCGCATTGAAGGAGCAGGGGCTTTTGAGGCATCTTGTCCAGGGAGACTTCATCCATCCTACCCCTAAGGAAGCAGCATCGTGTTAAGAGGGTATAAGGAGGCATACGGGTGCACTCACTGAGTCTCTGACCTTTCAGTGAAGCGAAGCCACAGATCATGTCAGAGCGCTGGGGCAGCTTGATCCTGGGCCTCCCCAATGACATGGCCCTTCTGGAGCCGGGGTCTCCCTCACCCTCCCTCCCGGCATCCCTCTGCTCACAGCTAGGGGAGCCCGTCCTCACCGGTCCGTCTGTCTGCACTACTCCACAGTCCATCTCTTCTGGAAGACATTAAAGGCGTTGTGTTAGCGGTGTGACATGATGTGGTCTCATCACCGGGCTGGACCGGACGAGACCTTGTTGGAAGTCGTAGCGAGACCACCATAAATCGATAATTGTTAATCATTCATCAAGTGAATCATGTTGGATCATTGATATGAACAAGAAAAACATGATGACATGATAATAGATTTGTGATAGTAATACCTTTTCATATATATTTATTTAGTTGTATATAATAATTTTTTCAATACATATCCACAATTACCTTAAAACTCCTTAAAAAATATCTTTAAAATATTTTCCTTTGAAGTAAATCACAAATTTGAAAAAATGGCCTGCAGGGACAGGGAGTTGGCTGGAAGGACACCTAGCAACATGGTTGCTCCTAACCAGAGTGATGACAGAGTGTAATGGACCAGGGCCTTACCCCCTCTGCAGGCCTGGACGAAGAACATCTTGGGTTTGTTCTGCAGGAGAGGGCAGTGGGAGTTGTCGAACGCCTCAAATACCCAGTCCAGCTGAAACACGCCCCGGGAGACAATTACACACATGAATGGGTGGTCCTCTCTTTCCTCTTGTTTACGTAGTGCAAACACACACAGACACACACATAGACAAACACACACACACACACGGCGACACTCATACACACACACACACACACACACACACACACTCAAAACACACCCACAGACACACACACACATACACACACAGAGATTATGAGATTTGATACTGATTTATAGGGGTGAGCGATATGGCAAAAATATAATATCACGATTTCTTTCAGGTAGGATCACGATCAGTGATCGTATCTCAATTATTTTTCATGTTTTGCAAGTCACAGTACAACCAAACATTCTAATATGCCTACATCCATTGCACTATTACCCCTTGCCTGCTTACCTACAAATAAACCCCTTTAAACCCTTCGTCTATCTCCGCCTTGTGGTGTTCTGCACTTGGGTTCCCCGACCCGTACCATAACAGTTATATTATATGTTGGACCTAGTGAGAGATCTACAACTAAAGATTTAAATGGGGGAACGCTCCGCAACGGTCAAAAGGAAAAAAAGGTCTCCAACACGGGCTGTGCATGTTAACCATATCCACGCTCAGTAATAAGTGATCTTAAACGGGGAACGAATGGGACAATCCGCGGTCCAAGTCCTGCAGTGTTAACTGAAAACTAAAGCTGAATGGATGGCGTTAAGGTGGGGCATGAAGAGAGGAAACAGCCAGTCAGGTTCCAGCCATTAACACTGCTAGACCCACGGTGACATGGACCGCTGAGTCTGCCTCTCAGTCACCGCTTAAGATTGCGTTATTGCAGTCTCTGCGTCTCCACAGACCGGCAACTGTTTAATTTCATATTTATTACGGCGCCTCGCCTATAGACAGTTGTAGGAAACACTGGTTTCAAAAGATGACCTATCTAACATTAAAGTGTAAGTGAACCCACATACTTTTTTAGTACCGTCATAGTGTATGAGCATTATAATGAGCGATGATATAAATGGAATGCGCCACACACCGTGGCGCGATACTATAAGTGTCCGAGAAGCTAAAGCCTCACTCGGACGCGTATACCAAAAATAAACCGCTGCTCAGACGGAGCGCCACCATCCACACACACCGTTGTGTTATACTATAGGTGTCCGGGAAGCCTAACCCTTATTGAAGGTAATAAACCTTATAGAAGAAAGTGGGCTTTAAGATTTGGCTGAGAGAATAACGTTCGATGCGTGTATGAGCCATAGAATTTAAACTGATAGAATGTGCACTGTTGCACGATGCTAACGACCTCTCTGTAAAGGCAGATCATGCATTTTATTTTTCCTGATTTAAATGACTGCTTTGCCATACAAAACACACACACATACACACATACATACACACACACACACCTGGAGTAGCTCTCCGTCTGTGCTGTACACAGCTCCGTCCACGCCGTGGGACAGTAGACACACCACACAGCTGTCTGCTGTCCTGTGGTCTGGGAGCCGGCAGAACTGCTCAATGCACTCCCGCATAGCCTGGAGACAGAGAGAGAGAGGGAGGTTTGAGAGAGGTTATCATACCACAACCATACAGAGAAAAAGAGAGAGATTAGAAGAGAGAGAGAGACAGAGAAAAGGAGAGTGAGGCACAGAGACAGAGAGAGAGGGTTAAAAGAGTTGTGAAAATAACATTTAAAGAATTAAAGAAATGGTATAGAGAGGGATTCATGTGGTCAAAGGGTTGCAATTCTAGTATATGCTGAAAAGGAGTCCACTGGTATGAGACCACCCTATAAATGTTCAAATAAAACAAAATAAACTCAAGGTAATACTGAGCAAGACACTTTGGGCTCACACTGTTGCTTTTATGTAGATGATCAGGGTAATTCGGGTGTGTGTTGTTTCTTTGAACAGCATTTTCACACCCATGTGTCACAAGAAGGCAGACCAAAAACAGCACCTGGTAGCATATGCAAACTAGGCTATGGCTGCCATGCAAACTACTTCTTCGTTAGCACCTGGTCTAAAATAGGCTAGGGTGCCCTCTCTGAAGTGTATGTTGAAAAGGCAACGTGTCGCAACGAGGCGTGAAGGTCTTCAGGAGGTCAAGTGGTTCATGCCTGCACTTGTTACACTGACCTCTCCATTCACCGCTTTCTTTTGCCAGCTTTTGGCCTGGTTTAATAATAATAATAATAATGGCTTGTATTTATGTTGCACTTTTCAAGACACCCAGAGCGCTTTACATAGTGAGCGTATGTGTGTGGGGGGGATGTGACACCTCATCCACTTCCACACAACACGCGCAGGGTCCAAAATTAACACCTGCCCCAGGCCAAGCCTGCCAAATGGTCAAATTGATCCGCCATTGGCCGGCAAAAGAATATCAGGGTTCCATATTAAAATGTTAGACTCTGAACAAATGATAGCAAAACCCTGAAAATAACAGATGTTGGTGATGAAATATGTACTATATTATTATCATTATTATATCATTATTATCATGATTGCATTAGGTGTGTTGGTCTTACCTGAGCAGTGAGGTTCCGGTGCACGGTGACTACAAAGTCCAGCTCTGTGAAGACCTTCCGGAGGACATCCTCGTCCACCTCGCCCCCCTTCCTGTGGTCAAGGTCAGGGGCGGCGCAGGGGTCGAAGGTCACGTTACTGATCACTAAGGCACAGCCTCTCGGCGACGAACACATCCTGTAAGACTGGACAATGGGAGAGAGAGAGAGCAAAGGGACATGGGAAGGAGCCGAAAACATGACAATGTGAGACAAAAACTGGTTATTGTGGTTCACTGGCTATATGTCCGATGATTCTGTTTCCAATCAATTCAATTAAACTAATGACACTAATGTTATTGCGTCTGATGTTGTGATGAATATACAAATAATTGTATTTAATTGATTAATAAGTAATAATTATTACAACTGGTATTCCTTTTTCTCAAAACCATAAATGTCATTTGTCGATGACCATTAACTAAAAGTCTGACATTTACTGTTTCCCCGTAAGAGTACAGCACCCACCCACTAATTGAACATGTCGTCCAAAGCCATTGAGCTTCTATTAAAAATAAAGTAGGGTCGTGTTAGGGTCGTTTGCCTTCCCATTCTACCCCAGCTTTCACCTGTTCGCAGTGAGTCAGGTAGAAGTCTTGGGTGCACGGAAGCACAGGGGTGGTAATGGGGCAGTCAGTATCCAGACATGTTTCCATGGATTCTGAAACAAACACACGGTCACAGGCAATGCATTTAAAACGGCCGGCCCTACTGATTAGATTGTAACAGTACTACATATGTATATTATACTATTTCAGTAACAAGTTGAACTAAATGTATGGAAACAGTTTATTATATTAAACATTTTAGTATGGTCCAATGCACAAGAAAACATTACGATGAAATGTTTTTTCAGATTTAGACAATTTGTCTATTCTTGGAAAGAACCAGTGAAGAGGAATGTAGTGTGAATCTAGTGACTCCATTCCTATGTGAAAAACAATGGTCTCAAACCACTGACTGTTCCCTGTGTTCCTTTTTTCAAAATACTTTTAAATACTTTTTTCATCTCCACATTGTATTATGTCTAGTTTATGAGTGGAAAAGAAAGCCCCAGCAAGGTCAGGGTATCTCCGCTGGCGCTCCTTGCACCACCTGCAGGTGCAAGGAGCTGTAAATCTCTCAGTCAACCGCCATTCCACTTCCACTCAACCACAAGGTCAACTCAGATGGTTTCGCGATTCAAACAGAGACACCCCACCCTTTTGTTGCCACAGAAACAAAAATAATATAGTGAGTAAAGCGGTTGAGGGGGATAATATTGTTGACGGTATAGAAGCATTGGTATTGAATGCAGGCTACACTTACCGTGTGTCCGTTGTCTCTTAGCTGCTATGACCTCTTGTGTGGGATGTGGAAGAGGGGACTCGACAAACCTCTGCAACGGAACATCAGGCATTAATTATTTAAAGCATGGAGGGGGTCAGTGGAAAACGTTTCTTGGACAAATAAAAAGCCTCTAATTTGTGTAGCATCCTAGTATAACTGTCCTAGCATTTTGCATAAATATTAACAGGTGTTTAGAGGCTGCCTCTATATTCTCACCTCTGTTCCTTCACCCCTCTTTCTCTCTGTGATCGACTCGTGCTGCTTGTGTATGTCAGTTTGTCTGAGTTTGGATTCTAAGAGCAGGAAACCATCTGAGGCTTGGATAGGCTGGGATGCACTCACATCGCTAGCCTCGTCCCTGTCACTGTCTATCTGCAGGGCAAGTGACTGGAGCACAAGGTCTACTTACTTAAATACTATTACATTCTATCTTCCTTGATTTTAATTGATTTTGTCAATTTTCAACCTTGGAATCAGTATGTTTTACATAGTTTGGTTTAGTTGTTGTGTTATAACAGTGATAACAGCTGTTATTGTCAAATATTGATAAGAGGGCCCTACTCACCTCACTTATTTTCTCTAGGTAAGTGTTCAACACTCGTGTATCTCGTTCTGGCTGAAGTTCAGAATTCTATAAGGAACAACAATCAAATGTGTCAAGGATGTTAATAGGTTTATAATGCATATACTCATATACTCGTGTACAGTATTGTGATCATCGTGCAGATCCTTACGTCTGTGCTAAATTGCTCTATCTGGTCACTCAAGTGGTGCTGCTGTGTGACTCGCAGTGCTGAGCAGAAGCTGTTGAACGCACTGGGGCCCCGCTTGGGTAGAAGGAAAAGCAACCGCCAGTTTCGCTTTGCAGAGATTTTCATGGTCTGGAGTATGATAACAGATATGAATTACAATATAAACTAGAACAAAATATGAAGTGACCTGTCACAACACTCATTCACGCCATTCACGTACCAGAATGCTCTCCGCCATGTCTTCGGTAAGAATTTCGTCCGCCTGTAGATACTGGATAAATTGCTCATCTACCACCATTTGCTGGCAGAAAACCGCAGACAGTTTACGAAGTGCTTGTTTGTCCCGATCTGACATCCCGCACCGCAGCATGTTGGCTGTTTGTGTAGACGTACTAAATTGTGAAACATAAAATAAATGCCATCACAACGGAACTGAACGCAATAACTGGATCTGTTAATACTTTGCTTTGTTGACTGACTATAATGACGCAAGGAGCATTTAACAGTTCATTCGGCAGAAGAAAACACCGTAACCATAGACTTCTATTGTTTTATGTGTCATTACAAATCTACGAACAGATAATGACTAACGTTTATATTTGGATTTGCGTAGATATTATACGCGCTTACGCTATTTACGCAAACAAGTGTATCCGAAACTATGCACAATAGAGCTAAGGATATACTCAACAGACTCTTTGTTTTTGAATTTTTGTCATACCCCATGCATAAGCACATAATTTATTATCGTATAGAACTATTGCTCTTCAAATGACAATGCTAACTAGCTAGCTAGCTAGCGGATTAAAATTTGTAATTGTATAAAGTTATCACCTACAATACCTTCTATGGATATTGAATAAAATAATTGTACTCCAATAACCACAAACATATCGGAAAACATCTAGGTCCTAAAACATCGATAATCCCATGCTATTACTAATTATTTACTCACATTGGGTCCTTCTGTAATCCAACTTCCGCGGGGTCTTCGGGGGCGGAGTCAAAATTCACTTCTTTTTTTATAAACCAATGAGAATAGGAGGTTCTTTGACAGACTTCCCAAGGAGCGAAGCAACATGGTGTTTGCAGTGGGCTATTTCTCACTGGTTTGGGGCACATTTTGAATTTGAATTCAGCTATCTGTAAACAATAAACCAATTGACGAAAGCACTTGGAAGAGTGACAGAACCAGTGACCAAATAGTAGGATATGCACGAGTTAAAGAAAACGGTACATAATTGCCTAGAAAACATAAGTAATGATGGATCACAACGAAATGCAGCCCATGCAATCCAAGGGCATGGTTTGTGTAGTCTGCTTTTTTGTTTGTTTACCCCATTTCTCTCTTTACCTTTTTCTTATTCTCTGGGCTTCCTTTACCCTCTCCTGCTGTCTGTCTCCCTGCCCTCGCTGTGTGGTCCATCAATAATTGATGATTTCTACTGACTAAAAGGGTAACAGGTCCATGAGAAAAATCTACAATATGTATTCCCTTCGAAGACTACGTTTCACCTCAGTCCCTCCTCAGAAAGTATTTCTAGTGGAATATTACATCATGCAATCTGTAGACGACGCTCACTTACTGGCTTGTCTCATGTCAGAGGTCGCGGTGGCTGCTCATTATCAAAGTGTACCTGTGGCCAAGAGTGGGTTAACTCGGTGTCGCTGGCTGACAGCGGGATAGAGGGAAGGAAGTGCAGAGAGCTTAAATGAGTGAGAGGCAGGGGGCATAGAGAGAGGAGGAGGTAAAGGAGGAGGAGAATGATAGAGAGAATTAATTCAGTCCTTAACCAGCCCCATCCGATTGACGCCACAGCCAACTGGTGTATGCTAAACGCTCACAGTGGCACAGAGTCATGGATGAAGAAAAGAGGAACATCAAGTTGCTCCCCAGGAAGACAAGTGTCACTCTAGAAACATGTGGGAGGTGAGTGGAGACATCTTTAACTTGAGAAGATCAACTCAACCGAATTTGAATGAAAGTGTATATGTGGGCAGATTCGGGTCCTGAAGGATGAATGCTCCCTTTGTTCGGTGTAATAATACATTTCCCGCTTCTGTAGATAACCCTTCCTTGTTTGCGGTGCAGGCAGGTTTACATATGGTGATGAGAAAACTGTAGGATTCAAATGCTGCTTTTTCCATTTTTACTGTGTAAATATAATGACAAAAGAGAGCAACAGGTTCTGGAGGATTAAAGTAATGACTACTGCTCCTTAATGTGTGCTTATCCACCTGTTGCTGCAGACCAGAATCGGACCTCAGCACACGAGACGTCCTGGCCCTTCCTGCTGCAAATGACGCAAAGCCCCTCTGCTCTACCAGCAGCAACCAGAGGGTGATCACCATTGTTATCTGTTTAACATTTGTTTGGACAGTTCATTACATATATATGTAACTATAACTTTACATCATTTAATGCATTCAAAGACTGATAGAGACGAATCGTCGAACACTATAACAGCAGCCTTTTCCACTTTCCAGTGAAATGTTGTGTCATTCTTTGTCGTCTTCCTCTTTCAACCCACGTTTCTTCTTTTTCTTGTCTGCCGTTCGACTGTCCCTGCTCTCTGTGTCTCTGCTGCTGACCGGTGTTGATTACAGGTTACGGAGCTGTTCGAGATCATCGAAAAGCTACAGGTAAGAGTTTTAAGTGAACTTCTATTTTCCTGCTTCCTTTATGAACAATGCCATCTGTTCACCATTGTATCACTGCTCCTCTTCCTCTCCATTAGGGAAGTAGAATAGATGAGCAACGATGTGAATTCCCTCCGCCTCTTAAGGTCAGCCACTCTAAATTAGACTCTAAGCTGTTGTAACACATGCATTAGACACATGCTTTTATTGGACCACAACAACAACAGTGCTAAATAATAATGTAAATAAACGTGAACAGACCACCATTAACATGAGAGGCATTGTCTTGGTTGCGTCGCAGTCCCAACTGCTGAAGATAGGGGGTGAGCTGCCCCTCATTCTCCCACCCAAGTTGGGAGGTTACTGGCTGGATCCCCCCCTGGATAAGCTTGTAGACATGAGCCCCTGCACCTCTCCCCAACATGGCCTGGACCCAGCTTGCTATGATATCTTGGAGCGAGACAGCGATGCCAAGATCTACCGAGAGTTCTTCGGCTCACGGGTCAGTGGGCATAACCTTCATTACTATATGACATATCCCCCAAAAAATTTACGATTGTTAACATTCAGTTGATTGTCATGTTTGCATGTATTTGCTGTTAACCTATTTCATGTCATTTGGCAAATGCTTTTAGTTATAAAAAAATAGGTATGATCAGATAAAGGGTTTTGGCTCAAGAATGACAGGTAGACTGCAGAAATTGGTGTTTGAGTGCAGTGCCTCTGGCTGGGAGTCAAGCCCTACCCTAACCACTAGACTATCCTGATGTAGCTGGTCTGTCCTCTTTCTTTCAGTACCATCACACGTTCATAGCAGTGGATGCCTCTCTGGGTCCATTGGTTCTCTCTGTGTGTTTGGAGGAAGACAATCAGAGAATACGTGTCATCCTAAGGTTTGGATATTTTGTCTACTCTATTACTCTTTCAGGATTGACTTTTGACAATGTAGTGTCTTTGAGTATTTAGAAAGGTGTTATAATGTTTAAATCTATTATTATTTTTTATATATTATTTGATTATTATTGTTGTATTTTTACAGCCATACAGTCATTTACAGCCTCCAAAATCCCCAACATTTCTGTCTATGTTGAATATATTTTATTTTTAGTTTATTTATATGTCGAAGCTGCATCAATATTTTCTAAAAAAACAATTATTATTGTCTTGCAGGATGAAGGAATGCTCTCTGCATGGAGTTTTCTCCCTTTCGCTTTTCCCCAATGTTCCTTCTGCTGTTGAGTTAGCCACGGTAAACAAATTACCTGCAGTTGACAGATTATAAATGTATTAATAAAAATCTATGTATTATATTATGACATCCACTGTCATATCACTTGTAGAGGCTCTGTGAGAATGTGACCGTGACCCGGTTTGAAGCAGTCAGCTATCTGAAGGTGGGACACTATTCTATACTTGAGGATTGACATCTATATTGAATATAATAAATAATCATTTATACCACTACTTTTCCAAAACATATCTCACCTTGTTCCCTTCCTGTTAAATCTTCTTATGTAATCTGTCATCGATTCTCCAGGCTCCGGAGTTGATAATAGCGTTTGATGAGCACAGGGTGTCATCCAATTTCAAGTTTGGCATCTTGCTCCAGAAAGAAGGGCAGGTATATTTTTCAAAAACCCTTTCTACTAATATGGCAACATGTACAGTCTGTGCCCTCCATCTTGGAAACGTGTCTTTGTGTTCAGTTCACGGAAGAGGACATACTGAGCAACACCGAGGAAACTCAGGAGTTCCAAGAGTTCTTGTCCATCTTGGGAGAGACAGTTCAACTGCAGGGATTCACTGGGTAAAAGGAAAATACCTAGCGGTGTCTTAGTTTTAAATGACAAACATTTCATGCCCTGTCATCACGTGCTGTCTTTAAAATCTTGTCTCAGATTCAGAGGAGGTCTGGATGTGTCTCATGGTCAAACTGGAGACGATGCAGTCGTCACTTCCTTCCAGGGAAGACATATCATGTTCCATGTAGCGACCAAGCTGCCATTCACTGAGGGCGACCCACAGCAGGTCAGCGGCTGCATCATTGTAATCAATTTTGGAACAGTGATTAAGAGTTGTGTCTTTCCAAATGAGATGCTTCAAACTTACTGTAAGACGGTAATGTTTGGAAAAAGGATCATCGCTAATTAACTCTTCCCCTCCTCCTCCTATTTTCTTCTATCTCCCCTACTTAGTTACAGAGGAAGCGACACATTGGGAATGACATCGTGGCATTGGTTTACCAGGAAGGCAAGACCCCTTTCATCTCTGATGTCATCAGCTCCCACTTCCTGCACTGCTTCCTGGTGGTTCGTAAGGTTCGGGGAGAGCAGGACCAGAAAGCAGCAGGAGGATACCAGGTCAGCCATTAGCAGTGTATGTCTAAGGTGTAGACATTACATAACTACATGCATTTGACCCAAAGACAAAAAAAGAAGTGATTATTGGCATTATGACCTAAATAATTTGTTTGTTGTTGATGGTTGTTCATTTTTTCTATTTGCAATGAGTAAGAACATAATCTATTTGCAGGTTTGTGTGACAGCCAGAGAGGATGTTCCCCCTTTTGGTCCTGTTCTACCAGATCCTCCCATATTTACAGATGTAAGGGACAGGGACATAAACAGCATGACAGCCTTCAAACTCCCCGCTATGTGTTAACCTAATGCAAATATTTAATCTAACTCTCGTCCTCCAGAGTTCCTTGCTCAGACAGTTCCTCCTCACCAAACTTATCAATGCAGAGATCTCCTGCTACAAGGCGGAGAGGTTCAGCCGTTTGGAGGTAGGCAGATACACGCGATATGGAAGCAAAGCTATCAGTAAGGTCAAAGTTAATTCACAATCAGCCAATGCTACTTTACCCATGCTTGTTCATTGTTCTTCATCTTTCTTATCAAGCTCCGCACTCGTTCGTCCCTACTCGAGGGCCTGCAGAATGAACTGTCTGCCCGCTCCCAGTGCATGCTGGGAGATCCATTCTCGACGGCCTTGCCATCGTGTGAGGGGCTCAGGGGCATGTCCGAAGGCAGTGGAGGTTTCATAGAAAACTTCAAGGTTAATCTTAAGGTCGTATCAGTCTTGGTTTTGAAGCTTTACCCAATAGGGTGTAAATACTTTCTGTCATGATTCTCTCACCAGAGAGCCATTCGCGTGCGCAGTCATTCTTTTGACACACTCGGTGTCCCCAAGAAAATTGGGGGTATTGTAACACACAGGCCAAAGGTAAGTTATCCACCTCTCTTTGAAAAATAAAATAAATATGATGAAATACGTTTGCTGAAATGAGTGATGTTCAATCTCATTTCTGACTTCATTGCAGACCGCATATTCAGAGAAAGATGATGAGAGGTAAGGGCAATGAAATCAAAGCAACTGTTCAGTTATCAAAGTATATTATTACAGTTTTATACATAAACACAATTGTTAAAAAACGGAGGGTCATCTTGGGCTTCCTGTACAGACGCAAGGCGATTTTATACAGGCATGCTGCTGCTAATGCATTAAAACGTCTGGATGAACTTTATCACCTGTATCTCTGTTTCATCACAGCGGATAAGTACTCTATACATCATTGCATTTTATACAGCAAGTTGGGCTGGCCCTCCCTCAAAATAAGAAGGGAGGAGAACTGTTCATTGTTTATATACAAGACTATTCTTTAGAAACTCCCAGCCTGTATCACCTCACTTTTAACAGTGGAAATCCAGTTCACACACAAGCAGGCTAGTTTTGCATGCACCTAGAGCCTCGTCAAAACTAGGGGAAACAACTTTAAAATTCTGTGCCTCAAAATATTTTAACAAATTACAACAAAGACTGAAACAAGAAAAACGAATTATGCTGGGCCAATACAAAACACTGTTAACCAACCTGGGCCAGCCTGATCCTCTCAGTGTCTGTATATTGTTTTATTAGTCTCAAAAGGTAATCCCTATTGCAACTGAGTTTTAATAATTACTAGCTTTTATTTATATTTTCAATTTTAGGTATTTATTACATTATTTATTTCGATTATTGGTAATTCCCTGCTCTGTTATGTTTTAATTTTATTCCATATCTTACCTATTCGATTATTTGTGTTCTCATGTATTTATATAAATGTTTTACTTTATGTCACTATCCATAGGCGTACATACCTCCCTGTGTGTTACTGCCATGGCATATTGTCTGTACACAGAGCCTCATTAAAAGAGTCATTGGACTCAATCGAGCTTCTCTGGTTAAATAAAGGTTGAAGATAAGAATAATTGGGTTCTTTTCTGCTTTTCAGTGAAAAAACCCCAGACTCTACAATTCCTGTGGTAGAAAATTCAGAATCGGCCGACCTCGGAAACCAACAGTGTTCTCATGAAGAGACATAGCTACAAACTGTATACAAATCGGCACCCTGGTTGTCTGTAATTGTTTAAATGAAAAAGTGTACTATTTAATTTTTTCTAGTACATTTGAGTAGGCCTAAATGACAGAATGTATTTGATCTATTGTACTTTTAAACTTAGAAAATTCTGAGAATCGACAAATAAATGTATACCTTAATTTGATCAAAGCCAAATTATGGTCAAAGATGGTCAAATATGTTCTTTCTTGTGATGTTTAGCCCACAGGCAGCCAAAGGATGGCAGTATTGTATTTGTCGATCCGTTTCATTTCTTCCAAAACAAACGAAGCATGGTTGAAAGCGGAAGGAAGCTTCAACACCAGTGCTCGGTTGCTAATGCTAGAATTACAACATAAACACGCTGATCAGCACAAATACAACTGGGACGTCGTTTTAGTAACTATCCACATGCTTTACATTTCCACATAACGTTAACTCGTTGCGTAGAACGTATCCAAAATCGACTAAATAATCTCTTTGCACCACCTTTGAACGAGCAGAATCTAGTTGATAAAACTGACCCATTTAATGAGCAGACTTGGGCCAAGTGAACTTTGACACACTGCAGAAAGGTAGACAAACAGCCCCCCTGATTCGACTCCATTCAACTTCGTGTTTCACTCTAGAAATACAAATGATACAATACAAATAAATAGTGACCATCCAAGAGACAAATAATTAAAAATCCTGAAGATGTCCTCTAAGAAAGTGGTCGAGTTGTTCTTTGATGTGGTTTCCCCGTACACCTGGCTTGCGTTTGAGGTTCGTACTGGTCATGTTGCTATTGGAATGTAGTTTTAGATGTCATACAACAAACAATATTAATGTGCATATTGTGCATATTTAGGTTATGTGCCGATATCGAAATGTGTGGAACATCGAGCTGAAATTGCGTCCTGGTTTCTTGGGAGGTATTATGCAAGGTTCTGGTAAGCTTATGGTCAATCAGTAACATAGCTGTGTTGAACTTTTTTTATTTATTTTTTACTGTTCCTGTATCAGTTTCATACTATTGCATGTGTTGTTATATGTGTGTTGGGGATGCACCGATACCAGTACTTGGACTCGGGCCCGATACTGTGCTCATGTAGTCGTAAAACGTCTCCGATACAACCACCCGATACCACTTTACTGAAATAAGTCCCAAATTTAAAGAAAAAAAGGGGTAAAAATCATGTTTTTGCCATTCTCCCCAAAACACAATGTGAGCGTTCCACTGTGCTGCGCCGGTGCCCCTTGGTCGTGATGTCAGACTACATCGGAAAAGGTAGACGAAAAGAACGCCACCTGCGTTCGCAGCAAAGTGGAACGTTCACGTAGTGTTTTGGGGAGAATGGCAAAAACATAGGATTTTACCCCTTTTTTCTCAAAATTTGGGACTTATTTCAGTAACAGTGATAAAATGGCATAGATGACCATGTTGACGATCATATAAGACAAAACGATCACGGTAAAAAATAAATAAATAAAAAAGGTGTTTTGGGTTCACTGGCTCTTTAAACTGTAATGGTATTACAGTTGTATTACAATTATAGTGTACATAGTTGACAATCTTGTATCACAATTGTGTATTCTTATAATGTAGGAAATAAACCTCCTGGGCTCGTTCCAAACAAATTCCTGTACATGAACAAGGACTTGAACCGCTTGGCCCAGTATTTTGAAGTTCCCATTCAGGCTCCCGTTAACCCTTTTGAGGCCATGTTTGAAAAAGGTAAGGCCACCTATCATTGGGTTGTACAAGTGTGAACAACCGTGACATCATTCAAATGCAACTGTATAACCTTTTAGCTGGGAGTCAGAGATATTCACCACTACAAGACTACCCATAATATCCATTATTCAAATGCTCAACTGAAAAAGATGTAGGTGCCAATTCCATGTCCACATAATGAAAAAAATCCTAATTTTAAATAATTCGTCCTAGGCTCCTTGTCTGCAATGCGGTTTGTAGTGGCCGTGCAGGAGCAGGCGAAGGATGGTGACAAGCAGGTAGAGCTTGTTTCTAGGGAGCTGTGGAGAAGAATCTGGAGTCAAAACAAAGACATCACCACACCTGAATCCCTCTCCGAGGTAGGCCCCATCTCCTCAGATCACCTCTATCTGTCTACTAGCCAATGACTAAGTGATTTAAAGTGTATAGAATGAAACAGAAAAACAAGTGAAATGTGTGCTGCTGTGTTAACTGCCTTGCAGGCAGCGATGAAGGCAGGGATGTCTGCCAGTGAGGTGGGAGAGTTGCTGAGACTGTCCTCCACCAAGGAGATAAAAGAGAAGTTGAAAAGCACGACACAGGAAGCACTTGACCATGGGGTAAGTGAGATGACCCTGTCTGATCTGATATTTAAAAAAAAATACTCTTCCATGTACTAGTCTGAATTGTTGTTGGGATTTTTGCAGGCTTTTGGCTTTCCCCTAATCGTTTGTCATGTAGATGGCAAGCCAGAGCCGTTTTTTGGTTCTGACCGTTTTGAGCTGATGGCACACTGCATTGGTAGGCATTTTTTAACTCTGCAAATGAAATTGTGATTGAATTAATCGTTGCCGTTTTCAGATTGATTTCTTTGTATCCTTCATTCATCCATATGTTGTTCATCCATATGTTGTTTTTTTATATTCTAGGAGAGAAGTGGCTTGGACCTCAGCCCAAACAATCAGCTGCCAAACTTTAACATAACACTTGCCTTTAAACACTGTGGATGCCGTTCACGACTGAGTGGTTAATCTATGTACCGATAGCACTTTCTAAAACTCTTTAACATGGAAATGTAACTCTGAAAACGATGTGTTTAGTTTCACAAAAATCCTTGCTTCCTAAATAAATACTGTAGATATTGAATAACTCTTGTTTCTTTGTTTAATGATCAAGCTATTTTTGCACTTACATCTTGTCACAAAGGTGAGAAAACCTGCCATACAGGTTCGATTTTCAGAGATATGATGAAAGACATGGAATGAGATAAATGCCAGATATGCGTAAACAATAGACTAAACAGCAGAACAAAACACATGGGGGGAAAAGTGGTAGGACCTGTTTTCTTAACAGACAAGGAGGTAGAGTTAGCAGTGGCTGACGCACAATAGCTAGAGATGATTCAACCTTACAGTGAAGAATAGTGCCAGGAAAGACGCTAATGGTAAACACAAAACCAGGAGTTAGGACTGTTCTATTGAAATCCCGAAACCGTGCTTAATCTCTTTATGCCTCAACCATTTATGCGGTGATTAAGGCCAAGAAGAAGGAACGAAAAACAGGAGAGGGGAAGAGGGTGGGGTTACTATAAAAACAGAAGGTGTAACCTGAACAAACAGCAAGGATCCCGTGAGTCCTCTCCGGTCACCAGAGAAACAGGATAATGAAGAACTAACCTGGCGCGCGCGCGGCAGCCCAACTCCATCTAGTCACTCACGTGGGAAATGTGTGAAAATCGTGCTGAGTATATGAGAGACCCACTCACAACAACCATTGGCAGATGGTGAGAACTTGACCGAATTAACCTGCTCTCCGGATATATTGACAAATTACAGTATCAGAAAACGGAAGGAATAAGGTAAGGATCTATTTGTGGGTTTTTTTATACAGTTGTTGCGCTGTGTGCTGCACTTTATATGGTCATTCCTGTATGCTGCAAACCCTCCGGGTTTAAACATAATGCGTTTTCACATTAAATTGTCCACCAAGACAAAGTACATAACAAGAGACAGATACCGCATGTGAATTGGCTGTCAGTGTGTGGTCAGACTGCTTCCTTGTTGTTGTCACTGCTGATAAGAGTGACGTGCCAGATACTTTGGTCATCCAAAAGTAGACCATTAGATAAACAGAACAGGTCATTATGGCACCCCTATTGTCCCAAACGGATCAAAACTGCAGGCCAGTGTGTACATGAAAGTAATCTCAAAGCTATTTTGTTCTATTTAGATTCCATCTATGTAGCCTACAACTACATAGATATTCTAATTTACAATGTTTCTATTTAATAGGATGTCTTCTGTGTCTGATGCTGACTCCCGCTGTGGTACAGGGGATACCATTTGTGGTATGGATGAGTGCATTCTCACTTAATTTTCTCTTGATTCACATTGTATTTTGTAAATGAAAAAACATATATACTAGTTTCTAGTCTCACACTACATGCCAAAGGCCCCGTAGAATACTCTAAATCAACTGCAACCCTATGCAGGTGAGCTCATTGCAATATAATCGGCCAACACCACGGATTCAACTCAAGCTTAACGTGGTTCATGTTTCCTGCTTCCTGGTACAGAGATCCGTGTGTATGAGCAGGAGGTGATCGTCGTGCCCATCCTGCTGCTGGCCAGCTTCCTGGTCACGCTGATCTTCATACTGCTGCTGCGCTTCTGCCCAGAGAAGGTGGAGCGCATCAAGCCGCAGGCCAAGCAGTCGACCTACAGACAGCGTGCCAGGCGGACGCTGCATGGCATTGATGGTGAGACAGTGTGTGGGTTGAATCGGTGGAAGAAATGAACAAATGTATTATTGTGATAATCTCACAGAAATCTATGATATTGGGGATATATATATATATATATATATATATATCAACTACATTAAACATCGACATGAATTAATGTTCTAACATTGTACAATTCAATAATTCCCCATTCCTATTGCTGTGGTGCAAATGTGCTGTATGTAGTAATTTGTTTGCTTAATGGGTGGGGTCGCACCGTCTCTAAATCAGTTTTGGTAGCTGTACTGTCATGCTAATTACAGCAACGATACCAAATGGCCCTCATTCTCGCTCTCCCTCTCCTCTCACTTCCTCTGTCATCCATCACTCCCTCTCTCTGTTCGCAGCTCCACCAGGTATCAACGTCCTGGAGAACGAGAGCATAGCGCTGGACATAGCCAGCTCCTACTCCACCTTCAGCCCACCCAACACCTACGCCAGCAGGAACCTCTTGCACAGGGTGGACACCCCCTCGCTGAACCTCGGCACCACCCTGGAGAAGCACCAATGCATGCCCAGCTACACCCCCACCGTGCAGCCCAGGGAGCTGCCTCGCCAGAGGCTGCCCGAGTCCTTCAACCTGGTGACGGCTCTGCCTACCACCTTCTCCCTGCGCTCGGACACCGCCGTGTCCCTCTACCGCGCCCGCATGGAGAACCGCAACGTGGTGCTGCGTGTGCTCAATGGTGAGAGAGAGAGACTTAAAATAGTGGAGGTGGGGGGGGGGGGTTTCATTAGGCGTTTGAAACAGTAGCTACTCCAGTTTCTCTCAGACCTGACCAGTATTTCGGTATAAATTTGTTAAAGGGACCGTATTACAGTAGTTGTTGTGAAGTTTACTCAGATATTTGGTGTCTGGACACAGAGCTCCCATTCATTGAAACCACTGGCAGTTCTAGAGGAAGTTCTAACAAGCAGGATTTGTTTAGACGTGGTAGTTATTCTGCTATGTCTACTACTACTCATTACTCATCTGATTTCTCCTATGTTTTCTGTCCGGCTAAGACACTGCGAACGCCAATGAAAGACATGCTTTTCTGGGCTTCGCCTCCTTCCTGTCACAGCTGGGTCCTCATCCCTTCCTCCCAGAGCTCCTTGGTGTGGTGTCTCTGCGGGCGCCACTGGTCACCGTGGTGGAAGAGCTTGAGAACCGAGACCTGCTCGGGTTCCTCTGGAGATGCAGGCAGCAAGTAAGCATGGGGCTGGAGAGGGGTACTATACTGTACTACACATTCCCTGTTATATCGTTTTGTAGGTGTTAACTTATTTGTCATGTTCTCAATATAGAGAAAGAAAAATAGAGCTGCGCATTTACATGTTGCCTTCTGCAATTATCTTGTTCTGGAAATGGTCAGAGGAAAGTATGAGGGGTAAAGAGCTTATTTGCATGTGTGCGTTTTTCTTTCTTAGGAAAATGCAGACCCTCCATGTCAGATGACCGAGAGAAAAATCTTTACCATGGGCAAACAGGTGGCTTCAGCGCTGGTATGTGCGCCTCTACGATACAGCAGCTTCTTACTGGTTGACACTAGCCTGACATTGCCAGACCAATTCGCCACATATTAAATAAACGGTTGTGATTGGCCCGACCCAGGCCAGGTCTGCTGGAAATCTGTCTGAACGGGAGGGAGGCCAGACGCATATGAAATAAATCATTACCTTTCGTCTGATTCGTCTGGTTCCCACACTAGGTTGACACCACATATTTGACTTTCAAATCTATGTCATACAAGTTACCAAAGGTCAAAGTGCAATCCAGCGTAGAACCCCATGTGTTCGTAACCCACTCTGTGAAATAAGAGTTCCTCTCCCTCCTCCCCTTACTATTTGTATTATTGTAAAGTCACCACAGATACAAGGCAAAACAAAGGTAAACCACAGTGTTTTGCATGTGCAAACGTCATTCATGGTATTTCATAACTATGAATGACCTCAATGTGTGTAATGTTGCCTTCACTAGGAGTTCCTTCATTGCAAAAATCTTCTCCATGGCAATATCCGGGCTCGCAGTGTGTTGGTCAGCCGGGAGCACACGGCCAAGCTCTGGGGCCTGGAGGGAGTATACACCAGGAATAACCAAGAGGATAATCATAAGGAGGACCCTGGAATAAAGAAGTGGCAAGCCCCCGAGCTATTGGCCAAGAAACCCGCCAGTGAAAGCAGTGATGTGTGAGTTCTCGCTGAATACATTGGTATTACATCAGCTAAGGAAAATTACATGCAGGACGGCATGCCAAGTTTTTGTCATCCACATCCACTATCAAATACTCATTTATACCGCTCTTACTCTCTCCCTTCTCTCTCTCCTTCTCTCTCTAAAGGTGGTCATTTGGCCTCCTCTTGTATGAAATGGCAACACTCGGTAAGTTAAATTCATTTTAATTTGTAAAAAATCTTTCTCTAGAGGATAGACTTGAAATGGCTACCATAGATTCTGAATCTATACAAGAATAACCTAGACAAGAGCTATAACACTGTCTCCATACCTTCGTTTCTCCACAGGTGAAGCCCCGTTTGCTGAAATCCCAGTGAAGGAGCTCCTGCAGTTCCACCAAAGAGGGAAAACCTTGAGGAAACCTTCCAACTGCTCTAACACACTGTGGGTGTCCATTAACCTTCCAAATAACATACTCACACACACCTGGTGTCAGCTCAGTTGCTGATTGCTTTTGAATATGAACTATTATGTTCTCACTATACCACACTATAATCTCTCACTATCGCTCTCTCTCTCTCACAGGTATTCGATGATTAAGAGCTGTTGCCAGTGGAAGGAACAGGAGAGAACCTCATTGGCTGAATTAAGTCGTAAGCTCCAATCATCCGAGAAGAATGCCAGTGACAAAGTCCTACGGGGGCCAGAGCCAGTTAACATTGAGAGGTACCTGCAAGAAGCCGGCTATGGGGAAGCTAACAGCTACACTATATTCTAACCACTGGCTGTGCCAAACACACAGAAAAATACTAAACAATGCACTTTGCTTAGAGACAAATGGCCAATCGGCCTACTTTGGAGAACACGGATCCCAGAGTGCATGGTGAAGTCTTATGGGGCAGAAGAGAAACTGTTTTGCAGCTCCTTTGCCTTATGGTGTCGGAAGTGTAATTTATGTTAGGCACAATCTATGCCCAGTGTCATTGCATATCACTGTTATTACTATCATAAAATGTTAAAATGGCCTCAAGTCATATGCAAACTTGACCAAAGCTTTGCTAGCATCGCAGCTTTTAGGTGAAATCATTGTGTATATTTTGATTTGTTTACAAAAACGGATGCAAATGTATAGCAAATGAATTAATATATCGTTTAAACAAATTTGTATATGTCCGTATTTTGTTAAAATAGGGACATGTAGAAATTAAATGAATGTACTTTGTTGAATAGGCCGAACATTTTGTTACACCCACGTTTTACTGTGATTATCTAAGCTAAATAAGGGGATCCCAGGTGAGGAAGTCGTATGCAGCACTTTGCACAATGTCTAATGTGATTGCGTTAGGGTTAGCTATGAGATGGTCTAATAGCGCTCACCTGAAGTGAATGACTTAAAGACATTTCAGCATTAAGTTGAACAGGCATTGTTTATTGGTTTATTACTGCATACAGGTCAACAGGGCGCTTCTGGTCAGTTCTCCAAAGAGGAAACCACGACACCTCTATTCAGGTAGTTAGGTCGGTTAAAGCTGCTAAAACTCACTACATAGACATCCATGTAAAACTGCCCTGGAAAAATAGAACTTTGATCGTAGTACAAAATGAAAAAGAAACAGACAAGGTATAAAAGTGTTTTATAACTGGTACAATAAAAAAAAGAATGACTAAAAGAACAGACTCTAAATGTGTTTCACTATATGTACGGAGCCTGGTTTCATGTTTTAAAGATATACTCTTTTGCTTAAAAAAAACAAAAAAAAACATTGTCAAAGAAATGGAATGAATGAATGTGGGGTTTGACACTCCAGCTCACCACTCCAGTTAAAGCACCCTCAATTAAGAGTTAAAAAGGCAACATTCCTCTGTTTCTTATAATGCAACAGACTTACTTGACCTAGCAAGCAGAACTAATTTGCAAGCACGATTAGCTCTGTATGCACAGTCAGTCACACACAGAGATTATACTTACGCTACAGTTGCTACATACATTGACGGAAACATCCCACTCGCTGTTTCTCTCTCTAACTGACATAACGTAACGTTTAAGCCTATTGGACCTCCGGGTTAACACATAATACGTTTTCACATTAAATTTTCTACCAAGACAAAGCCAGGGCACTTATTCCCAAACCTTCTCCTTCCACACTCACCAAAATGAAAGCCAAAGAGGAGAACCATCAGTGTATGTCTTGTGTTAGTCATGGTCCACTGTTATGATTGGATCATTATCCTGCAACCACTCGCTGCAGTCTGAAGCCCTGATTCAGACCCCAGTGACGTGATTAGATGTCAAACCCAGACCCCGCTCTGGTCTGTTCCATTCATGCTAATGGTGTCAGATCCACACGGCGCAAACCTCAGTCTCGTAGGTTGTTGATCGAGGCGCAGATCTTGAGGGCAGGGCCCAGCTTGATGTTCATGGTGGATATGAGATGATCTTCTCTGAGCAGCATCAGGGCCTGGCCATCTATCTCCTGGGAGAGAAACTGGCTTGCCAGCTCCTCACAGCCTTTGTTTAGAGAGAAGGTGGGACACATGGTAAATACACCAGATGAATGAGCACACCAACCATTGCACCTTGCGCTGCCATTAAAAAACAGGCCATACTACATTCTTTATGAAGGCTACGGACCTTGCAGTGACGAAATGAACCTGCAGACTTCTGCCACGCCCCAGTGGGTGGGGCTCCCGGGTAAGACGTTTGCGCTATCCATTGGGTGGCTACTAGGGGCCAAGCTGTCAGACTGCGGGACGCTGTGGGGGGGTCTTGGGCAGGATAGAGAGGAACTTGGGGAAAGCGAGGGAACAAACTCCTCTTCGTCCTCCTCCTCTTCTCCATCGCTGGACTGGTCTTCTGAGTGACTGGACTCTGACTGACACTGTGACGGAAGGAGATTTGTAAATAGTAACTAAACACACATTAGGTCTGGTAAGGCACCGTCTGCTGTGGTTTAACTGATTGACTGGCTGAAATTGTACCTGGTGAATAACGTCACTTACTTATCATTCAAACTAAGGCCATGATGGCTGAATTAAAAAAGATCAAGGCTATTTGGAAGAACCCTTGCAAATAGAGGGTGGAAATACTTTTTGGGACTATTTATGGAAAACGGAGTCATGAATAAATTAGCTCCTAAATCGATTAGAATGAACCAATTTAAAACAATAGGCAACACCCAGCCATGTTGTTCTGGATTTCTCATAGTGTGCCTCAAGTTACTGAAATCACACTATTCACAAAGTCCTACTAACTGGGCTGATTATTAATCCTCTGCAAACTTGCCTCCGTAATATAATGTGTTTAAGTAAGTAGTTGTAGTAGTGGTATTATATATATATATATATATATATATATATATATATATATATATATATGTATATATAGGTATGTGATTTTATTAGCGTTAACCGGAGAACTGAGCCCAACCATGTTATGTGTTATTCTACGAAGGAATGCGTGTTAGACAAAATAAACCCACAAAGCCTATTTCATCGGGATGTGCATCTGCAAGTACCAAAATCAAAGTACTCACATGATGGTACTTGCCAATACAATTTACTGATGAAAGTACTAATTTTCAGTTATCACAATAGTGACAGTTCTGCATATTTAAAGTATTCACCAATATGGTACATTTCCCAGGGAACACCCCTAAAGATGCACAATGGAAGCGCTAGCCTTCACTTGTGGTTATGGGTAGAAAGGAATTACCGGTATTAATGTACCAACAATGAAATACAAATAAATATAAATTAATCAGTATTTACAATGTGTACAATATGATGACTGAAAATTGAACATGAAGAAAAGTACCAGTCCTTGCTTGGTAAAACAGTAGTGTAACAGTAATGGCACAGTATGATAAATGTCCTGAAAACAACCACTCATGAACACGGGTGAGTATGCTGTGGTTGTTGAACTTGACCGCGACACCAGCCGCACAGAACCGAAACACGGTACCTTCGGCTGTCCAGACACATCACCATGGGTACGGGAGAAAGAACCGAGGCATGGTACCTTCGGCTGTACAGACCCATCACCATGGGTACGGGAGAAATTAGGTACTGTTTCAATACGTTAAATGACATGTCAAGTGGTGAAATAGGCCTAACCGGGTCGACTACATGACATATGTGTTATGTTTCGGAGTCATGTATTTTACATTTTCAGAAATGTCTTTCATTCTGTAACAGAACGCGGAGGTTCTGGCTCTGTGCTTGGAAGCGCAGATGATTGGTAGATCAGTTGCTGGGGTGCAGTGGACCAGCAGTAATGAGATGCTTTTTGGAAGGTAGATGAGAGGCCTTTTGGAAGGCAGAAACTAGAAATTCACCTATTGATAACTAAAAACATTTAGTGACTCGGCGGTTCATAATGTTTCAATCCATTTTCGGACAATGTTTTCGGACAATATCGATTGGGACTCGCATCATTAACATTCAAATTGGGGATCAATGCGCATAGGTGAATTGTGACATTGCACTATTTCAGTTTCATGCTGACAACAAGTTTTCCCTATTCATTAGTAAGAGTTGCTATGGGGAGCTTCCTGACTAGTTCACTTAAGGTGTCCTGGTACCTGGTGTTTGCTGACATCACTATGATTTGATTGATTTGCTCGATGGTTGGTTACATACTAAGGACAAAGTCAGTCTGTTACTGTAACCTCTATACGAGTCTTTAAACAGGACTCACCTTAACAGGTAAATGTTTGCCTGATATTTTTGCAGAGGCGATCTCTGAGCTGCTTCTCCGAGGAGGGCCTCTCCGTCGGATGGAGCTCTCCGGGTGTGGAGGAGGCTGCAGAGGGGGGGCCCCTGGACCAGCGCGCCCTCTGCTGATGCGGAAGTGCTGGCTGCAGCTCACGTTGTACCTGGAGGTAGTCACACACCAGAGTCTTTAGTCCAAAACCACAATGGCATTGCATTGAAACCTGTACAAAACATTGTGATTGTCACAAAGTATGTGAATGTGTGATTGTAAGCAGAGCTGCGTCTGCTCTCTAAACAAGCTCGATTTTAGTGTGCATATGTACATACGTGTGGCACTGCTCAGGGTGGCAAAAAAACAACCACATGATATACCAATATACGTGTTTAAAATGAAGCGTATGGTTGGGATAAACTGTACCTCTTAGCACAGGTCTTGGAACAGAATCTCTTAGATCCTCTGAACTGACCGGCTGGAGCAAGACTCTGGCAGTACTCACACTTCAACACTAGGGAGAACACAACAGAACATTATTACAACCTTATTATATCATATTAGGTTAATAGACTGTATTGAATGAACATTTTCAAATTGAAATGACAACCTTTACTTGCAGATCCATTCTCTGAGCGCCCAACCAAGGCAAACTCTCTGTCCTTCATGAGCCCTGCCACCTACCAAACAAAATAACAACATCAACAAATAGGCATCATAGACAAAGTCATTAATGGAGACGAATAAATGACAATGCCATTGGCTTGGTGTGATAACATGGTTATGGTGGTACTTACGGGGAAAGGTTCAGCTCCCTCCTGGATTACAAAACCCTCTATGAGGTGGGTGAGAACTTGGGGTTTGACCACGGCCTGGGGCAGAGGGGCTCTGTCCTTGTCCCCGAGGCCTACCCTTGATAAGGGCAGCGGTAGGGACAGCAGAGGGGGAGACGAGAAGGCCGTGATGGCAGACGGAGCTGGTTAAATCCAAAGGACGAGAATAGGCTTAAATGTTAAACATTCACATTTCACAAACTATATTTGCCATGTCAAGTTAACAATTATTATTTTGTGTATGTGGTGTCTGTATGTGTTGTGGAGAGGGCAGCTGTAGTACCAGTGTCCTTAGCAGGGGCCGGTGATAGCGGAGGAGCAGCCTCTCTCATCAAAGCGCAGTCGGACAGCTCTGTTGCCATCTCACCGGTGGCATCTGAATCAGACTTCCTTTTCAAGGAGCCGACAGCAGGCTTTGTCTAACGGCAGGAGAAAATACACATTATATCTCCTTGTTCCCCTCAATGCGGTTCTCCCCTTCATCAGAGCCCCTAAATGAAAACAAAGGTGATGAACTTTACCATGGTGCCGGCACCGCTGTTGGTATTCCCGCCGGTTGTGTTCTCCGGAGCTGTGTTCCCTCGGTTCTGGACCAAGGCCAGGGCCTGCGTGTTCCCCGCAGAGCCGGGTCGGGCTCCCACCAGCTGGACAGGGATGTGGGGAGGGTGGTGTCCCACGGGGGTGGCCTGGCTGTGGGTGGGAAGGGCCGGGAGAATGGCCGGTGGGTGTCGAGGGGGCAGCTGGACTGGTAGGCGGTGTCCCTGAGTGGTTTTGGGCTGGATGGGTACAGGGCCTTTGTCCACCGTAACGTTAGTCTGCTGTAACGGCTGCACTACTAGTGTCTGGGTGTTGATACTGGCCTTAGTGGTCACAGAGCCAAGTGAATAGCCCTGTGTGGAGGTAGAAACACTCGAGGTGGGAACCAAGATGTGCGTCACCGTGGCAGAGGGGGTAACCGTGGTTACTGCTCTTGCCTGGCAAAGAGCAGAGGGGGAGAGGAGGAGCTGGGACAAGGGTAAGGCGGAGGATGTCGAGGAAGGAGCAACAGATACAGCAGAGTTAACAGTCATGTTGGCCTGGCCATCGGGCTTTATCCCCACACATGTGGCAGTAGCCTGCTGGGGGTAGGTGGACATCTGCTTGGCCAGTTGCTGCGGCTGTGGCTGTACTTGCTGCTGCTGGGCCGTCTGTGGGAAAGGCTGCTGTTGCTGTTGTTGGCCAAATGAGAAGTTGGCAGCATCCTTCCTGTCTGAAAACTCTGACTTTACCGCAGTCGCTCTGGAGGCTGAGGCACAGTGGAGTGCCAGGTTCTGCACCTGGAGAAACGGAATTGCTTACTGATGATGGTTGTAAAAACTACTTGAGTACAAGTACTGATCAAGCAAATCATAAAAAATGTACAATAGAATAATCGAAAATCGTTTTGTAGTAATTTTACAAGCATCTTACAAATACATTATATGTTATGTTGGTATGTATTTTGGCCTCATTGTTGTTAAGAGGCTGAATAAAATAGCTTCGTTCATCAATGTTTAGTAGCTGGCCCAGTTAGGCGGAGTTCCCCACGCATTCGACACGTTTTAAAATAACGAATAACGCCAGGCATCAAATCTGAATATAAAATCTATAGCGCTGATGTGGTGGTGTATTAAAAAAATGACACACCGCAATAGCAGCTTATGCAGTTTACTAGTTTCTTTTTGAGTAAGAAAAATATTGGATTTCAAAAGATATTCATGCTCTGGATTAGTGATGAGACACAGTTAACTAAAGACGCGATCACAGGTATGAGTCCCGAGTGTCTAGAAGTGTATACCTGCCGAGGAGACGGGGCTTCCAAGCAAAACCGTCGGGCAGCAGAACTACGCTCTTAAGAGCCATAGTTTGATCAATATTTCTAGACAATCAGTGAATTACAAAGTACATTGCCCTGCCCTAAACAATAGCCTAATTAAAACGCAATTCAACCAGATATGTCACATCTCAAAATGTCTGAAATGGATATAAAATTAAAATCACTACATACACATATTGAGTTGGAACAATTGTGCAATTTTTTAACCTGGTCATTTTCTGAAGGAGTGCTAGGAAAGGTAGGCTTGATTTCTTGCTGTTGCTGTTGTTGTGGCTGCTGCTGGGTCACTGTTGCTACAGCTGCTGTGGCTGTACCACCTGGCATGAATATCAGCTGGGGGGCAAGCGGGGCCCTCAGGGAGCGGTTGACCTAAGGGATCAATGATAACATATTAGTCATGTTCAGAAGTGGCAGTGCATGATCCAATGTGCTGTAAGCAATGACTAACAGGACTGTTTGGGCACAAATACCATATTACCAAATGTGTGGTGAACAGTATTGTGATCATGTATTGCGTATTTGAATTACCCAATATAGTATATAGCCTATTTTATGGTTAGAATAAGCAAGCAATGGATCAATTCTGAATCAAAATTTGAATGCAGAAGTGGAATTTGTTAAATTCCTTTTAAAGGAACTGAGATTGCTACACACATCAACTACTGAATGATAGTGTCTTAGATTAAGCTAAAAATAATACGTTATAGTCCAAGAACAATGTTGACTTTAACTTACTCTGAGATACATCTGTCCCTGTCCAGCAGAGTTCCCGCCCAACAATACCGATTGGTTAAGAGCTGTTGTTGTCGCACAAGAGGTTGGACCAAGGGGGCGGGGATTTGTCACCGTCCCTCCTCCAGAGGTGGTGCTCAGGTTGACCTTAAAGGAACCATAAAAACATGTATTCAAAACATCTGTTGATGCCCACGCTTTAACAAAAGGAACATATGAACCATATGACTTACAGTGGTGGTGGTAACACTGTTATTGGAAGAGTTTGACTGCCGACTCGCTGCAAGCGTTGCCTAATGTAAAAAGAAAAGCAAATACGTATATTAATAAATTCCCCGGTTTTACGTTTAATGTAATATGCGCACGTACAGGGAGTTACCTGTTGCACAGCAGCCAGGTTGTGGAGCTGGACACTGTTGATTTGCTGCTGCTGCAGCATTAGCTGCTGGAAGTACTGAGCGGCATTTGGCTGCCTCTGAAGTGCCTGGAGAGCCTGAGTTAACAAGTTACACATTTAATGGACATGTCAACAAGGGGTTTTCATGCATCTTGCTTTGTAGCAAAACAATCACTATTCCAACAATATTTACAAGTACATGTATGTATTTGTATGTAATGTAGGTACCCAAATAAAGGCATACCTGTACAGCCTGTCTCTCATACAAAGACATGTGGGCTATCTGGGGTGGGCGGGAGTTTCCCCCTGTCTGAGCATTTCCATTGGTGGAACTTGTGTTTTGATCCTCACCTGCATCCATGCTAGAAAGAATACATCGTATTAAATAATGACAACCGTGTCGTTGTATTTTCTCAATATACTAGATACCGAATACCTGGCTGCAGACAATTATATTGTAAAGTATGCACCAATAAGTCTGACATGGTTGAGATGAGGATAACTACAATAGTTAATAGTCCACAACGAGATTGGCAACAGTACACGTTCCAGATTGACACATGGATCGCAGAACAAATGGATTGTGGCGTTTACATTAGCGCCAGGCGGTCGACTGGCTGTCAACGTGATATATGAATGCGAGGGAAAGAGCAACAGGGAGGGAGAAAACACAAGTGTGGGGCTACCAGGTTATGGCTAACAATACTGGCTAGAATGTAATCCCAAACAACACTGTCTGCATCCATTACAAATGCCATTTAACAACTTAAACGGTTTTAGACAAATAAACGAGGGCATGCATTCACTGCACAATGGTCAAGCGAATTCGGGAAAAACAAAAGTGTATGGTGATGACAAAAACGTTTACTGGCTAGCGTTACAGACCAGCGTAGCTAGCAAGCAAACTTAAATGCACAACCTACTTTTTTTTCAATGTGACTAGTTACTTTCGGTGGTAAACAATATTACCTTGATAATATAGGTTTGTCCTTTGTTTTGTTATGATGAAAAAGTTAGGTTCATCCCTTTTTATGTGCCGATATCCATAAACCCTTAGCTTCTTCGACAAAATCCCGCCCCTGAACATTCCCTTTCCGGTGAATCCGTGGTCGCTACCACTTTTAGATGGACATGGGAATGTTTTCATCCAAGGAAAAGAAAACGTTTTCAAATCTCCAATTGGGTTAGTTCTATAATTAATTTAACATAAGTGCGGACCACTTCACTAAAGGAAAACTATTTTTGTGCCAACAATGCTTACTTTGAAATGAAATAATGTGTAGGGTCTTATGCTCCTACACATGATTGGTTCCCCAAGTAAAATGGACCCAAATGTGCTAAAACCATACGACAAAAGCTAAAAACACATTTTTTTTAAGTTACACTTTTGTTGCATGGTGTCACGCTTTTTCTACCTAGAGCTGCCAAGTGCCAGCCAGAGTAGCCAATAACAACATAACTTAGAAAAAAAAACTGTTACAGACATCCAGCTTTATTGTATTTTTATGTAAAACTATTGTATACCGTATGTGGTTATACACAGCAGAAATGCAGGCATCTATTGCAGCATGGAATGTATTACAATTAATGGATTAACTATGCTAACATTTGAGTCTATTGCTGCACATCCTGTTTAATCATGCATTTTTTTTAAATGATTGCAGTCTTTTTCTTATGTCGTTTTGTACAGTTTGGTGCATAATTATTATTAAATAGGATTCATTTACTTCAAAACCTTCCAAATGTCTTCAAGTTTATGTAGCAGATTGGTTTTATGCATTCATGCATGATGAAAACATGGACGTATTAAACCCACAAATACATTGTATGCCATATTTGCTTAAACAAGATATTTGAAGTTATGTTGTTTGAATATGGATGGAAGTTAAAAACGTATGACAGGCCATGTATACATTCAATATGAAATGTATGGCTTGTACACCGTATGATAAGAATGAGCCAATGTGATCACATGGTTACAATGTAAATTTTTTATAGAACGAACACTGGTACGTTTCTTTAAAAACACAAAACCCCCAAAACGTCATATATACGAAGCACACGGGAGAATGGCGGCAGCCAATCGAAACCTTTCCTACGTTGCCGGAAAATGTGTTGTTTACATTTTCCAAGATGGCGGCGGGAATGTACCTGGAACATTATTTAGACAGTAAGCATTAAATAGTTATTTGTTGATGGGAAGGGATTTCGTACCGCGTATTTCAACACTGTCTGTCGATGAGAATGTAATAGGCCCTATCATCCATGCTTGACTCTTGAATTAAACACAGTAGAGTTTAGACGACCAATCGCGATTAATGTCTTTTGGGCACAGTCTATTTACTGGAATTGTTATATCCTCCCAATAATGGTTGCATTTAGGAAAAACCACGTAAACATATGAACTAGCTTTACGAAGTTAGCTATATAACTCCTTATTGACTTCAACAGGTGATCTTTGTTTTTATTTAGCTACGTTTTATTGTTTGTACATTTGATTATTCCCCAATCTGATCCCCGCGGCATACATCCCATTTGGTGGTTTATGATTGCAATTCTCTTTTATATGAATGCCTATTGCCCGATTCCTATTTATTAGAAAGCATATAACTTACTGTTGCCTTTTATTTTACAACACCAGGCATAGAGAATTTGCCATTCGAATTGCAGAGAAACTTCAATTTGATGCGGGACCTAGACCAACGGACAGAGGGTATGGTTCATACATAGCTAATACATTATTGTTTGTTTTGTATCCACGAGAATGTAGTGCTTCACACAATTTAACCTCAACTGTGAGAATGAAAAAAAAGTTGATTTGTAGTCTGTAGTCCAGGTAATAGCCATTGCTTAACGCTTACTAGTTGAAAAGTTTATGTTAACTCCGGCATCACGCCTCGGTGTGTATGTCTTCTATGGAATAGCATAATAATTCAGTCAAAGTACCATTTCACAAAGCCATTCTACTTTGCTCCACAGATCTTAAAGGACAAATAGACTCCCTGGCCAAGGAGTACACTTCCAATGCCAGAACTCTATCTTCGGAGCAAAAGCTCTCCATACTGAGACAGATTCAGCAGTCATACAGTAAATGCAAAGAGTTTGGTGATGATAAGGTGCAGCTGGCAATGCAGACATATGAGATGGTGAGTACAAGTTAGTGCCCTAACATAGGCATTCTGCAGGCAACAGACTATAAGGTTCCACAAAAAAGTGAAAATGTTTACATTTTATGTTTGGTAATACAAATAATGTTTACACAATTGAGAATATTTCTTTAGGCTATCATTTTCCCCATTCAAGAAATTGGCTATATTGGATCCCAGAAAATGGTGGTTAGCTTCAACTTAATTTATACACAACCATATGAGGTTTTCTTCTATTGTTTTCTTCAGGTTGACAAGCACATCCGGCGGCTGGATACAGACCTGGCCCGGTTCGAGGCTGACCTGAAGGAGAAACAGATTGAGAGCACTGACTATGATTCTACCTCCAGTAAGGGAAAGAAAAGTAAGTGTTTCCTGGTTTTGCCATAATAGAACCCTTCACGACTGACCTTAAATGTAAACATTAGTCGATTACTCACTCCCATTACTTTGGTAATGTATATTTGGGACTGAGGTCAAACACAACCTATTCACTTCCATTTATTTGTAATACAGTACTATCAAGCCAGACTTGCCAACTATCTTTGTGGTATAAGGAGATTTAATCCACAATCATGGTGAATGGTTTGTTATTAAGCCAATGTTGAAAACCAAGGTCTGCTTTGGTACCTTATCGTCTGCCTTGTTGTTTGATCTTTCAGCTGAAGCAAGGCAAAAGGAGAAGAAGATGGCTAAAACTAGGTCTAAAGTGAAGAGCTCGGATGAGGATGGCAGTCCCAAGAGTGCACAGAAGAAAGTCAAACTCCTCCAACCGTGCGTATCATCTTGAATGAGCCTTCTTCGCAGACTTCTCTAGTTAATGTCTTCAGTCAGCATGTTTATGATTGGTTATTATGGTAGTCCTGTTATTCAAGTACTCAAGACATTATGTATTCTTACAACTTTAGACTCTCAATGATCCCCCACTGTTGTTTTATTCACCAGAGGAGAGTTCAATGCTCCAGCTTCCAACTTTGGCAACGTGCATCCTTCAGATGTGTTGGACATGCCTGTGGACCCCAACGAGCCCACCTACTGTCTGTGCCACCAGGTCTCCTATGGGGAGATGATCGGCTGTGATAACACTGACGTAAGTCTCATTCACAATTCTGGGTTTGACACTTGTCGTGGAAATATTAATCGTAACTATAAAATACATTTATATACAAATTATATTAACCTTGTTTATATAATTACTAGTCAATTGAAAATTAATTTGTATACATTCTCCTTGGACCTAGAGATGTCTCCCTTCCTCTCTGTAATTGAAAGGTGTTAAGATAGTTTGCATTTGCGTTGCCACTGTAGCCACGAGGTCTGATACTGAGGCAATGCCAATCTACTGACTTCTTTGTTGTGCAGATTCCTTTAACTGTCCACTTCACCCATAGTGTATTGCAAATTAACTTGGTCTCTCCCGCCATGGCCAATCCTAAACGCTCCACGATGGTCACTCCCCTTCACCTTTGTTTCCTTTGTTGTTACTGCCCACGATGTGAAGGTTTCCCTATAGGAATCATGTACACCCATTGTCTCATTGAATGTATGCTTGGCTAGGCCATTTCTAACAAATTACACTCAGATAATAGCTCTTAAATCTTACCTACAGAACCTTTACGTGTTTCTGCTATACTTAACCCAACCTGCTCCTTAATTCCCTGTTCCCCTCTTACTTCACTGAGAAATTCTTAATTTAAGCGTCTCCTACAATAACTATACATACTGGTAAAGTTCAGTTGATGAAATTAAAGCAATGACCACAGATCTTAGTTTGCTTGACATTTGTCTTGATGATTCCAGTGTTCCATCGAGTGGTTCCATTTCGCTTGTGTGGGTCTGACAACCAAACCACGTGGGAAATGGTAAGGAAGCCCTCAACCGAAAGAGAAGCTGTTAACTTAACTTTTTCATATTTCATATTATAACAGTTTAATCAATTCCCATTGAACACGATTAACACCAGTTTGACACAGAATTATTGTTTCATTTCACATAGGTATTGTCCACGCTGCTCTCAAGACCGAAAGAGAAAATAAAATGACTTTGTTAGTGAAACAAAAGAACTCTGAGAACAGATTGAATAGATGGAAAATGGCTGGAATAGTATTTTCAACATTAGTTATTAGTACGTTTTACATATTTCTTAATGTTTGGTGCTTTATTGGTTAACATTTTTGATGGCCTTGGTCTGATGCAGTGTATGAAGGAGACTAATGGTTACAACTGTATTTAAAATTTCATATTTGAAATGGTTGAATTTCTTTTTTTATTTACTTTGGTGCTCATTGTAATGTTTTGTTGTAGGTATTTTTTGTTATTTTTTACATTTTGTTATACAAATGAAAAATAAACACTACATTTGCCCCTAATAGTTAGACATTTACAAATGCCATAACACTGATATCAATATTGCCGTGTATGACTACACAATTCTCTAAAATAGCTTTTCAATTAATAACTTTTATTTTTATTTTACATTAATTTCCTATGTTTAGCTCTAGCTTTTTTTTGAATGACAATGAGTAGGGTGAGAAAGTTAAGACCAATGCTGCATTTTGACAGTATTACGTTTTGGTAGTAAATTGAAATTGTCGTTTTAAAGATTTGATTGAGTGTTGAATGGAAAATAAGACATTTCATGAGGGAAGTATTGCCATTCCTGTAGCTGAAACATTTGTACTAGGGAGAGGGTGTTGATTATGTTTTCAATTATTTGAATACAGCTACTACCTCAACAACGTGTCTGCGTTCTATTTTGAATGGCTTTTTTGCAGAATACCAACGACATTATATGTGGTGACCTGTTTTGGTAGAGGTCGGCATACTTTCTTGGTGCTGTCGTGCTATCGTTTTCCGCTAGGTGGCACACTATCCCTAAAACGTGGTTCTAAACGGGAACTGTAGAGGCGGGTCAATACATGACGTCACTGGTCCAGTTATTTGGCGCGATGTCTAGACGTATTTCAAACACTAGTTTCAAACCGTTTGGGGAGAGTCAACTACTAGGCCAGGGGTCCCGTCTTCAGTCGTCCCAACTGTGGCTCATAAGGCTACCCACAACACTGGTGAGTACTTTAACATATGGTTATTTGGTTTTAACTTTGACCAGCCGTGACTAATTTCTGCTGATGATAAGCATGGGAAAAACAAAGCTAACGCGAGTGGACATGCCAACATTATTGTCATTGGTTGCTAGCACATTAGGCTAAATTTCCACGATAATATGGCGTTAGCGTTTAATACTACTTTTACAATCGGATCCGAGCCGACATATACATACAACAGTGTATAGTTAATTCTTAAGTCGTAACTTTTTTTTACCAAGATTGGAGGGCTTATGGCCAGCACATCTTTGTCACAATCGAACCAGATCTACTTTCTTTGTTGAGTAAGTTGATGTTGTTGTACTACAGAGATGTCTTGGGACTTCTTTGTACCTGTCTGCGTGGGCGACCTCGTGAAAACCGGGGGTATCAACCAGTATGTGGTTCAGGATGTAGTCTACCCGAAACATATACCATCCCACCTCAACAGTAAGTAGTAAGATGGCGCAGAATATGGGGTATTTATGCATTACAAATTATATATTTTGTTTAACCTTACTGTATTGTTTCTGAACGTTATACTTCTCAAACAGGTTTCAAGTCCGCATTAAGAAGCCAGGGGCCGTCGTGTATCTTGGAGCACTTCGACACTGGTTACAGTGTGCTACAGTGAGTCTAGCAATCTACACCTGCCTTTTTTATTTGTCTCCTCGTGAATTTAAACCATTTTGGCATTGTTCCAAAATCATGTTTCTCTCTTTAAGGCACAGCAACGCAGTGGACTTGAGCATCAAAGAGGACACTCTGGAATTACTCATACAAGGTCAGATTTTCTACATGTTTGCATGAACATCAATGGATCAAAAATGTGATTTCATAATGTAGTAATTAACAGTCTCAACCTCCCCCCTTTCATTATTTTACAGTTGTGAGTGGCCTTTCTGTGGCCTTGCCTGCATTGCTCATCTCCACTAACCTCTCAGCCGCAGACCGCAAGGAGCAGCTAAATGCAGTGAAGATGGGTGTATTTTTACTCTGCAAACTTACAGAGGTGCTTGAGAGCGACTCCTGCAGACAAAGTATTGTAACTGCACCAGGCAAGGTATGGATGCGAGGGGGTGTACTCCACTTTAAGTACAATGAACAGTAGCAGCTGTTATTTTTATTTATTTTTTATCTTTGAGAGTACTTTAATGCCCAGTGATGAGATCATGGCATTTATGAGCTTGTCGGCCCAAGAGATCTTGCTCTAATGCCACCTGGTTGGTGGGTAATCTTGGCGGTGTGACGGAGCCGTGTTGCACTGCTGTAAGGGCTCACCTACAGTCATTTAGGACCCTCCACTTTCTGTCCTCTGAGTAGAAATACAGATGGACACGTGGTAGGTCTCAGACAGTGTGTCTGTCGTCTTTTTTGTGAATGATTTATGAATGTATATGTATCAGGTGGCAAGAAGCAAGTCTCTGTTGAGGGTCTTTTGAAAGCGATGAATCTCATTCTTTGGTAATCTGAGGGCAAATGCAAAAAACAAGTGTACAGAAAACAGCATATCACTTGTTTGCAATGTTTAGATATATTTTGCTCTTACCATAACAGGCAGGCAAAAAGGCCAAGGCTGGAGAAGGTCTGGCACAGTGGGACTCTGAGAGGGAAACGGTGCTGCAGGCCCTGGTACAACTCCTCCAGCTGGATATCCGTGCCCTCTGGAGCCTGTCCCTGGTGGAGGAAGAGTTCATCAGGTACACAACTGCTGGTCTCGTGCTGCAGCCCAGACCGTTGTTTAACATTGTTTGTTTAATGGGAGATGACGAGTGTTCCGGCTTCTGCAATAATTATTTTTATACAGTGTAGTTAAGAATGAACATCCTCTCTCTGGATCTGTTCCAATAGCTGTGTGACATGCTGCTGCTACAAGCTCCTTGAGAACCCGACCATCAGCCACGTGAAGAGCAAGCCCACCAGGGATGCAGTCATCCACCTGCTAGGGCTGCTGATAAAGAAGTACAACCACCTACTGGGTTAGTCACGTTATCATCATATTCAGAAGTCTTTAAAGCTAAACCAGAACCAAACCAGGAAATACGCCCAATTGGTATGCTCGAACAAGACGCCTTCTTCATTAAACGAGGTTCATGCCTGACTTTGTACTCAACTCAAATATCCTCTTCCCACCCACTGCCTTTTGCTGTTCTCCACAGGTGCAAGTGTCAAAGTGATTCAGTTGCTGCAGCACTTTGAGCAGCTGTCCTCTGTGTGTGCTCAGGCGGTCTCTGTGTGGAGCACAGAGTATGGAGTCAGGGCTATAATAGGAGAGGTCATACGGTAAGGGACAATCTTTTCTAAGGACTGTTTTTTTTTATGCACTTTCTTTTGGCTTCAAATATTTGGGTTTGTTCGCGCAATACATTTATGTATACATCAATACATATGCATTTTCTTAGTCACGTCAATTTCATTTGTATAGCCCTTAATCCCAGTTAGTCTCAAAGGGCATCACAGGCCACATTAGGATACCTGTTAATCCTTTCCCCAAAAGAGCGAGCAAGAAACATAATTATAATGGAAGAAACCTTGAAGGCGTGCATTTGGGACTCCCTGAAACGCATACATATGATACTTATGGTCATTGTGAGGCTAACAAATGGATATTTGAACGGTTGACCTTTTTGCCTAATTAAGGGAGATCGGTCAGAAGTCCAGTGAGGAGCTCGCTAGAGAAGGGTCAGGGGTCAAGGCCTTCTCTTCTTTCCTGTCGGAATTGAGTTCCCTGGTGCCTGAATTGATTATCCCCAACATCAGTTTCCTCATCACGCACTTGGAAGGAGAGGTGAGACCAACACACCTCAAGATGGTGAACCCAAAATCAATTTGCATGCAATTTTGTTACTGTTACTGAAATAAGACCATCATTTAGAGAAAACAGGAGTAAAATCCAATGTTTTTGCCAGTCTCCGCCGACCAGTTTGCTCCACCTGGAACGCAGCTTACGTTCTTTTCGTGACGTCGAATGGCCTTTTAGTATACTTTTTGATGTCCTGACGATGGGACCCCTGCGTGAGTGTGTGTGTGTGGCACTGTCTGAGCAGTGGTTCATTTGGATGTTCACGTTCGAGAGGGCTATCCTTCCCGGACACTTAAAGTATAACGCCTCCGTGTGGGAAGCTTTTCATATAAAACATCGCTCATGCACATCAACCTTTTTTTGTTTTATTATCTCATAGTGTTCGAATTCCAGCTGAAACAGTGGTTCACTTACACTTTATAAACCGTGATTAGGTGTACAACAGTGTAACATGTTTGAATGGCCCTTTTATGTTGAATGTGGTTACTGACACTATAAATGCATCAAACAAAATTCAGTTTATTGGTAGAAAGTGCCTGACTGTATTTGGCCTAGTATAATGTAGTAGCCCTTGTGTTAGATTCCCAGCCGTGAGGAACTGGTTAGATCCCTAATGGCCACAGCATCTGTAGGCATCCACGAGCAAGATGCCTTACCCTGACCTGCTCCTAAATGTCCTTTATCTTAATTCAATGTGCATCGCTTTGGATAAAGTTGCTACAACTAAATGCTATGTTCCATCTGTTAACCAGAGCAACAACATGCGTGTGGCGGTGTGTGAGGTACTGGGAGACATCCTAGTGCGGGTCCTGTGCGGAGACGGTCTGGACGAGGCTGGTAAAGCGGACCGCGACCGCTTCTTCGACACGCTGCAGGAGCATCTGCATGACACGCACTCCCATGTTCGGGCGCGCGTGCTGCAGGTCTACACGCGCATTGTCAACAGCAAGGTTAGTTTGCCCTGTCGTCACCAAAAGCCACTGCCACGACATTTTTATGGCTCTATTGTTGAATATTGCTCTGTGTTCTGCCTGCCAGGCGTTGCCATTGTGCCGGTACAGTGAGGTGATGGGGCTGGCTGTGGGGAGGCTGATGGACAAATCTATAAATGTAGTGAAGAGTGCCATCCAGTTGCTGGCGGCCTTCATTGCTCATAACCCCTATAGCTGCAAGGTAATTAAGACCTAGAACACCGTAAGATGTAAAGTTCCCTTTCCTGTGGTCCTTAGTTTTGAGTGTTGTGTTTCAGTTGAGCAGTGCAGATCTGAAGAACCCTCTGGAGAAGGAGACGACGAAACTCAAAGAGCTGAAGGAGAAACTGGAAGGCAAAGCACCCGGTAAACAAACACTTTAATGCCTCAAAAGCATCTCTTCAACTTAACCGCTCATCCACCATGCCCAGTGATGATACCAAGGCAACTGTGAGCTCATTGAACCAGGGGGCTGGGTTGTCCTTGTCCTGACTGGCTGGTAATCTTGGCCGTGCAGTGAAGGTTTACTGCTCGGCTGTAAGGGCTGGCCTACAGTGACAGGCTCCTCCCACTATGACCCCACTTTCAAAGATACTTAAGTCGGGTAATAATGAGGAGGATGCTAACAGCGTGTGTGTTTGTGTGTGTGTACGTCAGGCAAGGCGTTTACCCAGCTCTCGCTGTTTGATGTGCCATGAGCTTCTTCTTTGGTAATCTGAGGGTGAGCTCTGAATTTGGAGCTAGGTTGACATTGTTGTTGCAGCAAGTCATTTATTGATCAATTATTTAATCGTATGTCTCACTGTCTTGAGTGCACTGCATTGCATGCTTTCTCCTTAGGCATATTTGATGAAGTCTCCATAAATGCCTGCTAAATTATAGGTTATGGCAAATCCCTAGTACCCGTCCATATGATGTGTGAATCCTGAGACCTCATCAATCGCAAACGACAGCCTTTGAAAAAAATTAGCTTTTTAACATATTTATTTTTTTAACTGAACTGATATTTACATAAAAATGCAGCAGTGAGGTCCATTCATGCGTAAAGTGTGTATTTAAAAATTATGATTTGAAAAATGTTCCCTGCAATCGTTAATCTTGAATTATTTTGCTTGGTGGGGTCCAGCCTGTGTTCTGCATGTTGATGTTTATACTGTTCCTCGCTGATGTTCCTTGCCAGTGGCAGTCATAAGGGCGTCAGAGCTGTGGGATGCCATGGAGCCTGAGCTGCTGACCACTGCCAGGGCTGTGTTGGAGCCCACCAGTGCAGAACAGGAAGACATGGGGGCTGAGGAAGAGAAAGAGGTGGTGGAGCAAGAGTTGGAGGAGGCACAAGATGACAGGGCAACAGCTGTGCAGATTGCACAGTTACTGCGCGTCAATAAATACCGGTGAGTTTTGTGAAATACAATATCGGCCCATTTAACGTTCTGATTTTTCTAACTATTTTGATTGCCGATTCAACATTTTGCCCAGTGATGATACCAAGGCGAATGTGAGCTCATTGAACCAGGGGGCTGGGTTGTCCTTGTCCTGACTGGCTGGTAATCTTGGCCGTGCAGTGAAGGTTTACTGCTCGGCTGTAAGGGCTGGCCTACAGTGACAGGCTCCTCCCACTATGATCCCACTTTCAAAGATACTTAAGTCGGGTAATAATGAGGAGGATGCCAACAGCGTGTGTGTTTGTGTGTGTGTACGTCAGGCAAGGCGTTTACCCAGCTCCCTGTGGTTCGATGTGTCATGAGCTTCTTCTTTGATAATCTGAGGGTGAACTGTAGACAAGGAATACAGCTGGCCAATCATATTTGTCTCCACCTGGGGTCTATATTTGAGTCAGGGTCCAGAATAATTTATCTTCTTTTTACCAGCCATGGATAATTAATCTATCAGCCAAACAACTGTTTTAATATTTAGCCTAACAATTTCACCTGCCGAATGGTCAACTCTACCATTGGCTGGTGGCAGATGTTAATTTCAGACTGATTTGAGTTATGTTGCTTCAACCATGCCATAACTATACCGTCCCAAACCTCCTAATTGAACGTCAGAGGTCCCAGGTAAATAAACTTTTACCTATTACTATTATGTACCTCTTATATTTGATTTCTTCAGACATGCGGTGCGTCTGTGTATAAAAGCACATGGCAGATTCCCCCAGTCTGAGATGTTCTCTAAACTCGACGATCTCACCCCCGAGACGGTAATGGAGGCCCTCGCTCTGCTCTTCAAAGGTAAAGGCTGCTCTCGCATACGCTGGTGTGTCTTTATTAAGAGTGAGTGCTCTGCTATGAAACGCTATGCAGACAGGATCATTCCATTTAATTGAACTGTCCCAATGTGTCATCTTGCGTCAGAAAAATGATTACAGGGTCTAAAAGTTCAACGGTACTTAATAAGTGCTTTTTAAAATGTACGCTACCAAGGAAAAATGGAACATGGAATAGATTAACATGAAAAAGATAAAGACTAAGTAAATATAATTGAAAACCAGAGCCTGGCCAATATATTGGCCTATCACAGATATATCGGCTACATGTTTGCCGATATGAAAACTTTAGAAATGGTGTAGATTAAGTACCGCTTTATAAATCCTCTACTTTGGTGGTTGACCCTCTAAATGCTTTAACTGAGCACATCCACGTAAACACTCCAACACACCAACAGTTTTACATCATGTGAAGGTTAGTAGCCCTTTACTGCCTAGAATCCAGTATCAGTCGGGCTCTATTGAAAACGTTCCGCACTTCCTTTTTAATGACTAATTTCCCAGTCAAATGTATTATTTGCACAGCACAAAATGGAAGTGATCTGACACAAGTGAGGCATGCCAGCTGTTAAGTCGATGCAGACTTTATATGAGGATGAGCCGAAACGTTAATAATCTTATTTAATATTTGAGTGTTTCAGATGGACATTTTCTTTAAGCTTGACCGCTAAAAATATATTGTGTCCAACAACCAAATCTGTCTCCAAAATGTCTTAATCGGTCTATCAATATCTTCCACCAGGGCCTGACGAAGACTCTGGCGAGCTCAGTCAGAATCTGCCCCCAACCCCTCAGAAGGAGGTGGAGGAAGAAGACTCTGAGCTCAAGAAACAGGAGATGTTGGTGCAGTACCTCAAAGATACACAAAGCTTTGCCCTGCAGGTGGAGAGGTCCATCTCGGTCATCAACACCATGCTCTACTGCAAAACCACCTCGGGTACGTAGGAACTGTTATTGGTGAGATTGCAGTGATCATGGGGAATTTTACCTGCTGTTTATTTGTAATGATAGGATTCAAAATGTCATTTGGTTTTTACAAGTGTACACGGTAATTTATTTGATAAACTGGTTCTCATCTCATTTACTAGAATTCATAACAATAACCTACTAATTAAAATATATATATTTTTTTTAAAGAGGTAACTCCATTAAGTTCAAATATGTATTGTCGTACTCTTATACTGACCGCGTATATGTGTTTCAGTGGTCCAGGAGGCAGTGCAGTTCTGTGTGACGGTGTGTGAGTTCAGCGTGGCCAACTCTCTGTCCGGGGTGAGGAGGATGCTGCCCTTGGTCTGGTCCACTGACGCCACTATCAAGGACGCTGTGGTGCAGGCCTACAGACGCCTCTACCTCAACCCCCAGGGAGACTCCACCAGGTAGGTAGCCCACTCTGGGGACACTGGATGACTCACTGGCCATAGTCGATAACGAAGGACCATGTCATTATGGACTGAAACATGTTTAAATAAATGTTGTCATGTTTGGTTTCAGAATACAAGTTTGATGGTCACATGTCTCACTGTTAATTTTACAGTGGTAAGATTATCATTTGTATCATTTAAGTGCTTCGACTTGAAAGCAAATGGGTAATCTATTTTACTCCATTACTTAATATGATTATGGATTACATTTATGTGAACAGTGATATTTCTTCATTATGCTAAGCTATCCAATGCTTCTTACTGCGATCACATCTTTTCCACTCCAAGGCACCATTTCCTCCATGAAATATGAATTGATGGAGATGCCCTTTTCCCTTCCAGAGCCAAGGCCAACACGCTCGTGGACAGTCTCTCTGAGCTGATGGTGGATGCTTCTTAGGAACCATCCAATGTCTGGAGGAGATAGTAAGTGCTCTTCTTCTACATCACCCTAATCAAACCCTCCCTGCAAAGCTACAGTTAATAATCGGAATCCACCCGACAATATTGGGCGTTTGTTGATATACGGGTCTACAACAGGATATTGGAGTACAACAAAGGAACATTTAAATGAAGTGCTAAATTGGTCATCAGCTTTATTTTCTTATTCTTTGAGGTCTGACCTGAAATGAGATTACAGAAAAGCGATAATTATCTTTCTGTCAAGGATGGTCCAGTTATGCAACAGAAACACACACGTGTGTGGGTGTGGGTGTGGGTGTGTGTGTGTGGGTCTCTAACCAGTAACTCGTTTCCCTGCTAGGTGCAGGAGTTCTTTGGCAGTAGCAGCAGTCTCCAGTCCACCGTGGTCCAGGTGCTGTGGGAGCGCTTCACTGGCAAACGAGAGACTTCGCCGCTCCACAGAAGGGCTGCGGTGATACTGCTGGGCATGGCTGCACGGTACTGCCAAGTTGTCTTTTATACGAGCACCGTGATTAAGTTATACATGTCTTCCTTACATTTGCAATCAATACCACAATTAACTTTTTAAAAGAAAAGACTAGAAGGCTGAGGATTGTTGAAATGGATTGAAAGAGTGGAGAACCGTGATTTAAACTTCTGTAAATGCAAACGATTTTGATGAGCTCGTAGTCGCGGAGATTAAAAGATGGGGACGTTGTTTATTTACTATCCAGCAGTGCGTTAGACCAACTAGGCAACAAGGTAACGTTGCAAATGTTTGTTCACTTGGTATATCAAGACTTAAAACAAAGTGATCACAAGCAGAGGATGACTTAGGTAAAGTTAATTTATTGCATTAAAATAAATATGAACTTTGCAAAACATCATGAACACAGTAGAGCTGTCAATCTTCCTCTATATCCCATTCGAATTTTATTCCTTATACATTTTTATATTCAAATTGTTCATGCAAAACATTAGCCTATTAGTAATACTTACTATGTACCTTTACACTGTATACACAGGTTTGTGTATACCACAATGCCACTATTAAACGTTCTGCCCACTAGAGGGCATTTTACTAATAAACATTTCTTTATTGCCAAGGAAATATTAGGCACAGAAGGATATTGCATTAACACACCCACTTATCATAATCCTCTTCATCCACGAACAGCCATTCGCTACACTATTTAACTCTTGGATTAAAAAGTAAAACTCCAGGATAATTGAATCCTCTAAATACATAGCATATTTTGGTTAAAGGACGGAGCATAATCTCATCTTCTCTAAGCTATATAGGTTGAGTATTCCATCCGTCTTTTCACCGCGATTATTATGGGTATATGCCACAGATTCGCATCGCGGCTGATGTAAATAGTTTTTAACATGCGTGTAGACTTTATTGTTCATCAGGTGTGACGTGAGAAAAGCATTTTGTTTTCACATGCGAGTAGGCTGAGGCGAGAAGGGCCAGAGTCCCTTTTATTAGAGTAAGTTTTGGAGATAAATGTTGAGCTTTTTCTCTTTGATACGCTCGCACGCTCTCACTCCGCAGTAATTTAAAGGAACTCTGTTAGCAATGGCACTCACATAGCGTCAAGATAACGCTGCTTTGTTTTTATTGCATACATATTTTTATAGCTAATATTATTTACTGGATTTCGTTTTATAAATTTTTGGGCCTGACGGGGCCTGTACAATTATAGGGGAACCACTGGTATTTATACCCCTTCTGTGAGGCGGAATAAGGGGATTTTCTGCAGCGAGGAGCTGCCATGTTTTCCAATATAAAAACATTGATCCTCTTGCTGGCTTCTCAATCTATTTATCAACCACAACTTGGCTCTGTCTGATGTAAGAATTTTGTATCGTTAAAGAAAGGATTGTTGAGCCCTATGATGCAGCAAAGGCTTATGTGAGCTTACTGTACTGGAATACCATGTTTCCGTACATGGAGTACCCTGTCTGGTAGTCTGCAAAGTGCAGCAGAGGTTTGCTGTATTATTGATGGCCAGTCCACATCAGCCATGTGTATCCACCTGCCTACCTGGATCCCCATAGAGATAGATGGAGGGTGTTAGAGGCAGGAGGGTGACAGTGAATCGAATGCTTTGAACTATGTAATCTCCAGTGGGAAGGTACCCAACAGTTGGCAATGTGCTCCTAGGTAATCTGAGGGTGACTCATTCTTCTCATCAATATGCGCTATATTGGACCAGAACATTAATTGCCTTCAGGGTTGTGGGCTAAGTCAAGTAGATTCTTGAGGAAAAGGTACATGATTAGTAACCCTAAATATAAATGCATACAAGGATACAAGGCTTATTGTCATTAGGCAGAACCATAATCACTATACTGAGGCTCCCCCAAGTCACGACCACATAACTCCTGGCTCCTTGCCAGCGTGATGCACTGAATGTAGCTTACTACAACGCTGCTCCTCAATGTACCTCAAAGGATTTCTGAAGGGAAGCGCGAGCTAGAGGGTAAAGAGTCTATCTGCAGTCCACCCACGCTGCCGCTCTTCAGCCAGCCAGGAGCATTTAGAACATATTTAATCTTGCATACTTCTGCAAACCCTGCCTCCCACGTACATTATGTGGACAGCAGGCAGGCCTGGCCTCTGAGGTTAACTAGTAAACCTGTAGGGCAAACATGCTGAGAAATTACCTCGAGCCTGCGGTCTGTCTGGCCGTGTTGTCCCCAGGAAAGCTTCAAGACAGGTTTTTTTGGTAAGTATTTGTTTTATTGATTTGGTATCCATGCGAGTTGCAGAATAGAGAGACAAAACTGACAAGTGGTTTCCTGGAAAGATTGAGCTTGTCTTAGAGCTTGTACAGTGTAGATTCAGTAGCTGGACACGTGCAATCTGATAATTGTTCATTACTTTTAGATCTAGCAGTCTCAGTTTTGTAAACTTAAAATTGCATCTACAGGACATTTAAGGACTTTGCTTTCAGCCCGCATTGTAGCAGCGCTCTGGTATAGCCGAAAACGAATAAATATTTAATAATAATGAATAAAATATATTTTATGATATTGGAAATACAATTAATAGGGTACTTTTTTTTCATGTAAGCATCCCACTTTCCCCCTATATCACATTTTATTTGTATGTGCTAAAGCGCATAGTCAATTCTAATTCAGACAACTTTATTTATCCCAAGAAGGGCAATTCATTAGGGGCTTTCCCAGTCCATTTATACGACTTAAGACTTAAACTCACAGACAAGATAGTGATATGTCGGAGGCTACAGATCAACGTACGTAGGTCAGTACAAGATGACAACGAGCAGCAGTAAATAAAATGAATACAATTTCATGTTTCGTATAAATAACCAAGTTTAAGGAATGTAACATTATTTAAATTGACCACTGTCAGCGTTTAATAGCTTGATAGTGGAAGGAGTGAAGGACTTAGTGTAGCGGCTTGTTCTGCTTAGGGGCACCTTACCTAAGGCCTGGGGGCATTACAAGGAATTCACTGGACAGAACATGGTCCGATTGGCTGATAATTCTCTTTGCTTTCTGGGCCGCCTGTTTCTCCAGGAGGTCTCTCGGCTGTGCTCCAATTATCTTGGCGCAGACTTTGACCATATACCATTCAAGCTATTCTGGTCCTTCACAGACAACCCATTAAACCAACAAATGAAAAAGGTAGACTTTCAATTAATGCTTGATAAAGATTGCATACGATTTTTGACACATTAACGTCAAGTAAGTTATCACATCATTCGACAAAGGCAGGTAGGGCACAAACATGATCGGACTCCGAACCATGGAGAGGAGACAATAGGGCGGTGTCGTCAGAGGATTTCATAAAGCCCTGTTGAGTTATTTGTATACATAATAAAAAGCAGGGGGGACAGGACACAATCCTGGGGTGAGTCCATATTTGAGACCTTGATGTTGGTCTGATGTGTCTATTCACCAATACCTGCTGGATTCAGAGAAATCGGAATAAAAGTCTCCCATGAGATTTCGTTTCTGGAGGTGCTTATAGATGCTGTTGAAAATGAAGAGCTTTGCATCCTTTACTAGCTTGGTAAGGTAACTGAAGGGGTCGAAGTTGATCAATCAATGAGGGAGACAACCATAGCTTTTAAAATGTTCTCAAATGATAAAGGATGTGAGCGCAACAGGTCAAATAATTTTGTTCCTTCAGGGATTTTGATTTTGGTATGATATTACAGTGGATGTTTTCCAGATTGTAGGTATCTGGCCTATCATCATCTTTATCCCCATCAATTACTTCAACAGGGCCGAAAGGGAGGTGGTGCTCAGTAATGTGGAAACCTTCTGCAACGTGGCTCTGGGGGAGAAGGTGGCAGAAGACTTCCTGCTGGCCAGAGATGTGGTCATCACCATCAGCAGCATCACAGATCACGTCAGGGTAAGCACAATTAACAGTTAAATGGTTAGTTTGAATGACTATTTAGGAATTACCATTGATTGAATGCATACATTCTTTTTGTACCAACACCATTTTCTAGCAATCAAAGAATGCCCCCTTCAGACTGTCCCACAACCACCAGCTGTTCACCTGCCTTACAAAGGCCATCGCAGAAGGTAAATACATTATCTTGCTGGAAATCTAGACTGCTTTGTGATTCATAGATTCCACATGCTATTGGACATTAGGACACCTCACACGTGGTACAAAGTAAATTGACTAGCTCTTCCCCTTTACCTCCCAAGGTGTGGTGAAGGAGGACCCTCACTGGCAGAGTTTCATGGAACAGGCTGTTCGTCTCCTGTACTTCCTGGCTGAGTCCCCCGACCATCTCTGCTCGCTGCTACTGCAGCAGAGCACTCAGCTCTTATTGGACCAGGTCGCCAAAACTGCAGAAGCCACCAAGGAGACGGTCCAATCCCAAGGCGGCTCGCAGGACTCTCAGGATTCTACTGAACAAGGTCTCCAAATGTGCTGTGACTGACATCGTTTTAGCAAATTATGATGTTGAATGAATTGGAGAGCTTCGCACATCCAAACTGCAGTGTTTGTGCGCCGGAGTATGTAAATGTATTAATTGAAAACAAAAACAAAAAGCACTTGCAGCTTCCAATGCAACAGTGGTCAGTACATCTAAACCTGATTTTAAGTCTGTCTAAAACCAGTATGTTGTAAATCCTTTACTTTGTCTATTGAAGGCTAGTCTGAAACTTAAAACGGCAAGTTTCTATGCAATATACAAATCCAGTTGTAATGAAAGAACTAAAATGTATTTCTGGAGAAGCCTGTTTTGTTGTTGTTGCTGCTGCTTCATTGCCGTATCCTGGACAGCCATTGTCAGCCGTGCTCCCTGGTAGTAAATCCTGTGTTCCTGTGTGTTGGCTGTAGTGAGCAGCGTGAGCCTGGCCCAGCTGCTGTCTCTGTGCGGTTGTGTGGCTTTCTGGCAGGTGTCCCACCTGGAGGGGAGTGTGAGCGCTGAGCTGCGGAGGAGGAGAAGAGAAACTGAGGAGAGGGAGGAGAAGGAAAAGAGGCCTTCGAAATCTAAGGTACACCAGGAAACTATTTACGGTTTGTTTAGTTTGAGCAAAACTATAGTCTTTCTTAGTCCTAGTCTAGGTGATGCAGTATAGGTATAATGAACATTGCAGAATCTGCAACCATAAATGATGACTAATCAGTAACTTGTTGCACTGGGTAATGTTTTAATAAAATTGTTTAAGCTTAAAGGTGCAGTTTGTAGAATTTAGCAGAACCAAAATGGCAGAGTTGGAATATATTAAGTGTTTTAATTAGTATATAATCGTTGTGTTTTCGTAACTTTAGAATAAGCATTGTGTCTCTCCTTGAGGATCCTCTTCTACGGAGCCTGCCATGGTGCACCGCTTGTTTCTACAGTAGCCCAGAAAGGACAAACAGCTCTAGAGAGCTATTTTACTTTTAAGCTGTGACCTCTAGTTTCACAGACTAAATGACTTGATACTTTTATGAATCTATTAAGGAATCTCATCAGGACAGGCAACCGTAGCTTCTCCTTTGTCGATGGGGGGGGGGGGGGGGGGGGCAAGGCAGGCAGGCAGGCAGGCATTCATTCATTCAGTTGGAATCTGCCACATCACTGCGAGATCCCACTAAATCCTTCACACTGCACCTTTTCTGATCAGTCAGTTACTGTTTGGCTGACTGTATTAAATGGTTTTTGTGATTGGTCAAACTGCCCAAGAGGATATCCTTAAACTGAGGAACGGCCAATGGAGTTAATCCTGTACCAACATGGTATCTCAACAGCTAGCAGCCAATGACAGTGCCGTGGAGGAGGAGCTTGGGTTGATTGGTGCCACGGCTGAGGACACGGAGGCGGAGCTCATAAGAAAGATCTGCGAGACAGAATTACTGGCTGGTAATTTTTTTAATAAAAACACATTGATTTTATTGGTACATTGACAACCAGTGTACCACATTCGATTTCAAAACCATACTTGGTGATCTGAGTTCCATGCTACCTTGTTAAACATGCTGTCCTCTCTCCTTGGTTTAGAGGAGAACATCCTGTTTTGCTTCCTTCCCCTGCTGGTGAAGGTGTGCAGCTCTCCTGGACGATATTCTCACCCCCAGCTCACCACCGCTGCCTGCCTCGCCCTCTCCCAGTTCATGATGATCAGGTACAAGCACTTTCTGTTTTGTCCTGCTTCCTAAATTATCTGAAGACGTATGTTGAATATGCATTTCCAATGTTGGATGTGGATTTATGAAACAAAATGTACAAAATTATTTTTCGTTTTAAATGTTGTCATTTGTCTTATATGACCGTCAACATGCGTCTATGCCATTATATCACTGTTACTGAAATAAGTCCCCAATTTAGAGAAAAATTGGGTAAAATCCTATGTTATTGCCAGTCTCCCCAAAACACTATGTGAACTTTGAGTGCCTTTTCCGAGGCGCTCTGACGTCACGACCAAGGAGCACCTGCATCGCGGTTTGTGTGGCGCTCTGTCTGGGCAGTGGTTGACTGGTGTGACCGTGAGAAAGTTGAGCTTTTCGGAAACGTATTGTGTAACGCTACGGTGTGGATGGTGAAGCTCCGTCTGAGCAGCGACGTATTTAATGTACGAGTGAGGGTTAGGCTTCCCGGACACCTATAGTATACCGTTACGGTGTGTGGCGCATTTCATATACAACATCGCTTATTATAAGTTACACAACGACGGTACTAAAAAAAGTATCATAAAGTTGCTGTGGGTCGTAACCATGGGGATAACACGCCCCCCTCTTTCCTAAAACTCAGCCCAAAAGGCTTTTTTTTTTTTTTTTATCAGTGTTCGAATTCCATCTGAAACAGTGAGTTCACTGGCTCTTTCAAGGCACTAAGAGAGGCTTTGGCAAACCAATTTCATATTTTTGTGAGAAGAAAACCTGTTTTTCTGTCTAGTAATGTCTGATAATGTGACTTTATGCCATAAAATGTCCTTTCTCATATTTACCTGCTGATGATTTACATTTTATAGAGCTGCATGTGAAACGTGTCTGCAAACGGCAGTAAGCCCTCTTACTGGATTTTCCTTTAACCTTTCTCCTCTTCGTCAGTCCATCGGTATGCGACGAACACACGCGTCTGCTGTTCACCGTGCTGGAGCGCTCACCGCTGCCCGTGGTCCGTGCCAACGCCATCATCGCCCTGGGTGACCTCATTGTTCGCTTCCCCAACATCCTGGAACCCTGGACCCAGAACCTCTATGCCAGGTAACACCCAACGCCACGTAACTGAGGCTGCTTATACGTTTACGATACTATAACACACTGTTCAATAGAGGGCTTTAATGAGAGGAATATTGGTGATGGAGTTGATTTGGGGCAGGGTTGGTGGTGGTCAACCTCACTGTGTGGTTGAACACAATGTATCCTTGCCAAGCAGCACTTAAATCATATCTCGTTCCAAAGATTGTAATGGTATTGTTGCCTATCAGATGCTACATTATAATACCCAGCGCTCTCTCGCCGTCGCTCTTCGGTAATTAAAGGGAACAAGCCTCGGCTGATAGCCCGGCGAGTGGGCGTGTAGGAAATAATGTTTATTCCAGCGTTCTCCTCTAGCTCTTGATTTGTGTTGATGTGGGATCCATCAGCTTGTCCTGAGATGCTTACGCCTCCCCCTCCGCAGCATAGCGAGCGTCTCCCACACCCCTCCCTTCCCCATCAAACTGTTAAATGGGAAGCAAACTTTGACATGATCTGTGTATGCAAACTCTGCCATCGCTTTCGTATACTGACCCCCACCACCTTCTGTGGCTGTTGCCACGGCAACTGTCCAACCGATTCCAGCTCTGAGCTGGATAACAACCCTCTCCTCCCATCACTCCGTGTCCCTCCTCCCTGAACTAGGCAGGAGCCCCTCGCCCCTTGGACAGGGGCCATTTTAGATGCCGAGCACCATAATTGCTGGTGTGTTTGGACCCCATGGTCCGAACCAGTGGGCTGGTGGTGGGAATTATGGATAGGAAGAAGGGATAATTTCTGCTCAAGTCAAAGGTCCTGCCAGCCTTTTGACATTGCAGAAATGGAAGTTCTTGTTTAAAAAATATATATATCTTAACGATCACCATTCTATTCACTTAGTAGTGGCATTGACAACTTGGCCAAGCAAAATTAAAATGAGGAGTTCTCTATTTTATGTGTGGGTTTTTCTCTTATCGCTTGGTTCTTCTCACTTTGAGGTTTTTCAAGTATATTAAACATTCTACGCTGTCATTCGCTTGGCAGTGTTTCTGACGTCCATGGTTTTCTCTAATTACCCCCCTCCCCCCCACACACACACATGCATACACACACCTCCACCATGTTCAGGCTTCTGAAACTGGTCCTGGAGCCTCCTGATAACGGTGTTGAGAATGAATTACCCTCGATATTGTTGCTGTAAGCCCCCAGCATTAGCATGCGGCGCTATGTAACTACAGCTTCAAATGATGCCAAGAGCTGGCCCCCCATCCGCAGTCGGTGGCTGAACGTGTGAGCCTCTGCCCGGAGTCCTGCCCTGTAACACAAGGCGCTAATTACTTTCCTTTGTGTTGTGGTTCCTGGGCTCTGGTGGATCTAAATCTGTCTTAAAATGCCATCCGCCATGCCCTGAACAAATTGTTCCATTCCATCCAACAGCATGGGGGGATTCCCGATAATAAACATACTGGGCAATAAAGGAAAAGGGCATTAACGGAAGGCGTAGCTATATGTAATGTTAGTAAACGGCTAAGGTGTATATCCCTCGTTTGGTTTCCTCTGTATCCCCCCAGGTTAAGTGACCAAGTGCCTTCGGTCAGGCAGACGGCCGTGACGGTCCTCACTCAGCTGGTGCTCAAAGATGTCCTCAAGGTCAAAGGTCAGGTGGGCGAGGTGGCGGTGCTCCTCATCGACCCCGAGCCACACATCACCAGCCTGGCCCTCAACTTCTTCAATGAGCTGGCCTCCAAGGTGAGTTGATGATGCTCTCACAGACCCCCTACTCCTCCCATCAGGAAGTATCGAGAAATCCCATGTGTTCAGTTGTTGTATTTCTCATCTCTTTTATTCCCGCCGCACAGGACAATGCGATCTACAACCTGCTGCCAGACATCATCAGCAGGCTGTCTGACCCAGAGAGGGGCATGAGCGCTGAGGACTTCAATGTTATCATGAAGTAGGTTCCTCTTTATCATGACGATGGCATCACTGTCTTTATCCTCAACCGTTAACCACCCTGCGGAGACATTTTTTCGAATTGTAATATAAAAAGGTTTGCTAAACAACTGTCAGTGTATTCCATGGGATTTGTTTTTAAAGTGATATTTTCGTGTGCTGCTGTTCTCAGGCAGCTGTTCTCGTACATCACCAAAGAGAGGCAGACTGAATCGCTGGTGGAGAAGTTGTGTCAACGTTTTAGAACGGCCAAGTGAGTACAAGCATACCATTTGGGTGTTATCAGCCTGCTGTCTAGTAGCCGTCTATGGCACACTCGTAGTCCACGTGTGCGCCGCGAGCGTGCAGCCCGTGTGGGACTTCCACTCTGGTTTTGAGGGTCTCATTCAAAGCACACATCAAAGTCCGGTCCCAGTGCAAAGTGGTGCTGCAGTTTCTAAAAGGGCCTCGCGTTGCCTCCCCTGCTCTGAATCATCAATCCATACACTCCCATAGAAAGGACATTTCATATTACGCAATAGTAAAGTGAATCAAGACATGCATGCATTTTCCCCCATAATGAGATTTGTCCCAAATGCCAGGTCGGAGCACTCTCCATAAATAACCTCCTGCCTTTTTAAAGTCACTCTTAAATCTATCTTGTGTTAACCTCGTTCTGTACGGTCCCCTTGGTATAGCCTGACCTCTGACCCCTCCCCCAGGACGGAGCGCCAGTGGTGCGACCTGGCCGTGTCTCTGTCCCTGCTATCCATGTGTGAGCGAGGCCTCAAGAGGCTGCAGGAGTGCTGGGAGTGTTACAGCGACAAGCTGACGGAGCCCGGCGTCTACCAGCCCCTGCTCTCCATCACCGCCAAGCTCCGCCGCGGCGCCAAGCCCCAGCTCAAGGTACCGCTGCGCACACCCCGTCCTCTTGTACGGTCTCTTGGATACAAAGTACCTGCATAACCTTAAGCACCTCATATTTAAAGTCCCAGGTAACCTAAACCAAGGATTAGATTCTATCTAGGTTGATAAAAGTTATTTTGTATCTAGGACACACGGTCATATTATTTTAAAATATGTATAATTCTCTTGCTCTGGAGGCAAATTGGGCAGGATTATTTCTGCATTGTTTGCCGTCACGATGTACCAGACCGATGGCACTACCACAATGCTGACCAGTCACACATTTCTTGTCCCGTGTTCCCACCCTACTAGTTTCCACCCTAGGCAGTACCAGTACAATGAGGAAATGGAGCTGAGATACTTTTCCCTGCATCGCACAACCTTAAACTAAATGACTAAAGAGACTAAAAAACTGAAGACAGGTTTCTGAAATTGTTGGTGTGATTTATAGGCTAAATAACTAGACATTTGACCAATTGTGTTCTAATATCGGTTTGGAACTTGTAAGTAGAGTCTTACTTTAGCATTTCAAATAATACAGGTTATAAATGCACTCCATTTGAGTGGAAACAAGACTGTTGCGCTTAATTGGACAGAACCATTGCTACCGTATAAAGAACCAATGCACGATAAGCTGTCACCATGGAGGTGTGGCAAATGTGGATATTTTGGAGTAGCACTCAAAACAGCAACAGTAGATTACAAAGGAATTCACCCAAACTTCACGCCATTGCTTACTATCAACCTCAACTTTGATAATAAACATTTTACAAGTGAATTGTTACCTGGGACTCTTAATATTGTATATGTAGACTTGTATGTAGCATTTAAAAAAAGAAATTGGTATCACTGTTTTTGTAGATTAACCTTACCATGTCTTAATAATGTCCACGTACACCATGATCATGTTATACCTCAACTTATGGTGACAAAGTCACTGACTTGCTCCTATTTTGACTTTTTCCATTTGATTTGCATAACCTTTTTGTTCTCTCGTATCACTAAGACCCAGGTGGAGGACTTTGAGAAGAGGCTGACCGCTGTTCACACACGGGGGCTGGAGAACGTGGAGAGCCCCGAGATGGAGGAAGGAGGCTCCACAGAGAAGACGGTCTCACACACCCCCCAGCCTGCCAGGGGTCGGGGTCGGTCCAGTAGAGGCGAGTTCCACTGCAGCCGTAGAGCTAGAAGGAACTCCCCAAAAATGTTCAATGCTTTAGCCCTTTATCTGAAGTGAGATCCCGGTCACTAATGATCAGTTAGGAGTTTGGGCATCTAGCTCTGGCCGGCGTACACTGGGGATTGAACCCGGTGCCTTCTAGCCTGGAGGTGGAACACCCTGGCAGCTACACTATACCCTGCCCCAATTGCATAAATTGGACATTTTCCCAACCTCTCCACATAATCTTAACGTTCCGCTGTTCTCACAGGTCAGTCCAAGCAGGCAGTTTTGAGTCGCCTTGATGACAGCTTTGTAACGCCGAAGGCCAGCCGCAAATCCAAGAAGCCTGTAATCACCTTCAGCAGTGATGAGGAGGAGGAGGAGGAGGAAGAGGAAGAGGGTGAGTGAAATTTGCCTAGCTTAAACGCCAATTTTCTTTTTAGAGAAAATTGTTTCCTCCGAAAGGACAATCCCTAAATGGCTTAAGAAAACAAATGTTTTCTGTAAATTGTCCCATTTAATTGGTATAGTAAAAGTTATTTGGTCTGGGGCCCACATCCTGCTCAGGTAGGAACCGTGTCAGTGCAAGCTATTATTGTTTAGAGCTGTCTGATTTCTTTTGTTTCTAGCCATTGGCACCGCAGCTTGCGTTCCCTACTCTTCAGTACTTGATCGGTTTTTATTTCAAACGACTGCTATTGGACTTTTCTTTCTACTAGATGCTGTCATGGCGGAGAGCGAGACCCCCAGAGTGACTACGCCTATTTCTCGCACGTCCCGCCGAACACGTCTCCGACACTAATCCTTTTAAAGTGTTCCGTTTGATCAATTCTTCAGAACGTTTGTCTACAGATTTTAGCTTTTAATATTTTTTATTTTATTGTATACTTTTATGTCAATTTAATCTCCCAACCTATTTGTAAGCATTGTTGTAGAACAACATAACTTTTTTAAATAAATGGTTTCTCCAGAGCTTCACCACGGTCTCTGCTTGTCTCCCTCGGTCTCCAAGTGTCCCCTGCCTGGGTATATGTGACGGCTGGAAGCTGCCTGTAGGTCACTGGAAGCAGATTTATACTCTCATTACCAGGAGCACTGAACTTCCATTCTTAAGTGCTTGGACATTTGTGGTTTTATAGGCTGTCCCAGCTTGCCTAGTGTTCCCATTGCTCTTTTACTTTCTTTATTTAGTCTTTCCCTGTTCTCATGCTTGTATGTATTTTTCTTTTTTTCCATCGCTCATTTTCGATTGCGTTTCTTTTCTTCCTGAGCTCTGCTCACGGCTGCATGGTGGTTAGTTTTCGATCAGTCTGTCTGAGTCTCGCATGTTGTTTGCTGCCCTCCACTCCGCTCTGTAATTAGTTTTCTTTTGTTAACACCCCCCTCACCACCACCACCTCAGCTGTTGCCTTGTGCACACCACCTCCCTCCCTATTCTCTTCTCTGCCTACTTTACTCCTACAGTTCTCCGCTCGCTGTGATGACATCACATGTGTAGCAGCCCACCTCCCCCCCCCCACCCCCCTCTTACTAATCTCGCCCACTCTCCCACACATTCGCCTCTCCTAAAAGATGAGGGGTGAGCACAATTGTGTAGTTTTCCCTAGTATTTTATGCAGTCCCTCCAGCAACTTGTTGGGCTTTATAAAAAAAGTTTTACCTGAAATTACCCTTTTCTTAATTCTCAGGTGAAATTCTAAAAGTAAGGCCTGAATGACTCAGTCATTATTTGACGTAATGGTAAATAAAGCAAAATGTGAAGTGTGCGTGCTGAACTTGGAGCTGTTCTGTATATTGTGGGTTGCCCACCAGTGCCTTGGCAGTTAGACTGCAGGGGGTATGGGGAGCAGATGGCACGGACAGACTGTAACTTACCCAGCGGAGGAGAGTTCAACCCACAATGAAAGACCATATAGACAAAAGAGGGAAAACCACACAGGAAAAAAGTGTTCTGGGGAATGAATGGAAAGCGCACTTGGGCTGCAATGTTGAAGTTTACATGAATTTATTGGTGGAGGGTATGAACTGATTTCAATCCAACGTCTTGTGGTTTGCATGTCACAGTTTGAGTTTACAATCAAATTTTCCAGGTGGGCACAAGAAATTGTCTCTTGCGGACAATAAATTGCAAGTGGCCACTTTGGTCCGACAGTAACGGAATGGGATTGGCATCCATTTTAGGATGTGTAGAATTCACGTTGCTCTGGTCACCTTGATAATAACGGTGGCTCTCCTCAAGGCTATGACATCATTCCAGTACAAAAATATCTGGGATGGAGGCGGGGGTACTCTGGCACAACTACCTCTGCAGAATCCCAAACGATACTCTTAACATCCAATCTCTGTCAAGGTAACAAAGACGCAAGACTCAAATCCATCCTTTCAATTCCCTAGTGGGGTGGGTGGGAGGGAGGGAGGGGGTGTGATGGGTGGGGGTGGGAGGCGGGGCCAGGCGGGCTAGATAGTGATGCTTAAAGCCTTAAACAGGTGCCAACAAGTGAGGGGAGGAAGAGACGCAGAGGGAACGGAGATGGAGAGGAGCTTATGACCGCAACAAGACAACTTAACTGGAACAGAATTGAGGTGAGCGGACTTCTTTTTACCGTGTCTTATCAATGACCATGGATGTCCATGATGTAGCTGTGTACATTAAGTAGTGTCAGTTAAGGGACTAAAACTAAATTCTAACGTTGAATTACCAAAACAATATTTTGCTGTGGTGTTGGTCTAGTATAAATTGTGTATAAATCGTTAAATGCTGAAGTTAACATGCTTTTGAATAAAGAGGTTAAATGTATGTAGGCCTATTTTTGTTTAAACAAACATTTGTGCATGATGTGCATTTGATATTGTAAATCAATATTAATTTTGGAGTCTTAATTTTATACTTCCCCATCCTGAAACAAAATATACCTCACATTTGTCACGCTGTTTCATCATAACATCCATTTGTATTCATTCCCCCCCACCCCACCCCACCCACCACCACTATCATCACCACCACCACGGGTATGAGTGCAGCCAGTGTGAGTGAGGTCGTGTCCGGGCACTTGTCACCTCCCTTGCTTCCCTCTAGTCACTCGCTCTCGCTTCTCCGCTGCTGCCATGCTGTACCCTGCACTGCTCTACGCTGCTCTGCTGTTACTGGCCCCGCTGGGGGACACCGAGGCACGCGCTCTGCAGCCATCCTCCGACACCGTGCAGGTACAGAGAGAGAGAGAGAGAGGGGGATCGACGGAGGGATAGAAGCAAGTGGAGGAGACTAGAAATGAGGGGTGGGGGTTGTGTAGAAGCAGGAAAGGATGGAATAATGAAATGTATCCCTGATTGAATTACCTGTTGAATTACCCGTTTCAATTACATTTTCCCTTAGCTTTCTTTTTATTTATTTTACTTGTAGTTCATGGAGCAGTTTCTCGACCGCTACAACGACCTCTTGACCTTGGATGATCTGGAAAACCTGCTGAGCAGCCGAGCAGGAGAGTCCGCTGCTGCTGCTGGGGTCAAAGTAGCAGAGAGCCCCAAATGGGCTGACCCACCGGCCGCCCAGGGTGAGACTCCCTGGCTCCGCCTCTTAAAGGGTGCCCTGGCCAATCAGAAGCGAGCAGAACCGGACAGGTCACGGAGGGGATGGAATCGGGGATGCTTCGGTCTGAAACTGGACCGGATCGGGTCCTTGAGCGGACTGGGCTGTTAGTGGATGTCCGCCGAGGGAAAAGACTGATGATGCCGCCACGTGATATATGACCATAAAAAAAAAAGAAAAACCCAAATGCATTGAAATAGGCATTGCATTAAATGGTATTTATGTGAGTGCAAAGCACATAGTATTGCTAATGTGAATTCATCTAGCATAGAGCCAGTGCTTTACACATACGCTGCTGTCTTAAAGAGGCTGCTGTAATTACTACTTATGTGTCAATGAATAAAACTAAATCATAAATCATGCTACGTTTACATCAAACTACTACTTCGATATTTGATCATGTTTCATTCATCTGTAGCCTACCATGTGTATTTTCAAACTCCAAACTATGTGTGACTGTCTGGAAGTGTTAAGTAAATAGGCCAATAATTGTTTGTAATTCAAACATTTGTAACTGAATCTGGTATTTGATGTTATTATGACTTATGTAATGCATTTCTTATGTTCTCCAGAGTTGATTTGTATTGTTAATTTCTATGTGCATGATTAAACATATTTGACATTTACAAACGTTTAATACAAATATATATATTGAATGTATTAAACATCACACAGATTGCACCCAATATAGCTTTAAGAATCTTCTGAACCTTTCATCTTCAAGCTTTCTTTTATTCCCTTTCCTTCCTCTCCATCCTTGCTTCCTTTCTCGCGACAAGAAAATGCTTTCCCGCTTATTAATTTATCTGTGGCCGCAGACGGACGGTTCCTCAGAGCTGAGAGAAGGGCTCTAACCTGCTGCACAAGAGCTTATCTGGTAGTCCCAGAGTGTGCAGAAGTACCTCCAAAACCCGTTTCCAGCTCGGTGTAAACTCGTTACCTGTCGGTGCTGCGTTTCTGACGGAACGATAAACCTTGAATAAGAAAGCTTAAGGGCCGATGTACACCGGATACGGTACGGAAGACGTACGTGTGCCGGAACCATGTCAATCAGTGCGCCAATGTCAACCGGGTGCAGATGCGCCACGGTTTCCGTGAGGAAGCCCTCCGGAACCCGCACAGCAACTCCTGCCGTTCCGTTCTTTTTCCACAGCCGTCTATTTTTGCAGGGTCAGCTTGCGTCTGACAAGGGTGGAAATGCACTTTGTTGACCTGTGGCTCATAACTCAATAGGGTTTTTATCAAACAATAGGTAACTATTATAAATGAATGTTGGTCAGGCCAAATATGTCGAATTTTGCCAGACCAGTGCTAAAAGATGACTACCTCGACTACCTAGCATATTTGGATAATATTTAAATAAAACCCACTAAAGTTTCAAATCACGGTTCATGCAGCAAAGTATATATATAGGATATAACCGAACATAAAGACGAGACCTCGCGTGAATTCTGTTAATCTAGCAAACATAAATGGTCAATATAACTACATTTACCAGAAGGGATTCAAAAGTAAGCTCCTGTATCGGAACAGAACTGCAGCAAGGTAGTGATGATGGTGAATGAATTTTGTTTCCGGAGCAGCACCGATCCCGTGCACCAGCCGTACTGGAGCCGTACCGTATCTGGTGTGCATTGGCCTTAAAACTTCTTTAGCCCCGCTGTCGCTCATCTTGCAGCGGCAATCTTATATTTACCACCGTACAAACGCCCGGCTGGTGCAGAGCGTTTGTACGCACGGCCCCTGTTTAGCCTTGTAGAATTATGACTGACAATACGTGTATGACAAAGTGTAAGCAGATGAAATAATGAAGGAGACCTATGTAGAGTCACTGAATTCATGGTGGTTTGATCATTCTTAATCCGTGTTTGTAGATGATGAAGCAATAATCCCTGCACAATTAAATGATGAAGGGATATGACCTAAAATTGCTAGATTAGTTCCCTGTCCCTATTCTCTCTGATGAAATGAGCAATATACTATGGCCTGTATGAGTGTATAACAAAATATGAGTCCAAAAACATAATAATACATAATGTCATACATAATATGAATGATCTAACAAGTTGGGTTTCCAAACACAATATGTGATTCTCTATCAAGCCGCTAGAGCTCAGTATTGTTCCGTTATTCCATTTAATTGACATAACCTAACATTTGTTACCCCTAAACTTTGAAACTTTGAACGGGTCAGCATCTTTTTTTGTGTATATAGATTGTATATGTGGTGTGTATATATAGTGCAGTGTGTGTAGTGCAGTTATAACAATCTATAACACACACACACACGGCACTATACTAGTATATATTAGTATGTATATGTAATGAAGGGGGGGGGGGGGGGGGGGTTGGCCACAGTCATGCTATGTGATTCTGGATGGATCATATGTAGCAGTACAGACGAGTCATGCTATGTGATTCTGGATGGATCATATGTAGCAGTACAGACGAGTCATGCCCAGCACAGAAGACCGTCATGATCCCCCTGCAGCTAATCATAGCCTGACCTTTACTTACACTCTTTGACCTTAAGCAGCGAACCAAGGGTCCAGAGTGTCGTTCACTCCCTGCCACCTGTTGGTAGTTCAGGTATGCTGAATGGGCGGGCAGCCATACGCAGACTTTCACCCCAACAGCTATCGGTGCTGTGAATGGCTAGACAGTGTAGAAAGCTTTTTACTGCACATTGTGCTACATGCGGTTGTGCAGGGCAAGGTAGGGGTCACTCCTCCATATCTGCTGCCATGTATGTGGATCATTGGCTAGTCTACATTTTGCACATCCGTGGTGTTCTATATGGTGATAAGATGCCTTCCTGTGTGTATTAGCTTTTGATTGACTCACCAGCGTGCACAAGTGAGAGGCCTACTGGCTACACATATGAATAGTATGAATAGTAGCCTCGTTAAGGCCACAAATTAAGCTATTCAAAGAAAGAGACTTAAATGATTGTTATTATTATTATTATTATTATTATTATTTTGCATTTTCTATAAGAGACTTTTGAAAGGGAACTGTTACTTTTGAAAGTACAAGTCAAGCTTTCAAACTTTTATTTTGACCGACAGCTAAATCAATATGTGTAGCTGATCTAAATCTCATCTAGGTGATGCAATCATTTGTCCACCCATTTAAATTGAGAAATCTAAGGGGAACATGATGAACTCAGTCAGAGGTAGGGAGTGAAGAGGGGGCTTGAAAGTGAAGGGTCATGGTCTTTAGACATGAAATGTCAAAGTTAGGTAGAACGAGATATGATCCGTGGCTTGCCCTCTCACGCTGGTCTTTTTCTATAGTGAGAAGGTCACGAGGTACCCTCTCTACTCTTTTGGTTTTAGGACTATGATGTTTGTATATGACCCTAAATCTATAGACCTATAGACTTAAAGATGTCGAAAGTCAAAAACCAATGCAAGATAGCACGTCAATAACAGGCCCGTGTGTACAAACCTTTGTTTGATAGTAGTCTACAGTTGATCATAGGTTTGCACACACAGTAGTAAATTGTGAACTCGTATACCACTCAGCTCACACATTAAAAAAGTATTAAAATAATAATAACAACATATAAACACGTAATGTGAAGGCAGATATGACATTATCAGACAGTATTTTAAAAAACTCCGTTTTTATCCTGCTGTACTGGGACCTAAACAAAGTGACCTGCTAGCTCTTATTGTTGGCAAACGACCTTGACATTCAGAGAGGGTATGCCGAAAACTGTCGTCACGGAGTGGGCGTGGCCAGCCGCTGGTCAATCATAAATACGTTCAGAGTTGCGTTGATCGTCCCCACTCACAACCCGGAGTCGCAAGATAGTTTGACGCTTCTCACAAACGGTAGGCCTAACTGTCTGCTAACTTTGGGTTTATAATTAAAGGCCAATACATAACTTTAATAATAGTACTTTGCCATTGTTCAGAAATACTTTTATTGAGTCTAATTGTATTAACAACTAAATTTAAACTTTAAATGATATTCAATTCTTCCTTTAAATGTGTGACATTTATGTAGGGGTATACGTTTGAGTCCTAGAGGGCTTTGCAATTGTGCAATGCAACACGGTTGCACTGATCTCAATCTTTCAGCAGGATCTATGTTATCTTATTATCTCGATGAAGGAAATATTGAACAGACTTAACAATAGGAGGCAATTAATATATATGGCACTCATAAATGACACTTTATCATGTTATAAACTAATAGTTACGCCCTTTCTTTCCACTCTCATCTCTCCTTGCTAACGGTGACCTTTCTGCTGCCAGAGGACTATCCAACCCAGACAAAATGGTGAAAGTAGGAATCAATGGGTGAGTGTATTCTATATTCAACAACTAGAAGGATCACAACAGACCCACACACTTTAATAACTGACTATAGAGTTGCTTTAGCACACAGCTAGTTCTACCTGAACAGTAAAAGTCAGTAAGTCAGAAAGGTCTGCAAACCAGCCGAAACAGCCCAACCTGTGCACCCCTTCCTATATGCTGTTGAGGACAACGTTCTGACCCATTTGATTGGTAATTTGTTTGGTAAAGTGTAGCACTATCTGTGTTCAGCTTGGAAATCGTAACACTTTTGCCTCCACTAAGGTATTTTTTGCTGTTTGACTTTTGAGCACTTTAAAAATAGACTGTTGCTATAGTATTGTTGCGTTCTGATAACACAACATATCGTAATCGCTTTCCCTCAATCTTTTTATACGTTTTTTTGTTTGTTGCTGTTTTGCTTTGCCACAAAATGCTACTCTTCTACTATGTCTTATAGCTTCCTATAGATTACACTATTGGGGTCTCATTGTAAAATTGTAACATCGTCCAATAAAAAAGCCTATTGGCAACTGAGAGGAATCTGATACAGAGGTAGAAGCCAGAAATGTCTCACCTTTCCTTACTCTCCTCACTTGAGGGAAGTTCTATATTTAGCTACGCAACCTTTTAATGAAGGATTTAGGTGTCTAGAAGATTCTGTCTTGCATGAGGATCTGCTCTGAATAATGAACAGTCTTTAAAAAAAACAACACACTCACACACACACACACACACACACACACACACAGTGATGCAGTATTTACAGGAGCTAGTTTTGCACATAGACAATGTGTGTACACTATACAAACACACACACAAACAAACACACACACACACACACACACATACACACACAAACCTCCGGCCTGTCATCCAAATTCTTTTCTGGCTGCACTTTGAACTTTGAGCTGATAGCAATGTGGGCATGCCTCTGACATGAAGCTGGCTTAATAAGGGATTGTTATGCAGCTGTTGTCTGCAACAAGTGGAAGAGGGCCTGTGTGTATTAAATATAACCTGTTACGTGATGCTAAACAGATAGCTGTAGGAATTGCATGTTACATGTTGGCAGAATATTGTATCCAATGGCTGGCTTACAAATGAGGTGGGCCCTATCTTAGAATATATACGTATTGGAGCAACTGCAACATTTAGTTATGACCAAGTTCCCACAAACAAGATATGAGTGCAGGATAGCTGTATGTCATGTTAGGCTTATAAATACATATAGATAGGTTTTTATATCTCAGTACATCAGATTACTAGTCAGGGCTAACATTACCACAGCAAGGCCGCATTTGTAAGGTAATGTATTAAACCAGCTGCTGGATCCTCTGACATCCAGATAGGGAGGGTAGGCCTGTGTGGACAAATGTTAAACAGTAACTCTGTTGCTGATCAAACAGGGAACTATCGACAGAGGATTGCCTCATAAGGGGGTTCATTTAGACTTTAGTCCGCCGGACAAGAGGGCAATAATAACAGCTATATGCTTGTTCTTGAACACACACACACACACACACACACACACACACACACACACACACACACACACACACACACACATGCACAGGCATGCATACACACCCCCTGTCCTGCCCCCTGAACTCTGCCCTTTACTGTCTGTTGGTATCAGATAACATCAGCAGATGTGTACGAATTCAAATAGGGGAAGGTTGGTTCAAGCTGAAATAAAAATCAATCTAGTCAACAACAGGTGGTAAAAAACAAATACATTTAACAGAATAATCTATGCAACTGTGATGCATTTTAAGTACTTCAATATTTGTACTGCAACCTCATTTGCCAGCTTCAAACTGTAGAAACTACAGCACGACGGTGATATACTACCACCTAGTGGTGTGACAAATTTTATGTTCTCTCAGATTTGGCCGCATCGGTCGTCTGGTGACCCGCGCTGCTTTCCACTCCAAGAAGGTGGAGATCGTTGCCATCAATGACCCTTTCATTGATCTGGAGTACATGGTAAGTCTGCAACGATTAAGAATTGGCCTCATTAACTAAATGAGGAGTGTTGGTTTGATGAAAAACAAATGTTTTCTTAACTGTTGCAGTGCCACAGTGAAACAGATAATCCACAAAACGATGTGTATTTTTTGTTAATTGTTTGAGGTCGTAAAATGTAAGCATGATGTCTGGTTTTCGGCATAGTCAATTTGCTCTTGGCCTTCATTACACAGAAAAGTATTAATTCAAGTTCAGTATTATGTTTGCAGTGTAGATTTTCTTTCCTACCAGATTGTATTTCCATTGTTTGCTTGTTATACTACTATGTATTTCAATGATGGCACCCAATGCACTCCTTACCATCCCTGGATGGAGGGATCCCCCACTCAGCATTCCTTCTCAAGATTTCCTCCTTGTTAAATAAGGGAGTTTTTCCTTGCCCTACCAGGGTTAAGGGATGTCATACATATATGGCCTGTAAAGCCCTTTAAGACTGGTATTAAGGGCTATAGGAATAAATTGGCTTGACTTGATCCTGACCTAAGATATTTTCCCTCTTCTTTCCTCCCGTAGGTCTACATGTTCAAGTACGATTCCACCCACGGACGTTTCCACGGTGAGGTCAGGGTGGAGGGTGACAAGCTGATCATTGATGGACACAAAATCAGCGTGTTCCACGAGTGAGTCCCCCCCTCCGACACCCTGTCCCCTACCTTCTCTCCGCTAGGCCTAATGAACCCTATGCACATTTTCCCCCCAAATGCCTTCAAGGAACACATCAAAGTGTACCCAACGCTAACTGTTTCTTGCATTTCTTTCTTTCTGTGTGTTTCCAGGAGGGACCCAGCCAACATCAAGTGGGGCGATGCTGGAGCCCAGTACGTGGTGGAGTCCACCGGCGTGTTCACCACCATCGAGAAGGCTTCCGTACGTCCTCTTCCCACCCCTCTGACAAAGCCTAGTGTTTTCCTCATGCAAATATGATCAGTAGCTGAACAGGAGCACCAAACATCTCTGAGAAGTGAAGTATAAAGAAGGGCCCCGTCTGCGTACTGATTGATTTGTGCGTGCTTTTTCAGGCTCACTTGAAGGGAGGCGCCAAGAGAGTCATCATCTCCGCCCCAAGTGCCGACGCACCCATGTTCGTCATGGGAGTGAACCACGAGAAGTACGACAACTCCCTGCAGGTGGTCAGGTGAGGGTGCCAGCTACACACGCACACACACACACAAACACAGACAGACACACACACACACACACGTCTTGTGTCTCTATACGGGATGCACTGACACAAGTAACCCATGTCCATGTTACATGATATCATGTTTTATATGTGTTAAAAATGTGTGAACAACAGAGAGATCATTAGCTAGTAATTAATCAGACCATTGGCTATTCCTTATAAAATAATTCATTGGGCATCTCTTTTTTGTATTATAAAAAAATCCCGTTTGACACAACAGTTCCTTAATGTTACATCCTTCCCCCACACAGCAATGCTTCCTGCACCACCAACTGCCTGGCACCCTTGGCCAAGGTCATCAACGACAACTTTGGCATCGTTGAGGGACTGATGGTGAGGATTACATCGCTGTGGGAGACAACGTCACGTTGACGGAATGCTAAAGCTACAGCTAATCCTCCATCATGTGTACTCAGCCGTCGCCTTCTGGCCTGCTATCATCCTCATCTTTCTCTCTCTCTCTCCCTCCCTTTCTCCCATCAGAGCACAGTCCACGCGATCACCGCCACCCAGAAGACAGTGGACGGACCCTCTGGGAAGCTGTGGAGGGACGGCCGCGGCGCCAGCCAGAACATCATCCCTGCCTCCACCGGAGCCGCCAAGGCTGTGGGCAAGGTCATTCCCGAGCTCAACGGGTCAGTACCAAGTCAGGAACTAACGGACAAACTAGCCAAAACAACCTATTCATGAAATAACAAGCTTGTAATTTTGTGAATGGAATGTTTTAAGGAGGTTGATGCATAATACAGAAGCAAAGTAAATGGGTTAGGTGTGTGATCAGGCCTGTCTGATGTCTGTGTTCCAGCAAGCTGACCGGCATGGCCTTCCGCGTCCCCACCCCTAACGTGTCCGTGGTCGACCTGACTGTCCGCCTGGAGAAGCCCGTGAGTGACCGCATCACTGCCCATCATGCATAACATCGCTCACCCACTGTAACATGATCATCAGTTATAACATCTCACACACTGTAACATGATCATCAGTTATAACATCTCACACACTGTAACATGATCATCAGTTATAACATCTCACCCACTGTAACATGATCATCAGTTATAACATCTCACACACTGTAACATGATCATCAGTTATAACATCTCACCCACTGTAACATGATCATCAGTTATAACATCTCACACACTGTAACATGATCATCAGTTATAACATCTCACCCACTGTAACATGATCATCAGTTATAACATCTCACCCACTGTAACATGATCATCAGTTATAACATCTCACACACTGTAATATGATAATCAGTTATACCACACATATCACACACTACCCTTGTGTAGTGTTCATATTTGTGTTATTCACCTAATGTTTGCGGGATTTATAATATAAAATAATAATTAATAACATCTACGCTAATTTTGTAACATATTACATAGCAATCATTCACAATTGACACATCTATCATATCATGAGAACAAATCAAAATTCATATTAATCAGCCACAAGTTATAATGATGCTAGATGTAAATAATACATTTACATACTAATAGGTTAATACAAACATTCCGTACTTTTTGTCAGGCCAAATACGAGGACATCAAGAAAGTCATCAAGGCTGCCTCTGAGGGACCCATGAAGGGAATTCTGGGATACACAGAGGACCAGGTAGGTGCCTGAACAAATCAGCTGACGGAGAGAAATAATCCCAATGCACAATATTGTTCTCTTAAGAAGAACTAACATGGACTCATTTCCCTGTTGCTTCTTTTTTTAAGGTGGTGTCCACAGATTTCAACGGGGATATCCGCTCTTCTATCTTTGATGCTGGTGCTGGCATTGCCCTCAATGATCACTTTGTCAAGCTGGTCACATGGTACGCTTCCACATCTGGCCTCATAAACCAAACAGGCACAGGCACAGGCACACACACACACACACACACACACACACACACACACACACACACACACACACACACACACACAAGTGCAAGCATGCACACACACCCACACACACCGATGTACATTTTGTTTTAAGGGTTATGGAAGGTGGATGTTGATGCAAAAAACAGTCAACACACAACAAAGGGAGAGATAGGGTGGGGGGAGAGAGAGAAAGAGAAAGAGCACAGGGGCCTCTGTCAGGATTAAACACAGCGCATAGCTGACCTCTGCATTCCTGTTTTGTCTCCCCAGGTACGACAATGAGTTCGGCTACAGCAACCGCGTCATCGACCTGATGGCCCACATGTCCTGCAAGGAGTAAATCAAGCACTGACCTTCAGAGTTGTATACGTCTTCATGCAAAACTGTGTGGCCTATCACTCTGACTGATTCCATTGATCCACGACACTGGCCCCATGTGTTTATTCCTGAGGTCCCAGGGAAATCAAAACAAAACAAAACAAAGGTTTTACGTTAATGACCAATCTATTTTTGTATTGTAAAATCCCTGCGTTCTGTTCCAGTGTGGAAAGATGGAGCGTTGTCTCCAAGATGTCTGCCTGTCTGTGGCACCGTGTTGCCGCATTCAGCCGTGCAATAAAGTCCTCGGTTTGTGAGAAACACATACGATGGTGTCTTTTGTTGTCAATATTATTGAAAGGCTTGACAAAGGTGAAATGCATTGAGGTGTAGGCCTTCTCCCTCCTGTGGGAGAAGGCCTACGCTGCAGAGTTAGGTTTTGACCAGGGAATCCTCTAGGCTGCCCACACACTTTTCTTTATCTGGATAACATGGCATTTAGAAAAGGCTTTTATACAAAGCAACAAAAAACATGCAACATTTGTAAATTATAAAAGGCCTCCCAGCAAGACCGTAGAAACTGGCTGCTAAAATAACAGTGGAACAATAGAGAATGTAGCAGCGCCATTAGAGCCGGGAGAGCTCTGACATGTCAGTTGCAAACACCTGCTCTGCATGCAAAACGCTCCAATAAACTGCCGCCGCATAAGATGGAACTGTGTCTTGGTGGCGGGGGAGCCCAGCCAAGACACCTAGGTGGCGTGTGGCAAGGCAACTGTTTCAGAAATCTATTTCCTATATAATATATATATTTTTTTATCATCTCAGTACAATAATAGATTTAGAAACAATGCATTGATTATTGGTTACTTACTCATTATCTAATGTGTCATGATGGTTGAGGCTTTGTTACATCAAGGTAATTTGAGTGTCAAATTGGTCGCTTTGTTTCATAAGCGACCAATTCATTTGCTTACATTTAATGTCTCTATTCAATTTAATCGCTAATGGTCAAACTGCATCCATAGCCTGGTCAGCAGACAAGACCCATTACTTTTTTTACACACACACGCACATACGCACACACACACACGCACACACACACACACACACACACACACACACACACACACACACACACACACACACACACACACACAACATTTTAATTTAGTTGTAGCCTAAGGATAGCTCTGTGGTTATGGAAGTTATTGAATGCAAAAAGCCAATTTTAACAACTAGACACAATACATAGGGAGAGATAGAGAGGGGTGAGAGAGAGAGAGCACAGGGGCCCCTGTCAGGATTAATCACAGTGCATAGCTGGCCCCTTCACTACTGTTTTGTACAAGAGTAATATTGACCAGGGAGTTTTCAAGGCTGCCCACACACATCTTTTTAAGTTTGTATCTGGATAACATTGAGGCATTTAGAAAAGGGTTAGCAAAGAATATGCAACATTTGATGTCAACAATAGACTACACTGCACAGTATGTAGCACCATTACATGGTAGAAATCCTCAGCCTACAGATATGGTCCGGGTGTTCACAAATTGGTGGTATTTATAACAATAGGATTGTTACATGAAACAGTAATGTGGTATAGCCTTTATTATGCAAAAGGCGTCAAAAAGCCTTTGCAGTGATATCAAATACCATTTCCAGTGGTGTAGGATTTATGCACATGGATTGCCATTTGGCAAAGACCTCAGAGGAGGTGACGGGCCACTATAATTAACCTGTTGAACTAAATAAGCATGTTCTTTTAGTTGTCCTTTTTCCTGTCCCTCAGTATTATCTCGCTGTGTCCAATGCCAGTTCAGTCAGGCTAGCTTAGCGTAACGTAGCTTGGTTGATTCATCATGATACAAATGCCATTATCATTCTATCCTAGCTCTTTATCAATGATGTATAGAGAGGATATTGACTCGCAAACAGAATGGGAGTGTGCAGTGTGCCATAGCCATTAATCTATAGACGTACATTGTAGATCATTTATGGATATATCCTTAGCAGTTCAATAGTTTTTTTGTGTCATGGACATATTCTTTACAGCACTATACGAGGATTGTATTTTTATGGAAATGTCAGGATGTTTTTCTTTCTACCATATCAATCAAAAGCGAGCTCCATGTCTTTATTTGTCTCAGTTGAAGCCGTAGTTTACCAGTGATGACATTGTTTCACAGAGACATTGGGGTCTGTAAATCAATAGCCACAGAACTAGATCCTCAGGGATGTCTTCATAAATCTCAGACCCCAAAAGCTGGTCGAAACTGGAATTGGTCGGGGTCCCCCCAATTGTTAAGACCACCATCCATAAGACCCCTGCACACAAAGTATAAGGTGGAAACTGCTTCAGAAATCGATTGGCCTATCCTATATAAATATAACATATTTTGTATCATATTAGTAACAAAATATATTACTGAAACAATTCTTTGATTACTGTTATGTTACTTACTCATTATCTAATGTGTGATGATGGGCAGAAGCTACATTTCAGAAAGCCTTTCACAAGTGACCAATTTAATCATGATCTACATTTAATGTTATTTTGCATCTCTATAGAATGCTATATAATTTAATCGCTCAAAGTCAGACTGCATCTATAGCCTGGTCGGTTATCAACGCATGCACGCACACACGCACGTGCACACACACACACACACACACACACACACACACACACACACACACACACACACACACACACACACACACACACACATATGCTGTGCTGACTCTACGAATGATGAGTTTAAATGTATTCAGAGTAATTCAAGTGCAATTTACAGTTTCTTTGTTTAGATAATATAATTATCATAGTGAGCCTCACATCATTGTCATCCAAATACGGGAAAGAAATGCAAATAACATGCACGTTTAGTGTTTGAAGTGGTGGTCAGCATAGCTAAAAGGAGGAAGATAGTTGCCTCTAGCATGTGATTGGAAGATCTTACCAGAGTGAGAAGGGAGGGGCAGAGGTTGAAAACCTTTAACACCACCAACAGCTACATCAAGATACCCCCCCCCCCCCCCCCACCCCCGCCCCAACCCTTTCCCCCTTGATCCTCTCCCTTCCTCACGCAAACACACATTCTCTCTCTGTCTCTCAAGCTCTCCTGCTTGCTGGGCGTTTGGTAGCCAGATTATCAACAGACAATTCTGCACCGGGAGTGTTTATGGGATTAGGCGTCAAACCAATGTGAACACATGAAAGAACCGTAAGGATATCTGCGAGAGTTAAGGGACCCCAAAACCGACTGAACAAACAACTTGACCAGAGTAAGGTAACTTACAATGCATCTCATTCACTATGTGCATGTGAATGAGATGATGATGATGGTGTGTGTGTGTGTGTCTCTGTGTGTGTGTATATGTGTGTGATGATGATGGTGTGTGTTTAGTGTGTGTGTGTCTGTTCTCTGAGGGACATTAAGGAAGCACTACAGACAATGAGAGCGATTCAATAAAAGCGAGAATCAATGACATAAGCTAGAGGCAACAGAAAGAGTGTGATTGGAAGACTTTGGAGGAATGTTTAATCAACGTGCGTGTGTCCATGTCAAGGATCTTCACTTTTGTTAGCAGCAATCAATAATCCCATTTCAGAGAGAAAAGCGTCATCCAGGACTTGGTAAGCATACACAGATGTTAATAGAGAAGTTCTGAGGTTTAAACTTCACATTTAGCATTTTTATTTTCTAAAGCGACATAAGGAGAGACTGTTACTGTTCCCCGAGGTAAACATCCTCTCAGTCTCATTCATATTGTCTGTAAATGCACTGGCTCTTGCCTGGTGTGCTTGCAAAGTCAATGGAAGGTATTTTACAGCGACAGTTAAATGGTTGTTGATCATATGTCAAAGCATAGATAGGGGTTAGGCGTCTTGCTCATGGATGCATATAGGTATTCTGTGGACATTGGGTTTTGATCCCAGAACATTTAAACTGGTATGGAACCCTGACTATCCTGGTCCCCTTTCCCCCCCTTTAGGTGCTCCCGGTCCCCAGCACACTGGTCCAGCAGGGACAGGGGAGTGACTGGTTGTCCCATGGATGAGTGGTTCGTCCTCTCGTCCATCCAGCCCGGGTTTCACTCCAAGCTCCCCGTCAATGCAGACCTGGCTGTGGCCGTCTTCCTCATCATCACTGGTATGCCTGGACCTCCCGTCCAACAGCTCTGGTGGTCCAGGAGGTTCTACAACAAACCATGACTTAACTAGCCGTCCCTGTAATAACAATCAGGAAAATATGCCCGCTTTAATGTAGACTATGCTTTTCTCAAATGCAATTCCGAGTGCATCTATGATCAAATTAAGTGGTCATTTTTCCCATAGAAACAAGCAGTGTCGCCACCGACACCCAGTTCGAAACCTTCATAATACTGCAAATGCAAGGGCTTTCATCAGTTGGCCAGGCTCAATCACCATTGTGTTACCTCATTTGTTGCTATCTATCAACAATCAAAACAAAAAATCATATCCAATATAAATGTATTTCTGTCTATTCTTTTTTTTATGCATTATTATTCTTTGTACATTCTTGGATGTACAGTGATTTACAGCTCTCAGTTCAATACAATTCTCAGATCATATCAATGAGGCCTATTCCTCATCGAGCGGCTGTATCCTCCATGTGATTACATCACCAGCATATTTAGCAAGAATTCAACATTTCCTATGGATCCATCCATTCCATTCTGCAACAGTCTACTTGCCCACAGTAACATCGATTGATTATTATTATTTTTTGGTTCAAATGAATTCAATCTCGTATCACACCAACCTCACACAGGACATACATGCAGTAGGCAGTTACATAGTTACCCATTTTTTTAGTAACCCTTTTAATATAGATAATTTTCTCTTAAAACTGCAGATGAAGATGTAGTAGATGTCACTTATCTTCCCAGGAATGATGTCATTGCTGGGAAACGGCACTGTGCTATTGGTCTACTTCAGGAAGCGCAAAAAACTCCGGCCTCAAGAATTGATGACCATCAACCTGGCTATATGCGATTTTGGCTTCAGCCTCTTGGGGGCGCCATTTAGCATAATTTCAAGGTGCAGTCAAACTCTAATTACTGTTGACGTTTAATACAACAAACCGTGCAGCACAAACTAACAGGTCTGCTGCTTGAATATTGTAAATACAGTGTCAAACACAGTAAACAGCAGTGAGCCAAGACTAGACACTAGAGAAAGCCGTTAATCCTTGCTGGGAGGAATGTGATCTGAGGGTGTTTCTCCCCTCTTCCTCACGCCAGCCTGTGTCACGCCTGGGTGTTTGGGGAGGCCGGCTGCTTATGGTACGGGATGCAGGGCTTTGTGTTTGGCATCGGCTCCCTTCTCACCACCTGCCTCATCTCCCTGGACCGCTGCCTGAAGATCTGCAGCCTGCGATACGGTCAGTTAGCGCATCCCTCATGCTCTGACACAGAGAACCCCCCCCCCCCCCCCCCCCCCCCCCACACCCACACACACACACACCACCACCACCACCACCACCAGAACCAGGCACAAAATGCATGCATTCCACGCGCATCCAAGCATGCATGTGCAAAAACACTTACGTAAACACACGGACCACACGCATGATTTACCCGGACAAACACAGCTGTTCAATGGCAGTTTGCTTGTAAAGGTCAGACAAAATCTGATGTTAGAGATAAGTGACAGGAAGTGTGTGGGGGGGGGGGGGGGGGGGGGGGGGGGGGGGTCAGCATCTTGCTCAAGGATGCCAACAAAGGTAAGCTGCGGACATCAGGGATCAAACCCAGTACCAGCCTGGAGGTGAATACCCCAACCAGTACACTATCATGTCACCATTAATATACACATGTATTGATAGAAAGGATACCGCCTGAGATTAACAATTTTGTTTTCAAGGGTGTCCGTAAAACATGCAGGTCTTCAGACCATTGTTTAGTCTGAGAGAGTATGCTGTTAGTGATCATGTATGGGTTGTACTGTAATGACACAGAGTCACTGTTAAACATTCTAAGCCCTTAGGTCAGGAAACACAAAAAATACATTATACCGATACGTGGACAAAATGGTCACGCTAAATTGACATTAGACATGCAGACCACACTTAAAGCCCAACACTGCATGAATAGTTCATGGCTGATGATGCTTGAGTGGTGTACGTGCTCTCTCTGTCCATCCAGGTCAGTGGATCGAAAGGCGCCACGTTTCCCTGTCTATCGGCCTGGTGTGGCTGTACACCTTGTTCTGGGCCTCCCTGCCCGCCTTCGGCTTCGGGAGCTACGGGCCAGAACCGTATGGAACCAGCTGCACCATTGACTGGTACATCATGGCTTAAAAATGCATGCATGAAACATAGAATCATTTTCAAATCCAAAGTTCCTGAAGATGTGATAACCTTCACGATGATGCGCTTGTGCACTTCCTGATGTCAAGGTGGAGAATGAGGTTATGCTTGAGCGACTGCATCTACATCCTCCTGATGTTAATGCTGTGCTTTGGATTCCCCACCATCATCATCATCACTTCCTACACGGCCATCCTGCTCACAGTGAGCCATGACTCAAAAAGTAGTGATAAAGAAATGTATCATTGATCTGCTTATCAAAAGTAATTTGATTCTGTGTAATACCAATGCATTGTACACCTATAATATCAATAAAGCCTGACTCATAATGAAATGCCAGAGGTAAAGCAGATGCGCCAATGACGTCTGTTTGAACAGGTCTACAGATCCAACCGCACATTGGCCTCCATCCCCTTCTCCTCTGTCAGCCACATCAGCAGCAAGGACCTGAGAATCACAAAGGTACAACGTGGAAAGAGAGAGCTCTACTAAGCCAATGAAAGGAATTCAATTCAGGGAACTCAAGGAATTAACCAACAATCTGGGTTTTGGTTCTGATTCCAGATTGCAGCTGTGGTTTGCGCCAGCTTCCTGGTGGCTTGGACGCCGTATGCCACCGGGTCTCTCTACTCCGCCCTGGTCCTTGGGGGCCATGACGAGCCAGGGTCTTGGGGCCATCTTCAGGCTGAGCCCCCTGGGGTGGCCTGTGGGGCCGGGGCTTCTGTCGTGCTCCGGGGCGTCCCCTCGCTGTTGAACTGGACATGGGCGTGGCCCGGCGGTGACGTCCCTTACAACAGCGCCGGGGAGGACTGGAGCAATGCGAGCAACCTGGTGGCCCCATCCAGCCCAGACCTGAACCCGCCTGCTGCTGCCACCTCCGTTCTCAGTTCAGCCCTTAGCCAGAGGGGGGGGCCGGAGACAGAGGACCCCCAGCCGCCCTGGATTCTCCCGATGGTCAGCCTGATCCCTGTCATGCTGGCTAAGTCCCACTGCATGTTAAACCCCTTCATCTACCAGATCATGAACCCAGAGTTCCGGCAGGACGCCCGCGACGTGCTCTTCTGCCGAGGGCCCCGGAGAGGCTGGGGGACAGAGGGTAGCCCTCATGACGGTGAGCAGCACAACATTTCTCTTCATTGTTTTCAGTGCAATCTCAGCCTTTGTTTGCTGTGTCAGTCTCTGAATGCACAGCGTGTGGGTTGTGACTGTCTTCATGTGAAAAGTGTGGGGATGATTATAAAAACCAGAGGACCATAATGTCCAAGAAGAGTGTCAGGAGGTACATTATTCAGGCTTAAAACTGTAGGCACTTACTAATACAGCTTGAGTTGTCACTAGGGTGTTGCATGGAATTGGCCTTTCTAGAGATGCAGTGTTCAAACAAAATAACTATGAAACTTAGAGAGGCAGTGTTTATATTAAATAACTACATGAAACTTAGAGATGCACTGTTTAGACTAAATAACTACATGAAACTTAGAGATGCACTGTTTAGACAAAATAACTACATGAAACTTAGAGATGCAGTGTTTATACTAAATAACTACATGAAACTTAGAGATGCACTGTTTAGACTAAATAACTACATCAAACTAAGAAATATCAGCCATGGCTATTTTTCTTATCTTTGGACTGGAGCATAGGTCTCTCCTCCTGGCCCAGCTGGAGGAGAAGGAGCAACGCCCTGCATGTGGTGGAGCTGGAGGGACAGCAGAGGGAGCAGGGCAGCAGTGAGCTGAGGAGAGGAGGCACCTGGTCGCACCACAGTGTGTCAGTAGAGTGGACTGCTTTGGAACTCGGCTCCTTGGACACGCAGATTGACATGCAAAGAAACCTGGAGAAACTTGAGGTCCACATCTAGCAGTCTCTTTCCAGTTACTTTATTGTATTATATTTACTATATTTTGCGATCCTTTGTTTTAAGAATAAAGAATAAAACACTTTGAATAAGACAACAATGGCCTCGGAACACAAGTGAAATCGACCTCTCTTTCTGCCATAGGCATACATCTGCCCATTGTATTTATGTTTCTCCTCACTGATTAGATTTTAGACAAATGGACCTCAAGCTTCTTGAGAATACCAATAGTCTTCAATATAGAAGACTATTAAACCTTTACACCATGTACGTTTGAGTCATCATTAAATAATTTGTAGTTTTTATTAAAGGGCTTTATATTATATAATACAGTGATTGTTGTGTATCTAAATAAAGTCGATCTCATCATCCAAGAACAGATTATACGGCCTTCTTTAGGAGAGGAAAAAATGCAGGAGAATCTGATTGGTTGTTTGGGCCGCCTCGCTACACGTATATTTACGGTAGAGGTTCTTCTCTCCAGCAACACTTGCTCTTTTCTGCGGACCATTCTAAGTGGGCTTAACTGTGGTGGCGCCACCTGACTTCATTTTTATTGCTTAATATGCCAGCTTTATTGAATTCATCCTTATAAGACACATCGAATCAAGCTGCCGATCCAGTGGTGTCAAACGTGTTACCGTTTTTTAATCGCTAGGAAGTCTGACGCGCTCTATCCCCATTGCGAACCGTTAACGCGGACCAAGCACTCGCCAGTCAGCGGTAAGACCCACCTACTTTAAGCATACACGATCATGTACTAAAATCAGTTAGGCCTTCATCACCGAGAAGCTAGTCGCGGGCATTCCTTCAATTTAATTCAAATATTAAAAGTACGTGTTCATGCCAGATCTGCAGCGCTTTAGTTTCCCATATCATAGCATGAATCCTTTGTTGGGGGCCAACGCGCATCTCCAACTGCCAGAGCATCACAACCAAGCCCCCCTCCACCCAGATTCCCCCTCAGGACTGCTGCCAGACGGCGACTTTGGCGCACAGGACCAGCAGACGTCCTTGCTGCTTAGTGACCACCCAGGGTTTGGGCCCGAGTTACCTGGATCCGGATTTACTCGCTCGCCGCAGAGCACGTATCTACAACAGCATCACCACAGCCAGCAGCCACCGCACACTTTGCACCGCCGCGGTGGGCCACCGCCCCCTGCAGCCATGGCTCTCAGAAACGACCTGGGCTCCAACATCAGTGTCCTCAAAACACTCAACTTGAGGTTCCGGTGCTTTTTGGCCAAAGTGCACGAACTGGAGAGAAGAAATAAGGTTCTGGAGAAACAGCTGCAACAGGCCTTGGACGCCAACAAGAGTTGCATGGAGGGGGGTTTTAGCGACAGCAGGTCCCAGCATACCCAGGAAACAGCGGTGCAGACGGGCTTCGTGGGGACGATACCCCTTCGGCCCGGTTCTCTGCCGTTCCACAACACCAACAACTCCGCCCGGAGGCCCACTACACTTTTCACACCGCGAGCGCTGACGCCAAACAACACAGGTGAACACCCGTCGTGGAACCCCGGGACCGATTCAAACACCACCGCGAATCCGACCATCACCGTCAGTCAGTGCACCCCGACTGCGCTCTCCCCTGTAGGTGGTGGTGGTTTCTCTGGTTCTAAAACCTACAACAACAGCTGTGGCACCTCCACAAATCCCCCCCCGAGGTTCCTGCCCGGTACTATCTGGTCCTACAACCACACACGCAAGTACGGCTCTGGGGTCGAACGGCTGACCAGCCCCGGGGTGTCCTGGTCCCACCCGGATGGAGTTGGGGTCCAGATTGACACCATCACCCCCGAAATCAGGGCCCTGTACAACGTGCTGGCTAAGGTCAAGAGGGAGAGGGACGAGTATAAACGAAGGTAATATGAACCTCTTTTTTTATTGCATGTATGTGTACACAGGGGAAAAAAACGATGTATGTCTTGGCAACGAAAATGATGGGATACCTTTCAGGAAGTTTAAATGAGGTTGTTTCCATTTCAAGCATTGAATCCACCAATGGGCCTAAACCAAGGGGACATTGGTTGGATACTGTAAGCATTCTGTGATGAGTCATTGCTTGCTTCTCTCTAAAGATCTGATGATAAAACCCGGCCAGTAACACGGGCGGATTTTGGACAACCCTCCATGTGTTAATAAAGTGTAATCTAATCTAATCTAATCTAATCTAATGATTGTTCTAGTTTTTCTTTGGAAGGATAAGGGATGCAGAGAGACTAGGAGCCATATAATTAATGAAGCCTCATCTTGAACTTGAAGGGGACGTATCGGTCCATGGTGGTATTGGCAGTGGGATGCTGCTCGTGTGTTTAACACAAGCAGCTCTAAAGCCAAGCCATGTTTATTCACTATCCATCCAAATGTAAAGACGTTAAATGCTTTGCAGGTCCCATATGATATTTCATTTCACCTCAAGCCAATGCAAGAAAAGGCAAGGGCTAAACAGGCCACAAGGCAGAGAGCGAGAGAGCATGAGGCCAGCTGTCTCCACCAGCAGCAGCAGTCAGCGCAAAGCCCCTCCCCCTCTGGCCTAACTCCGCCTCCCCCTCCACTCATGTCTGGTCACAGTGGCAGGTGGTGCATCCAGAAATACAACATCATAACGTTCACACTTTAACACTGCTAAATAAAGACACAAAACACAGGGATAGGAATTACGACATGAGAACGCTAGCATATGCAAAGATAGTTGACACAATCTAGGTTTGGCAAAACCATGCTAATGTTGCTAATCTGCAGGAAATTGTGTGTCTTCTGGCCACAGAACAGTGCACTCTTGGTAACCGTTAGAGGGAGGATATTTTTACTGTCCATAAACAATAGAGAGTGCTCATTGGAGCATTATGATTGCTCCTCTAATGGAAGGGACGATGTTCTCATACTGTGGAGTTAGCCCTAAACATTCCTTCTCCAGTAACCAGTGGATCTCCAGAGGCTAGGATGGATCAATAGGTGTAGTAGCTCATTGCTTTAGATTTACGACGCGACTAAGAACACCAATGTGATGCTCTCGTTAAGCATACCTAGTGATTTTTACCCTAGTGTGATGGAAGCTCGTACCTCATCCATATAAAAGTTGTTTCATTTTTATGCTGTTTGTTTAAGTCATTATGGAAGTGTTCATTTGAACAGGAAATTGGGCAAATCTGATGTCTATTTAGTCAAAGCCAATCACATTTCTGATCTCTTCTTATCCCCCTCCTGCTCACTCAATCCTAGTGTTTCCTCTTTTCTCTTTTCCCCTCTCTCCCTCTTTTCCTCTCTTCCCCTTCCCACTGTGCAATGCTTCCTCTTGTTTGCTTTTCCATCACTTCTCTTACACATTCATCCCTGATTCACTCACATATCTTCAGTCTTGCTTCTTCTCACGCACACCAACACACTCGTCAGAATGCACACCCCCACTCTCTCTCTCTCTTTTTCCCTCTCTCTTGCTGCCTCTCTCTCTCTCCCTCTTGGTTCTGCTGCGCATCTCCCTCTCACTCGCTCAGTATCTGCAATGCAGCACTACACGTGCAGGTGCTTGTGTTGGGACGGGGGGAAGGGGGCGGGGGCGGGGGGCCTACAGAAGGAACTTTGCTTATTTCTCTCGGGGGCTAGCTCTCCTCTGACCATTTATTATTATGATCTTACAACATTAATTAACATCATGTTTTCGTATTAATGAACTGCTTTCAGTGTTTTGGATTCCAACATCTATTGTACTGTTTTGCATTCCCAACAGCTATTTTAAATGTTAAATAGCTTGTCTCCTTTCTATGCAGCTGTGTAGAATCCTTGGTTCTTAATTTGCAGGCCAATTATATGCTCCTAATACACATTTATTGTAAAATGAATCTATGACTACAAATGCATGAGTCAGCCAAAAAATCACTTAATCACTAACCTGCTGACTCTAGCCACTTATTCCTTACCTACAGTCAGTCAGTCAGGCTGTCTGTCTTCTTGTGAGTTTGCCTGTCTGCCTGTTTGACTAATGATTGTGTCCTGTCTTGTCTTGAAGGTGGGAGGAAGAGTACACCATGAGAGTGGATCTGCAGCAGAAGATTGCAGACCTTCAAGAGGTAAACCACAACAATGAATATATGCAAGGGGACATATATAATATATTATGAATGTGAGTGCACGAATGTGTGTTTATTTGTTTGTAGCTGTGTGTGTGTGTCTGTGTGTGTGTGTTTAGCCCCATGTGTGGGAGTGTGTGTGTGTGTGTGTCAGTGTGTTTGTGTTGAGCCTCGTGTGTGTGTGTTTAGCCCCCTATGTTTGTGTGCTTGTGTGTGTTTAGCGCCCTGTGTGTGTGTGTGTTAAGCCGTGTGTGTGTGTCTGTCTGTGTTTAACCACGTGAGTGTGTTTGTGTGTACGTGTGGGTTTAGCCCAATGTGTGTATGTGTGTATGTGTGTGTGTGTGTGTGTGTGAGTGAGTGCGTGTGTGTTGGTGTGTGTCTGTGTGTAACTGTGTGTGTGTGTGTGTGTGTGTGTGTGTGAGTGTGTGTGTGTGTGTGCGTGCGGGTGTGTGTGTACTCAGGGCAGGCAGGGGGCCAGTGGTGCAGTATCCTGAAGCTCCTCACCCCAGGAGGGACAGCTCTGACTTCAGCCTGAGTCATTAATTCCACCTCACTCAATTATCGGGTGTGAAGCAACAAAATTACATTTTGCCCACGTTGCTGAACTGTTAAGCTTACATAGGCTTCTGTGTTTAAGCTATTTGGTCAGAGTGCAAAATGATCAAGGCATAACAACATGGCGTCGTGGTTTACACGTGTTGTGTGTCATGTAACACTTTTGACTCTAGTATGTTTGTGTGTGTGTGTGTGTGTGTGTGTGTTCGTTTGAGTGTGTGTGTGCCTGTATCTGTGTTTACTAAGTCAGTTCATGTGAGCCCTCTACAACAATTGCAGGAAATTGGTCCCAGCCACATTGTATTTTTGTTTTCTTTCAATGTGTGTGTCGGTACAACTTATGTGTGCATGTGCTCTGTTATTGTGTTGTTGTGGATGTTGTTGTTATTGATGTTGTTGCTGTTGTGTGCAGGATCTGCAGGAGAGCGAGGGCTGCCAGGATGAGCTGGCAGTCAGAGTCCAGCAGCTGAAGGCTGAGCTGGTCCTCTTCAAAGGCCTCATGAGCAGCGTGAGTGGAGGCTCCTGTTGTAAACCTGCTTCTATTTTATGGACACTGTACAATTGCCCCATTGAGTTCCCTTTGAAAGGAAATGTGGTGTGATTACATTTATTTTATGAATCATCAATCAATCTGGGTGTTCTGTTGGTTATCACAATGGTGCTGTGTCAAGCATTTACACAGGGCTGTGTATGTCATTTAAAAACTATTCTCTGCTCATATATAATTCACTCTGAGCATAATGGCGGAGCCCACCAGCACCAATGAACGCTTAGCGCATAGAAGCACATGCATGACGTACAGACATAACAAGGGCTATGTCTGCAAAGAGGCCAACACACATTAGAACATATCAAATACACCTAGGTTTTGATTTAATAACCATAAGGAGAACCACCTCAAAACACCTTCATCACTCAGATATTTAACCTTTAACCTCCCCCATGCCAGCCAACGTAAGACATGGAGATGTATTTCTCCCTCAGAACCTGTCGGAGCTGGACAGTAAGATCCAGGAGAAGGCCATGAAGGTGGACATGGACATCTGTCGCAGGATTGACATCACCGCTCGGCTGTGTGACGTGGCCCAGCAGAGGAACTGTGAGGACGTGATCCAGATGTACCAGGTGCTGGCCCAGTTCGCCTCCCTGTTCCCTCAACATACACAAAGCAGCTTCCAAACCCGGTTGCCAGGAAATTCTGTTGGATTTTTATACATATTATGATTTGCTTAATTTTAGATACATTCTTCCACCCAAGTATATCAATTCTTGCATTATATAATTTGTAAGATATGATGCAGTGGCCTGTCAGATTTTTTACTGAGCCCCCAGCAATTCAGTTCGAATTGCTAAGAATAATGACAATGTGTCTAACATATATCTTTTCGTTGTTGTATAGGATTCAAGTCTTTTTTGGATGCAGAAATTCAAAAAACATTGTTTTGCGTCCGTCCGGACACGGCCCTGAACCAGAACTCTCACAGTGACCTCTAGCGGTTCTTACTCAATCAATCAAACTAAGTGTCCTGAACAGTTTGGAAAGCCGTGGATTTAGTGGTGAATGTCCCTGAATCTCCAGGTGCCGAACACCCAGTCGTCCCTGAACTCTCGACGGAAGACGCCTCTGTCTTTCAACAGCAGCGAGGGAGAGGAGCCAATGAGCACCTCTGAGAGCGACCATGGCGTGGCCAAGGAGGAGGAACACTGCAGCTCCTCAGCTAATCAAATCAATGAGGAGATGCAGAGGATGTTAAATCATCTGTACGTGTTCATGCTACATACACATACAATATACCTTTAGAAAACAATGTAATGTAATGTGTTTTCAGTGACTTGAGTATTTACATACTGGTGTGTGTGGGCGTGTGTGTGTGTGTGTGTGTGTGTGTGTGTGTGTGTGTGTGTGTGTGCATGTGCGTGTGCGTGTGTTGCTTTTGTACTGCAGAAGGGAGTGTGAGTTTGAGGACGACTGCGACAGTCTGGCCTGGGAGGAGACTGAAGAGACTCTCCTCCTTTGGGAGGATTTCCCAGGGTGCACTCTGCCTCCTGATCCTATCCACCATCCCGGAGAGGTAACCGTAGGCTGCACTTGGTGACTGTTGTTGTAACCAGGATCCCATCTAATAGGATTAGGAGGCCTGGTGACTGTTGCTCCACCTGGTTGTATAGCTTTGGATCTCAGACCTTGTTTACTTTACCATTCAACTAGTGTTGCTTACATTGCACTTAGCTGTATTCTGGCATGCAGCTGTGCCAAATGCAGTACTAGAGCACGCTGAAGAATAGAAGACTAATATATATTGCAGAAATATGTCATATATTGCTGTTACTAACATTTTTATGAAATGGGCTTTATTATAAATGATTAATATGCTTTTGATATCTGTGAATTGTAATTTATTAGATACATGCTGATATGATGTAATAAGCTCCAAACAGCTAGGTAGTTGTACAGTAAATTAAATAACTTCTGAATATAAGTGTGAATGTGTGTGAATGTGTGTGTGTGTGTGTGTGTGTGTGTGTGTGTGTGTGTGTGTGTGTGTGTGTGTGTGTGTGTGTGTGTGTGTGTGTGTGGATGATCATAAATGTAGAACCATAAAAAAGGATGTCAAATGTCCATATCGAGCGATGTACTAATGGTGTTGATAGAAATCTGACCGCACACACAGATAGTCTGCCTCTGCTCCATTTCAAATTCAAACCCAGTGATTTAAACGGGGCTTTTCTATCCAATGAAGGTCATCAGACCAATGCCATTCAAATCCTTAGATGACCTTGACTGGTCTTCTCTGTTCAGGCTGGCTTGGTGTATGACTCATAACTCGAAACACCACAATGAAATATTGTGCAGACTCACTGTGTGTGTGTGTGTGTGTGTGTGTGTGTGTGTGTGTGTGTGTGTCTCTGTCTGTCTGTCTCTCTCTGTTTCTGTGTCTGTCTCTGTCCTACACATACTCTATCATCCCCTCTCCTTTCCCCTTTATCTTGCTCCCCCTCATCTCTCTCTCTCTTTTTATTCCGTTCTCTCTCTCTGTGTGTCACACACACATACATAAATAAAGCAACTGCTGCAGTCTAAATCGGTACTAGAAAGAACGCGCTCCATTTTCCAAGACAAAGCTGTTAGGTATTTGTTTTCTCCAATCTACCGTGTGTCCGTGTGACATTTGAACCACCTCAAATAGAGTAATGACCGTAGTCAGTGGAATTTGTTCAAATTGAATGAAGTCCAGCCCTTGTTCCATCAACGGTGCCATTGTCCTTCCATATGGCCTCCTTATGAAATTCTCACTCCACTAACACATTGTCCACCCACTGCCAGCGCTGCCCTTCACTCTATTACATCCGGCTCCTTTTAAGGGACAGACCAGTAATTCCATTAGGATGAGTATGATAATTATACTCCATCATCCCATTAAAACCAGTGCAGTACTTAACCTCCCTTCCACTGTCTCTCTCCTCCCCCTCCAGCAGCAGGAGGAGAGCCTGGAGAAAGTAATCAACGACACAGAGTGTCTGTTCAAGTCCCGCGAGAAGGAGTACCAGGAGACCATTGACCAGATCGAGGTCAGTGCTGCGCACCTGCGCACCGCTCACGTGCACGTTCAGGGGCATGTGCCACCACAGAAATTTGATTGGCCACCCTGAGTGCCTCCCTGACTAAGTGTGGCATTCATTGGTTCATTTTGAATGAAGACAAGTATACATTCCCCGGGTTTTATTCTGGGCCCCCCTACTAAATTAATCTGGACACACCACTGTGCACGTGTATGAATGTCAATGGTATGTGTGTGTGTGTGTGTGTGTGTGTGACATGTGTCTCTACCAACTGTGTGTTTGTCCACTACCAGCTGGATCTGGCCACGGCTAAGAGCGATATGAACCGCCACCTGCATGAGTACATGGAGATGTGCTCCATGAAGAGAGGCCTGGACGTGCAGATGGAGACCTGCCGCAGGCTGATCACCCAGAGCGGAGATACGTACGTAACCGCCATGAAGTACAAACACACGGGTCACTGTTAATCACTCAGCAGTGCCATAGGACTCATAATGACACGTGCAGGCTGAAGGACCCATGTAGGATAAAAGCATCTTCTAACTCAGCACATGTTTCTATCCAAAGCGACTTGCAGTGAATTTCTGTTAGATGTGTGTCATTAATGAGCAAGGGTTTGGCATCTTGCTCTGGGATGTCTCCAGGACTGAGATTATTGGGACTGGAACCCATAACCTTTTGGGTTGTGAGTCAAACACTATTTGCGGTTAAAAGTGTAGGCATACAATTTTTAGGATTTCTCATTCCGTTCCCCACTTCCTCTCTTCCTCTCAGTGACGCTGCTGCTCCAGCCTCTGGTGACGAGGGAGACAAGAAAGGGCCTGAAAAGACTTCAGCCTTTCCCCCTTCTCCCCCTTCTCCCCCATCTCCCCCATCCTCTGAGACTGCCAAGTCCTGACTCCGGCTCTCCCCGGCTGGGATGGAACCTCACACAGGGTGACCCCCCCCCCCCCCCCCCCCCCCCCCCCCCCCCCCCCCTGATTACCGTAACAACCCTGCCCCTGCAACACACACGGTGACGCCGCGCTATCGCTACTTCTGGATAGCTTCTTTCCTGTATTTTATTTATTCTTTGTTTTGGCGTTTCTGTTTCGGAGACGGTGTCGGTTTACAGAGGTGAATTGTGGATGTATTGATTGTGAATATAATGGTAGAAATATGAGTTTCTTAGGACTACATACCAGGCCGGTGTCACTGGCCTGATGGAAGGAAAGGAGTCTGGGTGTTTGCTTCAGTTGCAGTCTCTTGTCTGTCTGCAAAACAGAGTGCTTATGTTGTGGTTTGGAGGAGCGGTAGTGTTGTATTATAAAGACACTCGTTGGTATCTGTTTTATGTATTTATTGGAATACGTTGGTTAACACCAAATGGATGTGTAGTTTGCTTCAAAGTAGTCATATCACAAAAAAAAAACTAAGGATGCATCAACTAGTGGCTAATTTCAGCTGGTGAAACTATTAAATATTTACTGAACTCACAATTGCAATCACGGTCACTGTCACTGATAGAATAACAGTTAGCAACTTCACAGTGCTTAGAATGGGTTGTTTGGAAGTGGATCCATGTTTTGGCTAGTCTCAATATTGGTGCTAGATTTGGATATTTATGAGGGTTGAAAATGATGATTTGGATAATAATGTACAACTGTGTTATAGAAAAAGTACCAGTATTCAGAAATAAAAATACCATGCCTGAAAACAGTTTCAAACGCAACGCAGACCCTTCGCTATAACTATATCCAAAATCTTTGCTATACACACCTATACACACACCACAGGAGAAAATGCACCACAACAGAGGCAGAGAGGAGCTGCTTGTTCCTAAGAACTACAGGGAAAACAGCGAATATGTTGACCTTCTTCTGATAAAATACCCAAGCCCTTATTCAACAGTCATCGTCTTATTAGGACTGGTGGTTAGATTAGTGAACCTGCTTTGAGTGACTTGATAGTCAAAAACATCTCACATCTCGTTCCAGGTATTTGTTAAAGGCCTATGTGTACCTTGATTTCGGAGGAGATTAAAGCAACTGGGGGGTGTGGACTAAGTTGACTAAGTGAGCATGTTTGTCTATAGTTATAAAACCCCAGCTGTCGTATGCCAGTTTTGCCGATGAATGGTGGTAGAAAATGCTGCCTTGATGCTCATTTGAGTTGGATCACCAGGAAGCCATGATCTGCTCTCTCTGTGGCAACAGACTCAAAAACTGAAAAAAAAAATACACAAATGAGGGGCATTGACACTCATGAGTCGTATATTCTGTACTGCTGTATAAACTTAAATGTTGTTGTTGTTGTTGTTGTTGTTTCCAATGTGGAGAGAAAGCTGAATGTTGAGTGCTTTGGATTGAGCCGCAGAGTAAAGGGCCAATTTTACCACCAGGTGTGAGAGTGATTAGCCAGTATAAGCCGGTTTCAAAATATGCCCTGTCCTGTGACAAAGGGATATCACCAGTTGGTAAAGTCCACTGGGTAGGCTGGTAGACAGATCTATCCAGCCTACATCTGGGTGGACACTCCCACTTGGGATGTCAATAAGTCACAGGGCAGGGCAGATTTTGAAATGGCTTGTATTGGCTAATTATACTCACTGCTGGTGGTACAATAGGGGCCCTTTAATGTGTTCAGAATATCGGGAGCAATGTCCCTAGAGAACGAGAGAGAGAGAGAGGGTTGAGAAGATGGCTATGAAATACAAAATGTAGTGCCAAAATAAATTAACCAGAGCTGTTAATTGCTGGGGGGAATTTTACAAACTATAAAATGCTGCATAAAGCTACTTCACCAATGGTGCTTAACTGTATATAACTAAACCTATTTTTTTGGAGCTTGTTAACATTTGCACTTATCAAGCAAATTGTAAATTAAAAATATATATAATCACCACTACTTCTTGTATAATGTAAGTATGTATTTATGTATGAAAAATAGGTGAACAGTATCAGAAACGAATGAAATGGCAACTTAAAATATAGTTGAATTCACTTATCTTTTACATGTTTATGGGGTGGGGTATAGAAGTGCATTAGTAGTGAATCATCACTGACATGTGATAGCTACACACTCACTATCATCTGCTAATATCTTGTTATTACACACGCGTTCACCTTGAACTTCAACATGGAGTAATTCAATATGGGAATAATGGTATAAACACTTTTAGACACTTCATTACGATGCTCTCTTTCCATAATACTCATTAATTACATTAATAAGTGAATTACATTACTGAAGTATACTCGTACTCATACTCAGATCACATCTGTGCGTCTCAATCAGTGAATTGGGACTTTTCTTCTTCTACTGCTTTCTGCACTCATTTACCGTGTCAACGAGGACAAAGTGAATTTAGGGGCGATGATGATTTGAAGTGCCGATATAGGATAGTCATGTCAAGAATTGATTATTCTGATAAGTTGTCCGTCCATTTTGGCTCGGTCGACAAGGAAGTAAGATGTCAGCTAAATTGTATGCAGCATATTACGGAAGAGTTTTACCGCCATGTATTAGAAAATATTCTTTTTTTATATAAAGTCGAAAATTATAACACGATGAAGTACAAATTTGGAGGACACATTTCGAATGATAAAGTTGATTTCATATTCCAAGTAAATGAATAACAGAAAAACAACGTAGGAAAAAAATGTCATGACTGAAACATGATTGACCGAATATAAATATAAAGAAAATATCCATACTTTTTCAACATACATGGTTCTAATACTCTTTCGTACCATTTTAAGCCATTTCCTGGTTTCTTTTACTATTTGGAGGGAGGTAGTCTCTGGATGCACGTGCCAGATTGAATGTTTCTCGAGTGCTTTTTAGAGGACTTATGCTACACATACTTTTACTTGTTCGCTACACAAAGGAGTCAAACAAGTGTCTTATTAGAAAGGTCAAAAATTCAGATAATGTACATACAGTGATTTTCAAATAAACCATCAATGTGTATGTGGGTGCAATGTAAAGTCCTTTTAAAAAACGCTCAAAAGTGTAAAAAGTAAGTAAGTAAATGAAAATGAAAATGCTTGTGAAAATTGTTGTATGCTGGCTATGATGTGTAAAGGAAATTGCAGGATCTTGGATCTTATGTAAAGATTACATTTTGAAATATGTCTTCAGTCACACACTTAAACTGCCTGTACACAGTTTCAGGGGAAAGATAACCTGATTGTGTTGTTTTACCACTCAGCGGAAACATGGGTTGTAAGGAGTAAGTGAATGACTTTATTTAAATTAATTTATTTCATTAATATCAAATTGAAGTTTAAGGGTAACGATAATATATAAACATCTACATGCTCTTTACTTTACCCTAACAGGTGTTTTTGAAAAAAATGGTGAGCATTTTGTAAACCTTTTCCAAAGATAATGTAGTCTTTATTCTGGCAAGCATCATAAAGACTACATTACCCATGAGCTGCTTTATCTTGTTTAATAAGACTTCCCTTTGACTTTTTCTGGCTTGGTTGAAGTTGTTAACCAATCACATAATTACATCAGGGTGATGCAATGTGTTGTTCCCCAATCAGCAGACTGAATCTGACTCAATGGGTCTGGGCTGAAGATACAGACTGCCCTGTATCTTGCTGTGGGGTTTCATGGGGGTTGTAACCTAGTGAAAACAATATGGAAACATTTGGAGTCATTCACTGTATATAACAATTGTTGATGATCAAATATCTCGAGAAAGATTTCTCCACCTGCCTCTGGTGTCTGATACTGTAAATACTTGAGCACTTTTTGTAATTGTTTTGGTTGGACAAACAGTACTGGGAGTGTGTGACTGGAGTGTAGTATATTGACAAACATACTATGAAGCAGGTATGGCTGAATCTTCAGTTGCAAAGCTATTTTGTTTGAGGAGAAATAAAGGAGAAGCTGAGCAATATGACTGTGTTGGGACTGAGTTACTCTCTCTTGTCTTTATGTTCTACAGTTATATTACTTTAAAATGTATTAGTTATATTACACCACACAATAAAACAAACGGTATAGCAAGTGCAATTACATTGTTACAGTGTGTGTGTGTGTGTGTGTGTGTGTGTGTGTGTGTGTGTGTGTGTGTGTGTGTGTGTGTGTGTGTGTGTCGGTGTCGGTGTGTGTGTCGGTGTGTGTGTCGGTGTGTGTAGTATGACACAGTCAAATATGAGTATTTTAAGGTACAGGGTTTGATTATCCATATCAGATAATTTGATCATCTAAAGTTCCCATCTGGGATCCCATCTCCTTTTTTCTGAGTCTGGTGGTGCTACAAGATAGCAGATTGAAAGCTTCGACCAGCATGCTGGTCGAAGCTTTCAATGGGCACGCTGGCATATTAAAGTTATGGATATGCAAGGCCTTTTCTGCCTTCTATTTCTAATTGCATCTCCCTCAGTGATTTTCTTCATTCACTCAGATCTAGTGGTTAGGCGTCAGTCTCTGGTTAAAAGTGAGTAATTTCTTAAATGGCTTTATGTGTCTTGACATGTCTCTCTATGTCACTACATTACTCTCTCTCCATGCATCCATTCCTCTCACTCGTTTCTCTGTATTTATGTCAGCAGTTCTATGGTATTACAACATTGTATGCCCTTCAACGTAACACTTCAGTTCTATCAATGTGTTTTTCCAACCAAACACAATGCTGCTTAGTCCTCCATTTATGTGCTTTATGTGGGTCTGTGCATATAGTCTCGAAAGCTCAAAACGGTAAAAGCCTGCATCAGAGAGTTATATCAGCTAAGGGATAAATATTTACTGCCATCCATATTTTATTTAGATGAGCACACAGCTTCACTGAGTCAAATTGTCTTCATATGTTTACTTATGTTCATTATAAATTAAAGAACCCCTTACTGCCAGGGATTAGTTTTATTGCTCTATCCATCCATCCACTTATCTAAGATGGTTGAGAAGTGCACTATAACATGCATACCTTAACTATCGCTGTAAGAAGGTTCTCGATTTTACCGTTTGAAAGGACAATGAAAAGTTGAAATATAAGCTTTATTATATTGGGCTGATTGCTGTAAATTAGGGGCTCGGGTTTTGGAGTAAATCTCCACAACTACAAGGGTCAAAATATGTCATCTTGGTACCAAAAGAGAGATAACACCTGTGAGATTGTTGTGCAAGTGAAATGATCAATATGGATTCTGCTGGGTCAGAGTGAATAATGCCAGAACACAGCATAAATGGAAGATGTCATTTTCTGACTCAAATAAATGTAATGTTTAAGGGTAAATACCACATAGTGCATTATCAGCTTGCAGCCCTTTAGCCCCATAGAGCCACAGCACATTTGATCGACAACATTGTCAAGACGTGATTCAAATAAAGTAAAAGTATAGTAAAGATAGATATGGAAGCAACATTGTCAAGACGTGATTCAAGTAAAGTTAAAGTATAGTAAAGATAGATATGGAAGCAAATCACTGCCATAATGTTTTGCATTTTAAAAGCTATTGAATTTTGTATATTGAAATGTAAACACAATTTAACTCAACACTGAAATATTATACTTTGAAAACAATTTATTCGTTTTGAATTCACCTCTTCTTTGGAATTAAAATATGTCATTTTAAGTTGTACCATTTTAAAAACACGATTTCAAAAAGAAATCTGAGTTCACTAATTCAGATACAAATATCCAAGTTGCAGATATTCGAAAAACGACATGTCACTACTCAAATTCAAGTGGTCAAAATACGGATCAGCCCCGCCTCCCTCCCTCCCTCCCCGTTGGCCGTCGTTGGGTTTAATTCTCGAGCGGTTTTCTTTGATCACGTGACTGACACACCGCGCTCTGATACACCGGCAGTAGATTGGATTGCGTTCAGCCCTGGATTGTTTAGTCCTTGGTCCTGCTACTGCAGTTGGAATTTGTATGGCTTAGAATTTTCTGGTGAGTATTTTGGCCACTTGAATATGAGTAATGGAATATCGTATTTCGAATATCTGCAACTTGAATTTGTATCTGAATTAGTGAGCATTGAATCTTTCTTTTTTTTAATCGTGTTTTTCAAATGGTTCAACTTGAAATGCCATGTTTGAATTTCGAAGAGGTGGATTCAAAACGAATAAATAATAAATTAATGAAATAAATTCAGATTACCTTGTTTTCAAATATATAATATTGCAATGCTATTAATTTAATGGGGTTTACATTTCCATATACACAATTCAATGGTTTTTAAACATTATGGCAGTCTCCAAATAAAAACAATAAAGCCAATGCAAAGAAATGCAAAAAGTGAAATGGGATGAGACAATGTGAGATACTAACAGGTGAATATTTTGAGATCCCATTCTTCAATTTTGACATTAGACCCCTTATTGGAAGGTCAGGACGAATAGATGACGCCAAGCCACACCATCGCAATTGCATCATACGGACAAAAGATGGCGGTAAAGACCTTTTTTTATTGAAGGTAAACCCATTAAGATACAATATAGGATTGTAAACAAGCGATGGTGGATCGATTCCTGGTCAGGTCGGGATGAAGAGGTTCTAACAGAACAGTGCTCTGAAAGAGTCTTCAGGAAAACAAAATGCGATAAAAGAATGTGAATGAATGATAAAGAGATTTCAATTAAACAAATCGTACTATTTGTTTAGTAAAACAATCTATCTGCAGGTGAGACATCCCTCAAAACCACACAATTATACAAAAGCTCAAATGACTTCCTTTCCTCTCACTCTCTGACATAGCATGTAAGTAATGTTTACTTATAACGTAAACCAAGACATTGTACTTTGCTCTACTCCGCTCTATTCCTTCTCTTTCTCGTATTATCGTCACATTCAACAACACCATTGTTTCCTTATTTCCTGTCTGACCACCGACAAACCACCCATAAACCTTTGGTTGATGTCCAACTGCTTTTTAGTAGCCAGGCCCCTTCCTTAGTGTGTAAGGAAACATCCTTCTGTCCCAATTCCTATCATCAACATTATCATCATTATCACATATACCTTTCCTGTGTAACTCATGGACATGTCCCTGTTAAGTGTCTCTGTGGCACTCCCCTCTGGTGGTGACGCCCGCTACTGGACTCTTTCTTGTGTGTGTCTGGAAAACCCCTTCCCTCGGTGCAAACATCACTTCCTCGTTTCAAACGTCCACCGTTTGTTGTTCATGTTTGTCACACATCTCCTGGACGGGCAGGCATTCCTTTTCTTCTTCTGCACTTTCAATTGCTGGAAGGAAGTGTGTGTAATATAACATGCATGAATTGAACTACAATCCGAAAGTACAGTACAAACAATAATATATCATTAAAAAGCATTCTTAAGTTCAACCAATTTCCTCCAATTTGAACACAGTGAAACTAAGTACATGTGTATGCTTAAGTTGCTGCACTCACAATCATGACCTGTGCTCCTGCACAGATAGACGCCGCATTTAATCTTGATGAGGCGGAAGACGCATTGGAACATCAGCAGCAGTAATCCTGTTGCTAGGAGGGTCCCTCCAATCACCAACAGCCACTTGGTGGGGGTTTGCGTGGTCAGTTCACACTCCTGGCATGGCTGTGATTTGCAAGTGAATCCCAGCTGACAGCGGCAGACAGTGTTTTGATTGGTCTGGCATGGGGACTCCTCTTCCAGCCACACTTCAATCAAAAACACACAAACACAGTTTCACACAGACCCATTGAGTTGTGTGCACATGCTGAATGTTTTCCAACTGTTAAGATAAGCTTCCAGGAAAATAACATGTAGGCCAAATTGAATACAGTGTCTGTAGAGGACGTTGTTACATGTTGTATGTCAATTTTCTATCATGGATTGTTTTGTTTCTGCATTTGAATAAGGGTTTGTTTTTGTATATATTCTTTACTCTGTCTCAGTACCATTTATACAAAACAACCATTGTATGTTGTCACTGTACTGAACTAAAAATACCACTAAATAATAACATAGCGTATGATATGCTGTTTAGTTCCATGCTATTTCACATGTTGTTAACCACATGGTATCTACAGTTTAGTAAGATGACGAGCACCCGCATACACTTGCTCTCTCTCTCTGTCTCTCTCTCTCCCTCTCTCAGTCTCTCTCTCTCTCAGTCTCTCTTTCTCTCTCTCTCTCTCTGTCTCCCTCTCAGTCTCTCTTTCTCTCTCTCTCTTTCTCTCAGTCGCTCTCTCTCTCAGTCTCTCTCAGTCTCTTTCTCTCTCTCTCTGTCTCTCTTTCTCTCTCTCTCTGTCTCTCTCTCAGTCTCTCTCTCCCTTGCTTTTGCTCTCGCTCTCGTTCTCGCTCTTGCCCTTGCTCTGTCATATAATGACAGGGGGGCAGTCCCCCTGCCTCAGTAACAGTAAGTTACTCAAAACATTTATCTGAAATTAGGTCCTTAACTGAGGACAGAGACGGTAGTACATCTGCACAAAGGTTGTCACACACACACACACACACACACACACACATTTTAATTTTGTATTTAGTTGCTGAGGTGCGACAGTTGTCTGATCAGGCATAAACAAAAAAGTATGCCACATTTGCACACACACACACACACACACACACACACACACACACACACACACACACACACACACACACACACACACACACACACACACACACACACACACACACATTGCCATTGAGACACACAAATGTGCATGATAACTCACAGCTGGTGTTGCAGGTGGAGCAGAAGGGGCAGCTGGGCTCCGTATTGAAGGAGTTTGTATACTGGCCAGTAGGACAGGACTCACACCTGCTCTCAATGTGGTTAGATGAACATCGTCCACGCAGGTATTTACCTGAGAAACAAAATACACTCATCAGTGGGACTATGGCAAGTGCAGCTTGAATTGATTTGCTGCAAAAACATTTGTTAATATTTTAGTATTTAAAGTGATGAACCACTGATTTTGTTACTAGGGTTATCAAGGTGTGCATTAAGCATCATTAAGCTTAGGCATTTGTAGTGGATACATCCCTCTGTGATATGATATGGCTTATTTACCATTTTCACTTTAAGTATCCTTAGGGATTTTCAGCCCTTTCCGATTACAGCTGAAATGTAGGGCTATGCAAATCAAATTGACTTTACTTTAAATTATTTGTCAGGTAAAACATGAGTTCACCTGGTGGACATCTCAAACAGCAGTGTTGACTGTCCACGGGCCAGGCATATTCTTTCTCACTGCAGTGCAAGGAATCAACACAGTACAGGAACAGGAGGTTTGATAGAGAAATGATAGGAACGAAAAAGGACAGCTGTGCCATAGGTAAGGAGGAGGAGGAGGAGGAGGAGGAGGAGGAGGAGGAGGATAACAAGAAGGGGTAGCAGAACAATTGAAGGGAGAAGTAGTAGAAGAAAACAGTGATTCTGTGGATTAGATTTGTTTAAACCATACAATAAACAGGCAGTCACAAACAAAATAACAAAAAGTAAATGTTGACTGAAAAAGAGGTGTCTGCTATACATTCTACTCAAACAAGGTAACTCATAGTTTGCTGCAAAAATAACTAGTGCCCATGAGCAGGGGTTAGTAAGACATTGTTCCCTTACCATAGTTCAGAGAGGAGGTGATGTTCTGTGAAAAGTATAACTGATGTGAGGTATCTCTGGGAGGGACTGCTTTTCAAATGACATTGATGACTCAAATGTATACCACTTAACATATCTCTCTCTATCTCACACACTCTCTCACACACTCTCTCACACACACACACACACACACACACACACACACACACATACACACACACACACACACACACACACCCACCCTCCCCCCCTACAGCTGCCAGTATACACTATGTTGTTAAACGTTTTGGGAAGCCTGCCTTTACATGCACATGAAGGTTAATGACATCCCATTCTTAATCCTTAGGGTATAACACCTTCAACTCTTCTGGGAAGGCTTTCCACAAGGTTGAGGAGTGTGTTTATAGGAATTTTTGACTATTCTTCTTGAAGCGCATTTGTGAGGTCAGGCACAGATGTTGGACGAGAAGGCCTGGCTCGCAGTCTCCGCTGCAATTCATCCCAAAGGTGTTCTATCGGGTTGAGGTCAGGACTCTGTGCAGGCCAGTCACGTTCCTCCACACCAAACTCGCTCATCCATGTCTTTATGGGCCTTGCTTTGTGCACTGGTACGCAATCATGTTGGAACAGGAAGGGGCCATCCCCAAACTGTTCCCACAAAGTTGGGAGCATGAAATTGTCCAAAATGTCTTGGTATGCTGAAGCATAAACAGTTCCTTTCCCTGGAACTAAGGGGCCAAGCCTAACCCCTGAAAAACAACCCCACACCATAATCCCCCCTCCACCAAACTTTACACTTGGCACAATGCAGTCAGGCAAGTACCGTTCTCCTGGCAACCGCCAAACCCAGACTCATCCATCGGATTGCCAGACAGAGAAGCGTGATTGGTCACTCCAGAGAATACGTCTCCACTGCTCTAGTGTCCAGTGGCGGTGTGCTTTACACCACTGCATCCGACGCTTTGCAATGCACTTGTTGATGTAAGGCTTGGATGCAGCTGCTCGGCCATGGAAACCCATTCCATGAAGCTCTCTATGCACTGTTCTTGAGCTGATCTGAAGGCCACACGAAGTTTGGAAGTCTGTAGCTATTGACTCTGCAGAAAGTTGGTGACTTCTGCGTACTGTGCGCCTAAGCATGCGTTGACCCCGCTCTGTGATTTTACGTGGCCTACCACTTTGTGGCTGAGTTTCTGTTGTGACCAAGTGCTTCCACTTTGTTATAATATCACTAACAGTTGACCGAGGAATATTTAGTAGTGAGGAAATTTCACGAATGGACTTATTGCACAGGTGGCAACCTATCACGGTACCATGCTTGAATTCGCTGAGCTCCTGAGAGCGACCCATTCCTTCACAAATGTTTGTAGAAGCAGTCTGCATGCCTAGGTGCTTGATTTTATACACCTGTGGCCATGGAAGTGTTTGGAACACCTGAATTTAATGATTCAGAGGGGTGTCCCAATACTTTTGGCAATATAGTGTAGTTGTTGTTGATGTGGCCATAACCCTGTTCTTTAACCGCTATCATAAGCTTGAATCCAGCAGTCCTACTGTCTATGTTATAGCAGAGCTTCTGGGGGGAAGCGGCACCAAGCCTGGGCTGGAAACCAGAAGCTACGAGCAAAGCTCATTAGTGTGCAGGCTTGACTATGCAGTACCCACACCATTCTAACATTACATCTGAAGCCTGTCTGTGGGTGTCTAAACATATAAGTACACTGTGGTGTGTGTGTCGGGGGGGGGGGGGGGTGGAAGTGGTCTAAAGTGTGTGTGTGTGTGTGTGTGTGTGTGTGTGTGTGTGTGTGTGTGTGCGTACAAATGTGTGTGCATGTCTGGGGAAGGAAACAGTCTGCTGTGTGTGCATGCCTGTGTGCATTTTTGTGCATGAATGTGTGTGTTATGTGTGTCATAATGGTAGACTAATGTGTAACTTCAACTGTTATAGATAATTACTACTGCCTCTACTACTATGCTGATGATGCTGAATAACAATATTAATTAAAGCTGCAAGCAGCATTTAGCGGGTGTCGAGGCTTATGCAGACGAGGCATACCAGTAAGACGTTTAAAGATTTTATACAGTTGATGAGGTTGGAATGGCCTCAGCTCAATTGCGGTGATTCGCCTTCAATGTTTTGTGAAAGTGTATCAAAGTCAGGGTTCAGCAGTTACGCTTCTTTAACGCTTTAAAATAGAATCATAACCGGCATAGCATTTAGACACACACACACACACACACACACACACACACACACACACACACACACACACACACACACACAAAAGTGGCAAGTGCATTGCATCAACATTGCAAACAGTTAGGTCAGTGCTTACTGGTGACATTGTACTGTATTGTTTTTGGTTTAAATCAAGGAATAAGCTTTACTTTGATCAAACACTGTTTAGAAAAGTGAGAGAAAAGTATTATATATTGTCATACAGTATGAAGATAATGATAGTAAATGGATTGTTTTTAATGTAATGACAGCTTCAGACACACACACACACACACGTATAGTTTTAGGTTTGAATCAAGGAAGTATTATATATTGTCATACAGTATGAAGATAATGATAGTAAATGGGTTGTTTTTTATGTAATGACAGCTTCAGACACACACACACTTTAGGTTTACTTTGATCAAACACTGTTTAGAAAAGTGAGAGAAAAGTTTTATATATTGTCATACAGTATGAAGATGAAGACACCTTAGGTTTACTTTGATAAAACACTGTTTAGAAAAGTGAGAGTAAAGTTTTATATATTGTCATACAGTATGAAGATAATGATAGTTAGAGTGGTTCAATGGGATTGGAATCACGGCATTGTAACTGGTTTGAGCCTCTGGCAGCCATGTTTTTGGGCATAATTGGAAAAGTGAGAAATCTATCTTGTTCGGAATGTCATGCTGAACAACTTTTCTATTGTACTCAAGATGATTAGAGTCCATACAGATTTGTGAAAACGCATTTTAAGCCCATTCTGAAGGGTTTTTGTTTCTGGCGGCCATTTTGTTTTACCAAAATTAAAATCTGAAAATGTACTCTTGTTCAGAATTCCATGCCCAACAACTTTTCCATTGTACTCAAGATGATAGGAGTCCATATAGATTTGTGAAAACGCATTTTAAGCCCATTCGGACGGTTTTTTGTCTCTGGCGGCCATTTTGTTTTACCAAAATTAAAATCTGAAAATGTACTGTTGTTCAGAATTCCATGCCCAACAACTTTTGTATTGGACACAAGATCATAGGACACCATCCTGATGTCTATATAAGCATTTTAGTGTTCGGCATGGTTAAGGCACACCTTCTTTCAAAGTTAATGGCTCCTGGGGGCCTTATGCTTTATTGCACAGACTTTTACCGAAGACATATTAAAGATATTGGTCCAAAGATCATGTGTGCCAAAGGATTTTTGTGTATCTCAAAAAACGTAGGACCCCTACTGATTTTAATGTTTTTCACAAAATTCAAAATGGCGAAATATCCATCATGGCGGAAGTCATAGGTTCTTGAGGCACATTTGTTCAGCATGTGAAGATGCATATATGAGCAAAGTCTCATGACTTTAGGTCAAAGGGGTCAGGAGATATGCTTGTTCAAAGTTTGCATTTTCAGACGATTGCTATAGCGCCACCTTTGGGCCAATCAGTGCAATTCTTTCACACAGATATTCTGTAGTCCTCCTCTACAGCTCTAGCAAGTATTCATAAAACGTGGCAAAAAAATGTTTTTGTCGTAGTCTGGCGGCCATGTTGTTTTGTCAATCAACTTAAATCTTACTTAAGCATTTGGGGCTTTGATCCCTGATTGTGTGACAGTTGGTCCCGCTCAAATCCAACAAACCTTCTAGGAACTGTGGTCATTTTAGTCAAAAACCACGCCCTTTTGATGCCACGCCCCAATTGAAAAAACATGGGTACCATCTTGTTTAGAATTTAATGATAAACAATTTTTGTATTGGGGTCAAGATCATAGGACTCCACCTTGATGTTGATATAAGCATTTTTGTGTTCGGCGTTGTTAAGCCACACCTTCTTTCAAAGTTAATGGCTCCTGGGGGCCTTATGTTTTACTGCACAGACTTTTACAAAGTTTATATTAAAGATATTGGTCCAAAGATTATGTGAGAACAAGGATTTCTGTGTATCTCAAAAAAGCTAGGGGTTTTACATTTTTTCATGTTTCTCACAAGATTCAAAATGGCGGAAAATCTATCATGGCGGGAGTCATAGGTTCTTGAGGCATATTTGTTCAGCATGAGGAGATGCATATATGGTCAAAGTTTTATGACTGTAGGTCAATGGGGTCAGGAGATATGCTTGTTCAAAGTTTGCATTTTCATGCGATTGCTATAGCGCCACCTTTGGGCCAATCAGTGCAATTTTTTCACACAGATCTTCTGTTGTCCTCCTCTACAGGTGTACCAAGTTTTATCAAAACTTATCAAGCGGTTTTGGCTGTGTAAGTCAAACGCTGTTTATAATAATAATAACAGCAATAACAAGAGGTTGTCTTGGACTTCGTCCTCGACACCCTAATAATAATCGTATTGTAGCAACCCTGCTTCTACTCGTCCAAGCACCACACAGGTTGTTTTGATTAACTCCCTTTAATTGTTGGCCAACACACGTTATTGAATGCTGTAACAATGCCGAACATGAACTTCTCTAACGCCAATTATTTTATGAGTTTACATGTGTTTCTTTACCTGTCGACTTGGCCTATAAGGGCTCATCAACAGAATGCACCATGTGCTATTTTGTTCACGATACTTCGCCATATTGAGAGGACTCTAAAGTATTGTATTCCTGTAAAATCCCGCCTTATATTAGGTTGTGATTAGCCTCACCATGTCTGCTGGAAATCAGTCTGAACAGGACGCGGCCCAGTCGCATATGCGAGGGCAACACAGCTTGAGTTCGCAGACTGGTCTAGTTCCCAAATCAATGTAAATATTCCTTAAACCAGGCCAATGAAAAAAACTTTGTTCATACAAGTCACCATTTCAGTATTACTAAACAATGACCAACGACCTTGACTAGGCCCACTGACACACAACAAGAAGCCTCTGATCTGAGTCACGCTGTTCCTTCGAACTACTCTGTCTCGTGTCCTGAAAACGGTCTGCTTCACAGTATTGCCAAACTTCAAGTCTCCTATTTCCTTGAAATGAAGTGACGCGCCGACCATTTCCCGTAGGCAGGGTCCGCTTTTTATGTAGCAGAGCTCGGCACTGCCATCTATTTCTCAAGGGAATCTTATTCGATTATTATTCGGCTCTAAATGGATTGGCTAACGCGCAAGAACAAACGATATCGTTGACTTGATTGTTCAGGTAAGCTGCCGTGCTTTTATGACTCTTGCTGGTGTGTAGGATTTGGCCTAGGCTACGGTAACTCATCCGAGAAACATTGTGGTTCCTATTCTACTCATATCAGACTAATTTGTGCCAAGGGAAGTAGGCGTACCACTGAGTAAACAGAAATATGACCCAATTTACCTCAGAATAGCGTTAGGTGTAACTGCAATGACCAGTGATAATCGTTGTTTAGAAAAGTTGAACTTTAAATTCAACTAAAGTTGTCCTTTAAAATCGTTCATTCGCGTCGATCGCGGGGACACGCGGACGCAGAGATTTGTTCAATGTGAAAACCGAATAACAACTAAGTAAATCAACCCAAATGATTAAATAAACATGAAATGGATAGGCTACATGAATGCATGCGTTAGAAGAGAAGGTTCAGTCGGTCCAATAGGCTGCGTCTCCATGTATGCCTCGGTGCAGCATGTCCATCCTGACCTTCCGGTCTTTCAGAAAATATGACCAGCCTAAAAGACAGTTGTCAGTCTAAAAGTCTATTTTTATTGTAAACTTTGTTTACAGCGTCTATCTCAGATGGATTGAATTATAGGCCTACTGCCACAGAATGGTAGGATTTTGCTCTCGAGAAAAAAGGAAGAGAACGACTGAGCTTCTCGGTGTCCTGCTACTCGGGGTAAGACCAGCTATACAGAATACTGCAAACGTTTTATAGCAACTTCAATTATTGCCATGTACATCTAAATCTGTCGCTATTTTCAGCACATTTAAATGATCTGTTATAGACTATTTGTAGTGTGCAATACAAAGTCTTTATTATACATTTTTATTGTATAATTTTGAGGTGCATCAGTTTATCATTCCTAACTCAACGTGCATTTTCCCTTCTCTCTTCCTCCCAGTTGATCTGTATTCCAACTTTAGGGTCAGGGACTGTGGAGCCTCTAAAAAACCCTGCATGTCCTGATGGAGAGTATCTCACTGAGAATGGGACCTGCTGCAACAAGTGCACTCCAGGTAGACCCACACATACCTCACATTAGCACACAACATATAACATAAGATTAGATTCATTTCCACTTTATTTTCATACAATGCAATGGAATGCAGTTAGTAGTCCAACCAGATAGTGTAAAGACAGGGACTTGTCACTGTGAGGGCTATACAATAATAATAACTACAACACATATATATTATACACATATTTCACTTGGTAGTTTTAGTTTAAGAAAGCACTTTGTTTTGATGCCCTACCTTTGTATGCCTGAGATGTTACTAGTATGCACCCTTCTACTCCTACTACTACTACCGGTACTACTACTACTACTAATTGTATATTATTATATTAATAACCATGTGCTTCTTATTGGTAGTCTGCACTCTGTCCAGTTGTTGTAGCACTTGGAATTGTATTCTGATTGGTCAATCTCGGCATTCAGCGGTCTGCAATTCTGTATAGCAGACCACTGCTATGATAAACAGACCGTTGCTATGGACGCTATTTCAACTGTCGGAGCTATCAAACAATGTTTTTATTAGCGTTAACAATACAGTCATTTGTAAATTGATACAATCATTTTTAGTTGTTATACTTCGTGCCAAATTATTGATTTCTTTTGTAGGCCTAAGTAGCCGTTTAATAAACTGATTCAAGTCCTGCATCACCCTATCAGGGTTACTTTTGCAATAATGACCAGCTGGCTGTACATTATCCCTTACATATTATTGCATGTAAAATGTTTAGTTTGACGTAAACTTGAAGGAGTTTTGATGTCCTGCAGGCTTTAAACTTGGGGCGCATTGTGTGGCTGTTGACCAGAGGACCAAATGCGTACCCTGTCCCCAGGGTCAGTACAACGAACATGTGAACTACAGCCCCAACTGTAGAAGCTGCCAACGCTGCCGGGGTGAAGCACCACAGCCTTCCCTTGAATTGTAGATGTTTGTTGTTCTTTGTTGACATAGTGTTGTTAGTATGTTTTTCATTTGTTTTGTTTGTTACTGTCTTTCTGTTTTTCTTTCTTTCACTTTTTTCTTTTTTTCTTTCTTTCTTCCTCTTTCTTTTTTCCTTTCTCCTTCCTTCCATCCATCTTTCTATCTTTCCACCCTCATTTTGTTTCTTTCTATCTCTTTCATCTTTCCTTCTAACTTTTTTTTTTCTTTCCCTCTCTCTTTCTACTGTTCTCTTTCTGTATTTTTTCTCTTTATATCTGTCGTCTTCTCTTTCTCTGCCTCTGCTGTTTTCCAACCCTTCCAGAGTTGGAGGAAACGGTTGTCAATTGCAGTTCCAAGCGCAACACGGTGTGTCGCTGTAAAAACGGCTACTACAAAGACGTCATCGACTCGGGGACCTCTCAGTGTCTCAGGTGTTCAAAATGTGGTCATGGGGAACGCCAATCAGAAAAATGTGAGTGAACATGACCATAAAGTCTGAACGTGTGATTAACAGTTTTCAGAATAAAATTTTAATTTTATTCAGAGAGGGAGAAAATATGCATCATCATTTTTGTCTGGAATAGTAGTTTTACTGTTTAAGGTAAGAAAGTACACTAAAAAAATGCAAACATAATTTGGTAAATAAACTGTAGCTACGCTACTCCACTACAGCCCACTATAAAGCCCTATACATATTAAAAAAAAAATCTTCATTGAAATCGTATCCTTTCTGTTATGATGAAATGTTGGTCGGTAACTTTTGTATTCCTCTTATTTTGTTTTCATTTACGTTTCACTCGTTGTTGACTATAGGCTCTTCCGAACATGACACAGTGTGTGTGTGTGAGAAGGACTTCTACAGAATGAAAAACAAGTGTCTTCCTTGTAAAAAGTGAGTGTATATACATACATAAGGGAGCGGGTGTGTCTCATATCAGTCTTGACACGGGTGTATATCATTGTGTTTGGGATACGTGTGTTTCAAGATGCTCATGAGGAAGTTGTGGCGGTGGGAAGTTGAACCGAAACTTTTTGTACATTGCTTCATCTTTCCGATGTTGTCCAATCACCTGCCAGGAAACAGGAAATTGTTTAGGCCTCACGTTGAAACAAGTGTTAAAAGCAAAAAACGATATTTTTATCATTTGTATAAAAAATGTGTTATGTCTTTATAATTTATATATAACTTTATATCTTTATATCTATTTCTATATCACTTTATATATCCATGTTGTCGGGTGACAACATGGATAATCCAAATCCTAATCCAAAATATCAATTTAAAATCTATTTCTGTACAAATACTTTATCGTCTATTATTTTAAATTCATATATTTATATATCATCATCTTCACCATAATCTTAAACATCCTTCATTTTCCTTAACAGCTGTACAGAAGATTGCCAACCTCACTGTCCATTACCTTTCCAAAGTTAGTATCTTACGCTCATGATTTTGAAGTAGTGATAATCAAAACTGTTTGTGTGTGTGTATAAACATAATAACCACTATATACATAATGGGCAATAATGCATACTATCTAACTCAAATGCATTGTGTGTATAAACCTTTATTCCCTTCCACCTGCACTCCCTTGTGTTTTTCCCCACATAACAGTTCCCAAAGACATGGATGTCACTAAAGTAGTGACGATTGGAGTGTGTGTGGTAGTTCTACTGCTAGCGGTAGGGTTCATCACCTACATGGCTACTAAACGCCACATCAAGTCGAAGATGGGGAAGTCCACTTCTACGCCGCCGGAGGCTGGGCCTGAGGAAGCAGCCACGGTACACTTATCTCTAGGTTCAGGAGAATGTATACAAAGGCCTTAAGTAACAATGTAAACAAGGTTATATCATTTATAAGTGGTATATCATTTTATATTATCATTAGTATAGAGACAATAGACTGTAGAGACAATCATGGGTTGTCGTCGTCGTCGTCCCCCCCCCCCCCCCCCCCCCCCCCCCCCCCCCCCCCCCCCCCCCCCAACACAAATCGGGAAAAAAATGGGGTACGATACCCCGGACCCCCTTCTCACTTTTGGCCTAAGCCCCCAATGGTAATAATTCAGAAGCAGCCGGTGGCGAAAATACGTTTCCCGAAAATGAAGGCGCTATTTACAGTTATATACATAAACACAAGACATGCAACCGGGTCTTAAGCCTTGAGTACTGCCAAAGAAGTTAAAGACACAAAACCAAGCTGACCTAGTTGTTATACAAAAGAGACAAAAGGCTATCTCCCTACAAAGTGTAGACAAACGCAGGGGATAAAACAGCTCCACAAATCCCTCCCTACACCACTGCCCATGAGAGATATGTGGCGATGGCAGCCTGTTTTTGAAGACCTGTCCCTGCTTCCGCCTGTAGATCCTGATTCACAACGAGGAGCTCTTGAGCAAGGGGGACAACATGGAGACGCCTTCCTGCATCCTGGTTTGTGAACAGGAACCCACCAGACTCCCTGACTGCATCCCCCTGGAGATTAACAGTGCGTTCTTATCGCTGATGCGTCTAAATTGACTGTTTGTGTCTGTGTTTGCGCGAGGGTTGCACGTGTGTGTGTTTGAGAGAGTGTGTGTGTGTGAGAGAGAGTGTGTGTGTGTGTGTGAGAGAGAGTGTGTGTGTGCAGGTGTGTGGGCCTTTGCATGTGTGTGTGCAAGTGTGTGTGCCCAAGCCTATTGAGCATGCGATAGAGGGAGTGACTGCACCGTATCCAGTCCGGTGGTATGTGCAACCCATACAGAGCCCCTTTTGTGCTAACTCTCTCTCTCTCTCTCTCTCTCTCTCTCTCTCTCTCTCTCTCTCTTCTCTCTCTCTCTCTCTCTCTCTCTCTCTCTCTCTCTCTCTCTCTCTCTCTCTCTCTCTCTCTCTCTCCCTCTTTCCTGACCCCCTTGAACCCCACCACGCTCCCGCCGTGCCTCCCCGCCTCGGTCTCCTGTCCCTCCAGTCCCGGGACTGATCTACGCCGTGCTGGGCCTGGTGCCCGCCACCCGGGTGAAGGAGCTGGCTCGCTGCCTGGGCGTGATGGACCTGGAGATTGAGCGGGCGGAGATGGACCACCGCACCTGCAAGGAGGCCCACTACCAGATGCTGCGGGTGTGGGCGGAGAGGGGCACCCGGGTTGGGGAAGCGGGTCGGCGAGGGGGGGTGCTGCACCGACCCCTAATGCAGGAGCTGCTGGACCGACTGAGGGACATGCACCTGGGAGGGGCCGTCGAGGAGCTGGAGGCAAAGTACGGCATTGTCGGAGGGCAGGTTGGAGCTGCTTAGAGCGGGTCGCGTAGGGGGCACACACACACACACACACACACACACACATGCACACACATATACACCATGTATTGTGAACGTTGGAACATTGTTAGCACCTGCACACAAACACGCCTAACCCTGCCAGAAATAGCATTATAAGCTTATAGTGTAACCCAAGTCACGGTGGAGTCACCAGTAACTCCATTGGCGAGATCCAAGTTTGAATGGTCCAGGATGACAAGAATTTAAGTGTTGAGTGACATTAAGTTCAGCTAACCTATTTAGTTAGATGAACCATGTATGTTATGTTTGGTAATTGACTAATGGATTGTGATCATATTTTCTTTAAGTGTCTTCACTAACGTCAGCACACTGTTTAAGATAACAGCCACTTGGTTTTGTGACTACAACCGCTAGGCAAGTGGGTCTTATTAGAAACACAATAGAAAGTCAATGTAGTTGTGTGCGACCGAGACATCATTTTTCTATGGGGAATACTATAACTTGCAGTCAAGCTGAATAAGTGAACAAATTATGTTGGTAGAACATTGACCGATTCTAGTGCGTGAGTCAGTTGACTCAGTCCTTTTAATCAAGAGCAGAACAAACAAAAGGTGCAGAAAGGCAGGCTAGCAGTTAAAGAGCAATCAAATAAGAGCAAAGGGATTCTGTCCACTTTACGTTAAGGGTTTCTTTCCATGGAAAGCCAGGAAGCTACATGGGGCGATGCACCAGACCTGTAGGTCTGAGTATCAGCAGAAAACAGGAAGATCAATTCTTACCCACTGAAGACTCTGACTGAATGCAGCTGATGAACTCAAACCACATTTCGATGAGCGGACTAGCCAGCATGTTGAACCCTAGTTGGGGGAACAGTTCCATTGTTGCCCATGTCTCAATTGTCTCCCAATTTTCTTAATGGAAGACTCCAACTTACTCTGTGTTTTTGCGGGGGGTAGACCTCGGCTTCGTTTCCATGGTTACATGACTCATGTCATCCTCACAGGACCTCGATTTCTGTTTGGTAGTACCGGTTGTCCTCTGTTTTTCCAGTACCTGATACATTTCTGCCTCAGCCAAATGACTCTATTGCTCTGGCTCCCACTCTCACCTCAAAAGCATTCCTTGCCCTATCATGCAAGCATTATTCATGACTAACTCAATGAAGAACTGGACACACCCTGGCTTGCTTTGCCTCAGCCATGGAGCTTCTCTAATGGGTCACATGTTTAAAGAAATCACCGTCATTGGTCGGACATGTGGGCTCTTGTACAAGGAAGTATTCATTGTTTAATTCATTGTATTCAATGACTAACTGAACTCATATGCATATTTTACTCCCTTTTGGTATTAGGCTGGACATTATATTATGTTGTGATTCAGTTGAGCTCTTAATGATAAAAAATCAATGGTTGTATTTTTGTTATTTTTGGTTAGGGTAATAAAACAAGACAATATTATTCTGACGATAAATTGTGTTCAGAGTCTGTGTGTGTGTGTGTGTGTGTGTGTGTGCGTGGGTGTCATTTGCTTGTTAGTGGTGGGCAGTCAAAATTTCACAATGGTTTTCACTTTTCGTAAAAATTATAAATATTATTTTTACAATATAAGACGTGTCCTAAGCTTCATAATTAAAGCAAGATGTGGTTAAAGCGTCATAAGTAGGCCATTTTTATTTTTCATTTTTCTATTTCCTAAATGTTAGGAAATAAGGTTCCTAATTGGGTTCCTAATTGAACCCAAACTCAATCTGTTTGTCCAACAGTGTTGACACCTTTCTTGATATCATAGTTTCCTATTTATTAAGTCTACTGTTCTACCTTTGAGCGCCATTTCAGGCCATACTTGCACCATCAATCAGCGCCGTTTTGACAGCGGACTTGAATTCCTCTGTATTGACCATCAATACTTACAACGTCTAAAATGATAACCTCCTATTTCCTTACTTGCCAGCCGTGCACTGATTCCCGGCTTCAGAATCCAGTTGTTCTTGTCGGGCCAGTTGCAGTTCTAAGGTGGGTGCAGGTGAAAGGGAGAGAGAGGTAAGGAGAGGGAGGCACCGACAGAGAAAAACAGAGGAGGAGACAGCTATGAGAAACCAAAGATGCCTGCGTGAAACAAAATGGATACGGACAAACTCAGGTAAGTCGTAAATAAAGATTAGTCTAATCAAAATCATATGTGTATTGTAAAATATTAGTAAAATAGGCTATACTTAAATAATAGGCCTTTACATATAGTCTACATTTATTGTTTCTGGTCGTCACTGCCTGGTAGACGTTGGTGTGTTTTAAGTTTACATACAGCAAACACCCAGTCTAAAGGTTCAGTTGATCAGCTTTTTCTCAAATGTGAAATGTATATTTGGAGAACTGCTGTGGTGCGTGACTCTTGATTCGCCTCAAGATGTTTGCCCTGTATGTAGAGGCTTTCTTGAGAACGAGAAGCGACAGGAAAATCCCCTCTGAGAATCGAGAATCTGGTGTGACAATCTGAAAACATTCCATTCGGTAACCTAAAGCCGGACACATGTTGTTGAGCTGCTAGTTGTCTCATACACAAACACACACACACACACACACACACACACACACACACACACACACACACACACACACACACACACAGACGCGCACGCACCTGTGTGGAGCTGAGACTGCAACTGGAGCTGAAAGCATGTGAAGCTGAACCGTGTCTTTTTAATTATTTATTTATTTGTTACTGCCGATGATCATGCTTCAACAGAATGCTACAGTGTTGGTGTTGGTGGGATGTATTCCTCTTTCTTGATCTCAGGATACTCTAGTCACTATTGGTAATCACTATGGTAAAAGCATCAGCACTAGAAAGATAAAGTACTGTGGATCTAGATGAGAATGAGGGTAGGTATATGTTTATATATCTATTGTCGATTTAATCTTTTCATTATGTTTCTGCTTTTGACTAACTGCCTGTCTGGATTGATGTTTTGAAACAAATGTAAAGGTGTGTTGCACATATGAACACATTCAACCTGCCTTCACTCTATGTATTTCAACAGGTCCTTTGTAAACAGAGTTTTAATAATCGATATATTAACGTAATTCTATATAATTTAGTATTTCACTGTTGAGAATAGCCGCAATGACATTCCATGACGCTGGAATTTATTTTCCACCACAAACTTGTTCTGCTCCCAGCAGCCCTTTTACACCTTTTTCTTTTTTTCGTGAGCTAATCAGTAACCTTGTGTGTGTGTGTGTGTGTGTGTGTGTGTGTGTGTGTGTGTGTGTGTGTGTGTGTGTGTGTGTGTGTGTGTGTGTGTGTGTGTGTGTGTTGGCAGTCTTTCCTCCAAAGCATCCCATGTAAACAATGGCGAAGGTAGCGGACCAGCCCAGGACGAAGCGGCAGCCCAGTGGGCAGACCGGGGAGGAGGGTTGGAGTTGCACAAAGATCCTGAGACGGACTCCGTCAACGGGATCTCCTCCACTGCAGATCCCCTCCTTGTCCACCGGGGGTCAGCAAACGTCAAGCATAAGTTCCACTCCATGGGCTATGTGAGGATTTGCTCTTTACTTCACTCACTACCTATGGGGGCCCAGGTTAATGTCGTAATAATGTAGGGACTATTGGGCGTCTGACCCTGCCCTGTATGCAGTCTGACCTGCTGTAAGCATCTCTTCAGCAAGATGTCTTACACCTCCTACCTGCCCCTTAATGACATGACATGTATTTTAATTCACTTTCACTTTCGATAAAATGTTTAAAAATAAATTGACCAGTTGCATTGTGGGATAGGCTCGGCTGTGCCAGGCCTAAGGTTGCCCTTTACCTCAAGATAAGACGTATTCAATGCTGAATACCTTGGTGAAGTGATATTGTGCATCTCTGTGGCTATATATTGACTGTCTCACTCTGTTTGTGTCTTCCAGAGAAGGACCAAGCAGAAGGTAGTGGCCAACTCTGCGACTGTTAAGTGGACGTCTGCGGCCACTAAGCCCCGAACCCCCCTGAAGCAGGTCCTGTTCAGCCAGGGTGTGTCCGACAAGAACCACACCCCTGAGGTACCCACCCCACACACAGTCCCCCTCGCACCTGAACACACACGCTGACAGTAAGACACGCAGACACATAGAAACACAGAGAGATGCATGACAGTGTCTGTAGCAAAAAGGAGTAAGGAATCTGTTCTAAGAAATATATTTTATAAGATGGAGAAAATGGTTTCCAACAAAACAAGAACAGGAAGTGATGGAGAGAGGATGATGATGGTGATGATGATGATGATGATGATGATGATGATGATGATGATGATGATGATGATGATGAATAAGAGCATTTGGAAGTGTTGAAGGGAAAAAACTAGACAAATCGAAATCAAATGGTGTCCACCCACACACAGCAAAACTATTTTCTGTGACAACTATTGTCTTATAATATCATACCTGGGTGCAAAGATATCAAATGACCAAACAGTAACTTTTAACGATAAACACGTAAATACAGGTCTCTGCTCTACAAATCCATAAATAGATCGGACTTATGTTGTAGCAGTGTTCTTGCTACACTCCATCTAGGTAGCTTTTTCCGGGCTCCCCCAATGATAAAGGACACAGGGTGAGGATGTTTAAACCGGTTTATAGCAGAGTTATGGAGTACAATGACATGAAGAACAGGTGTTGCATGCTGCCATGTCCGGGATCTCTCAATGGCTGGTTTAACCTGTGTGCATTGACTGCTTTATGCACAACAGGTGTGCAGCCTCACCCAGCCCAAGAGTCTAGTCAGCCTGACAACCCAATCAACCTGACTTGGGCCGGGTGAGGCTGCTTAAACCAGCCATCAACCACACACACTCCACACAGGTACTGTCATATCGTCCCCCCATCTCCCCCTTACCTCCCCATCTCTCCTCCCTCGTCATCCTCCCCCAGGACCGGCTGCAGGTGGTGGCGTTAAAGCAGGCCCTGGAAGCCTATCCTGTGCCTGCGGACCTGAGGTGGGTTTGGGAGGAGCCCAGCCAGGGAACCACGCTGGAGAACAGCTGGAAGGACATAGTGGAGTCCCACTCGGTACCTCCTCTAGATATCATCCTCCACATCCTCTATTATTCTCTAGATACTGTTCAGTTTGTACAAGCCTTCCTGTGTGTGTGTGTGTGTGTGTGTGTGTGTGTGTGTGTGTGTGTGTGTGTGTGTGTGTGTGTGTGTGTGTCCTTAGGGGTAGGGATTTGAGTATGTTCTATTTTCTATTGGTCTTTGAGTATGTTCTAATTAAGCATGTTGTAATTAACATCATAGTTCATTAAAGGGCCCCTATTTTACCACCAGGTGTGAGTGTAATAAACCGTTACAAGCCATTTCAAATTGGCCCTGCCCTATGCCTTAGTGACATAACAAGTGGGAGTGTCCACCTAGATGTATGATGGATAGATGATCCTACCAGTTGCTACAGTCCACTGGGTAGGCGGTCGATTGATCTATCCAACATATATCTGGGTGGTTTTGATGTCACTAAGTCACAGGACAGGGCACATTTTGAAACGGCTTGTAATGGCTAATCACACTCACACCTGGTGGTAAAGAAGGAGCCCTTTAATAACTGTTTCTTGTGTTCCCTGGTCCAGACCATGTCAAAGAGCCAGAGACACCAGCAGGAGGCACTGTGGGAGTTTGTTCATACTGAGCTCACTTACATTAACAAGCTGACAGTAATCAAGGATGTGAGGAAGGCTTATTTACTCATTCTAATCATTCAGATGATCTAAATTGATTATCTACTAAGATCAACTCTGATGATATGTTTTGTGAAATCTTCAAAAACATTTTCATACTTTAAACATTAAAATAAAAAATGCAAGCAGTGATATTGTCACACGACATGTTGATTGATGATGTATGCTTGTTGTTTCACAGTTGGTTATTGCTGCCCTTCTTAACGTGCAACAGCATGGATTCCTCCTGGAGGTCAGTGTGATTTGTATGTAGAAGTATAGCTGTTACCACTCAACATCTGCTTATCACAGAGATGTGTGAATGGAACAATCTGCAAAGTTTCACAATCATTGAAATTTCAGTTAAGAATGTGGAAAAGGTGACATGATATAAAGTTTACATTTGTACTTTCTCTCACCCCAGATCACACCCAGGTCGCTCTTCTCCAACCTCCCTTTAGTTCTCAATGCTCACCGCCAGTTCTGGCAGGAAGTGATCTATCCCATGTTACAGGAAGTGCGAAGGACAGGGAGGCCCTTTGACCCCAGGAGTTTAGAAGCAGGCTGCCTGCAGGTAATAGCATTCTGTCTGGCAAAGTCTGGTAATAGCATTCTGTCTGGCCATTTAAACAAAAAAATTTTTTAATTGTTGTTGGTATGTTAAATAGCATTAATTAATGAATTAAATTATGCAATAATTATTATTCTTTATTTCTTACTTTCTTTCCTTATTTGTTTCTTTCTTTTCTTCCTTTTTTCTTTCCTTCAACCTTTCTTTCTTTCTTTCTTTCTTTCTTTCTTTCTTTCTTTCTTTCTTTCTTTCTTTCTTTCTTTCCTTCTTTGTTTGTTTGTTTGTTTGTTTCATATCTTTCTTTTGCTCAGTTCAGTGAGCGTTTCGCCAGCTATATACCGTACTGCTGGGAGCAGGAGAACACGCTGGAATTTGCAAGGCGGCAAATGGACACAAACCCTCATTTTGTTGTTTACCTGAAGGTACACGGTACACACACACACACACACACACACACACACACACACACACACACACACACACACACACACACACACACACACACACACACATATCTGTATTTTCCATCTTTGCATGCAGCGTTTACCATACCCATTTTTGTGGGTATGACAAATGATTATTCATAACACAGAAAGACTTTGTTTCATTAGAACCACATCGGTTCATGCTCACATTGGCCTGGATTACCACTCATGAGTAATCACTCTGGGTTGTTGTCATATGCCACTCATCTCTCAATACATCGTTACATTACAAGTATTCCCTTAGTTACTCAGATGCTGATAGTATCCTCCCAACCCCTAGAGCAATGTCTCATCGGTTTTACTTCTAACTTTTTGGTCATAAGAAAATACATTTAGCTTTCTTTATACGCTGTTAGAATTTAAAGTAACACTAGACAAGAGTAGAAAAGGTTGCTAATTAATGTACTATATGATACTGTTTGGTCCTGTTTGTGCAGTGGGTGGAGACCCACCCTCAGTGCAACCGCATGCGTCTGGGGGACATGCAGGCCAAGCCCCACCAGAGGATCACCAAGTACCCCCTGCTGCTCAAGGCTGTGCTCAAGAACACTCCTGACCCTCACATACAGCAGACCATCAGGGGCATGGTGAGAATCTCCCCAACAGAAACATGTCGGTGTGGCTCGGTGGCACAACCTGCAAGTGTGGTAACCATATAGGCAATATGTCTTGGTTAAATGCCGACCTGTGGTGCTGTTCCCTCTCACTCATTCAACACTCTTCCACAGGACCATAAAGCCCCCAAAAAAATATATGTATAGAAAAAAAGTGATCCAGTTCAAAAGTCTGTATAGAAGGAAACTGATCCAGTTCAAAAATCGGTATAGAAGTAAATGGATCTAGTTCAAAAGTCTCTCTGACCGCTGATGGATCATTTATGTATTTTGTTTCCATTGTCCCTACTCCCTAGCTGTCAAGTGTAAATGGTTTTCTGGAGAGCATCAATGACTACCTGAAGTGTATGGATGAAGAGAATGCCCTTTCCATCTCTGCCCAGAGACTAGAGGGATATGAAGTACCTGGAATAAATGAAGAAATCGACAAGGTAAAACAATTTAGATCTCGTAAGTTACCAGTTGTTACGGTCGTAGTGTGTTGTACGACCAATTGGGGTCGTAACACCAGTTGTAATGTTATTGGCGTAAGTACCTTAATAGTAACGAAAAGGAGAACCGAGTTTCATCAAATATAGATGAATACATGCAATACACATATATATATCAGTATGGACTCTGCGATGGATATCTGGTCATGACGGATCTTTTTCAGCATTTACGAGAGATCTGCCACTTTGATTTGACACTCCCCATGGTGGGAGTAGGCCCGAAATGTGTTCGGAAGCTTCTGCTGGAGGAGAACCTGAAGATGCGTGGTGGGAAAGACAGCAAGGTGAGCGCCACCCATTCCTCTCAAGGTTCGAGGTGAGCTGGGGAGAGCCCGTCTCTTCTCTTTAACAATTAAGACACTGATTTGATCCTGCTCTCATATGCAGGACGAGGTCGTGGCCCTGCTGTTCTCGGATGTGCTGCTTATTTCCAAAGTCCAGAAGAAGGTGGAGAAGCTGAAGGTTGCGCGCCCTCCCCTGGCTTTGGGCAGAACTTGCTGTGTTGCACTTAAAGACGGCTGTAAGTGATATCAGGGCTGTATTCATAGCAAGGAATCATAAAGGCATTTCCCTTCATTTATTCAGGGATGGCAGAATTGTCCTTATAATTGTAAGTGAAAATGCAACTGTAAGTGGTACAACTCCTGCTTGCTTGTGTCTTCACCAATGATATAATCAAATACATACCTTTGATATAAATTGTTGACTAAATGGCATAATATAAAATATCTGACCAATCTTCTGCTCCTTTGTCCAGACTCATTTCTCCTTGTGGAGGTCAGTGAGCTTGGCTGTGCTATGAACGTCTACATATTGGTGACGGCCACTGCAGTGAGCTGCTCCAAATGGGTCTCCACCATTCAGCAGGCAAAGGTCAGCACCACACTGTTGTGTTTGTTTTCAACAGTATTGTTGTTGTGTGTGTTTGTGTGTGGATGTAGATCCATTAAATATCTTGTGCTCTTTCCACAGGACACGCTGAACACCCTCAAAGAGGCTGAAAGAAGCAGACAGTTGGACAGCCAGAGAATCCAACACTTTGACACCAAGCCCATTGTGGAGGCTGAAGAGGAAACCATGGAGACTATCAACGAACATGTTGAGCAATCAGCAGGCGACACCTTTGTGCATAAACATTCCGTAGAACCTATTATCATCCAATCGGGAAATGGTTTGTTAAAGTCCCCGCTATCAGCACCAGCAATTCAACCTTCCAATCTCCATGCCAATTACAGTGGCACAATACCTACTCCTCAATTCAAAACAACAGAGCCTCAGAGCAAGTCAGTGTGCAGCATCTTCCCCGGGAAACCGCAGGAAAACAAGTCTCCTGAGTGGATCGAAATGCAGGTGAAGCAAACGGTAGATGAAGAGGTGGAGGTAGAGTTTCAATGGTCAAAAGAGCGAAGGGTCACATGGAATCACAATAAGCCCTCTGCGTCCGCCGAGGACCATCAAAACCATCAAAACCCAGCAGATAATTTGAGAAGCAAACCTAAAGAGGGACAAAATCTCTTCATGGGTAAATACCCAGAGGTAGACTATCCGACCGCTGAACTGGTCTCCCCTCCAAAAGATCATAAACTGAGCAACTCTTCCAACTCAATCGAAGAGTTTCCATCATTACCCGCTGGCGGGACAGTAAGGCCAATGGAGACGGGCTACAATATCCAGATGGTTGACCATAAGATATGGACGGACCCCGGCAAAAGCCTTTCAACGGAGGACGTGGCTGTGGGGAGGTTCTCCAGAAAGTTAAAGTCCCCCAGGTTACGCAAAAGAAGGCCTTACAATAGCCAACATGTCGACGCCAAACAGACCCACGGGCTGGATTTCAGAGAATCAGAGATGGTGTGGACAACTCCACACACCAACTCTTCATCCAACTCAGACTCGGACTCCAGTCAGAAACTCCGAGGCAACTTTGACCAGAACCACACGAACAGCGACACAAGCTACCGGGTGCTCAAGCTAGGCTTTCTGAAGACGAACCCGGGGATGTTCTGGAACATGTATGAAAACCGTGTCTCTCCGGAACCTGAGACTTTCTCTGAGCCGGAACTTCCCCAGGAGCTCCCAGAGAAGAGGAATACCGTGAAAGCACAGAGGAGTGCCTCCATTGCGGACATTCACGAGCTTCACGCCAACTTCACTAGCGCAGTGCCGAGGACAGATATGGAGCGATCTCCTCGGTACACCCGCCACCAGCAGTCACACATGTCCCCCGTGGAGGGCCTCTTGGAACGGGCCAAAGTGAGAGTCCGTAGAGAAGGAGGGCAAACTGGAAGGAATAAGAATATGCATGACCCAAGGAAATTGCTCCCGCCACCTTTTCCTCCTTCATTATCCGAAACGCTGTCTCAATCACCCAGCGATGGAGACCGGGAGGTGGAGCTGATGAGACACAGAGTGCCCACAGTCAGTCAGGGATGGAGGGAACAACTTGTCGATGGAGATGCAGAAGACAAGAAGTACAGGTGAGGATGATTCCCTAACTTGTTCAAAAAAAATCAGGGGCGATTCTATGATTAGACCTTTAGGGGGGCTCAGCTCCAAATGATAATTGGAAATGCATACAGTGACTTGCAAAAGTGTTCAACCCCCCCTGCGGAATCACTCATTTATTTCCCTGGTTAACAATTTACACATTTACTTTCCAAAGTAAGTAAAACATCACATTATAGCAAAGCAGATATGATGAGAAATGAACAAAACATTGTTTCAGTTGCTGAACCACATGGGGACAGTCCACCATATCTTAAAGCAATAAAAGAAGCATCATACAATACAGATATAGTCATATCAGGTTGTCCCTCAAATCGTTGCACCTGGGCAAGCAGCAAACTGGTAAGGGATAACAATCTGACACCAAAAACAACTGCAATAAGAGAAAGCGTGCATGAGTCCCATCTTCTGAAGTATGGTCTATATGGCATGATAGCAGGAAAGAAACCATGACTTTTTCAGAAGAATTGGGGGACAACTCATCACAGATCCGAGGCCCAAGGTACCATTGTCAGAAAAAATGACATTAGAGTTAAGTTAACATTAAGTATTAAGCAGGCATCACCCATTTACCCCAATCTCAAAAGTAATAAATTGGTTTATAGTCTATTGCTTCAGTCTTGTCGTGGCAGTGATCTAGCTCTAAGCCATTTTTAGAATGTTATGAAGAGTCTGTGCTGAGACTTGGAAAATGTTAACTACAAGTGAAGTCCATGCAACTTCAACGAGCGCAAACTGATTTGCCAATGTGCAAACACAACTGTGTGTGTGTGTGTGTGTGTGTGTGTGTGTTACTGTAACTAGTGTTGTCAATTCGTTCAGCTACTCTCTGCTGAGGAGGATGAGAACAGGATGAAGGTGAATACACATCAATTGATCGATCGGATGATCTTTTCAAGAAGAGTCCCTTCAGGAGACTCACTAAAGCATGTCTTATCTCATTCACATAGCATATAAGGCAAGATAATGATTATAATCCTTCCAAGGGTACAGTAAAATTCTCCCACACAACAAATCTAATAAGAAGTAGGTAGTAAGTTTCATGGTGCAGATTAAAAACACAAGTTTAACTTTTAAATTAAATTGCTGAATGTTCTGACATAGCATTGAGACCATCCCGATCACGCGACCTCACATTCTGTTTCGCTACATGGATCAGTCTGGACCTCCTGCTGCCCACATCGATTTCAGTGGGCGGGAGTACTTGCCTTTACAGACAAACTCCTTCAGCCAATCAGAGTAGCAATCCGGTCTGAAGATCGCAAAAACTCTGTTAGTGCATACTCTTGAGCTTGTTTAATAGTTGTTATTGAGTCTATTTCTGCAATAGATGCACTTATGGCTGTGTTTACTCTAATAATGTTATTGTTACCGCTCGTGGCTTCGGGAGACGCCATTACTGTTTTGCCAGTAGTGGCCTGTGTTTCAAATCATCTACTACGATGCAGTCCCTGATTGGCCCTGATTACACTGTGATTTCAGGAAATCGATTTTGGCCACTAGAGGTCCAGACTGATCCATGTAGCAAAAAAGAATGTGAGGTCACACGATCAAGATGGTCTCCAGGCTAGTTCTGACAGAGAATGTTGGGTCGATTTAGTCGTTATTAGTGATTTAGAAAGTGTCATAAAACACAAGCTTCTATACCATATAGTTATACTTAAATATGCCTTTGTATAACGTCTTTTTGCACCTCAAATGAAAGCTTCCTTCCTCTACTGACACTATAACCACGACAGTCATGCCATATGACCCTCTTCCCCAGGATAGACCTAACACTACAGCCATGCCTTATGGCTCTCTTCCCTAGGATAGACAACCTCACACCTTTAGTATGGAAATAACTTGTCTCCCCCAAACTTCACCCCTTCCTGATTTAACTATGTACTGCGAACCAAAATAAATACTTTTTCAGCAGAAAGTGTCTGGTTATTGTTCCATGGTGTGAATAGTGCAAAGAATGTGAGCCTCTACCTTTAATCGTATAAAAGGTAGATTAAAGTAGGTAGATTGATCCGTATCAATTTATAACATTATCAAAATCGAATTGAATTCAGGAACTGCCCCTGAAATCACTGTAAACCATGACCTCTTGTGGCTTATTGCTTAAGACCAATTTGACCCAACGTTCTGAATTGTATTTGTTATGTTTCAATTAAATTTGTGTTTTTAATCTGCACCATGAAATTTACTTCCTACTTCTTCTTCTCCTTTGGTTTTACTGGAGACTACAAACGTACATGCTGCCACCTACTGTAGTGTGTCACATCATGTCTTTATAAAGAACACTGGATATTGAACCTGTTATAAAGCCCTTTGCACCTGTAATTATTTGTCTTCCATCTCTAACCGACAGGTTAAAAAATCTAACATAAAAGGGGAAAAAAAAGTCTGGAAATAATAATTAATAATTATATATATAAAACCTTTCTGGGGTGTGAGATGAAATCTCACACTCCATACTTGAGCACCCATAAAAAGTGTATAAATTCACCAATGGTTCAAATCTCTATGTCTGCAAAGATGAAAACGTTTGCCTGTGTATATAGCCTAGTCGTAGATTTTTTTAGGTAGTGCAATATCACAAATGGTTGTAAACAAATGTATGTACATAGTTCAAAGCTATTTTCACCCTATGTTTTCCAGCCATATCTTTGTGGATGAGGTGAACGTGGATTGGCCAGGCTGGGGCTTCGACGATGATGAGGTCATGGATTATCTCGAGCCAATCGACCACAGCAACGGAGGCACAGGGATTTTGGAGGACATTAAAAGGACTATTACCGCATTGAACGTCAAAGGAGTCACAGATGCAAAGATCAGCCAGGTGTAATTCAGGTGGGATCTTCCAGTTCTCTAGACTGGATGGACCTCAGATACCAACTGCCAATTTAAATGTGTGTGTGTGTGTGTGTGTGTGTGTGTGTGTGTGTGTGTGTGTGTGTGTGTGTGTGTGTGTGTGTGTGTGTGTGTGTGTGTGTGTGTGTGGTGGGTGTGTGTGTGTGTCTGTGTGTTTTGCATTCATGTTCAGTGTGTGAATTCTCATGATACATTTTAGTACTTTTCAACAAAGCAGTGAGGAAAAAAGTGAGAAACAAATTAACCAATTGAATTTACAGTAAAAGTAATAAATGTAACGATTTAATACTTAATTCCACCACATCTGACGTTATTGTTTTATGTAAATTCTGGCTCATGTGACAATACTCAAGTCAGCGACACAAAAAAAGATGTATTATTTGTACCTATAAGATGTATACCTATAATTAATTATGTTTTTTATAAATAGATAAACATAGAAAATATATTTTTTGTTTCAAATTGTAGATTTAAAAAATGCGCTCTAATTTATTAACGTTTAAAGATTACATTTGTAACATTTCCGCATTAAAATATCTAAAATGACTAGACCTTTGTTTTACATTTGGTTGAGTTTGTACTTACATTAACCCAAATGCTTTCAACAATGTTAAAACTCAGAGAAATCTGCAGTTTTATTCTAAGTAACTGCGCGTTTTTTTGGTCGCCTATCAATGGCGTAATTTCCCCTTGACCCCCTTACTTCCGGTAAAGCTAATCCAGTTGAGATATCATTTATTGATAGGATATTTCAAGATCGATCTCGCTTACTATGATGAGCTACTATGACAACATTCAACATGCTCCTAAAGTTATTTTCAGTATGATTGTTTTGACCATGGATTACAGTGCTTGGCTTTTTTGCCACGTTTCAATACGCCACATAACGTAAGCTACAGCTGTCTGTGTTAGCAAGTTTACGTTATGTTACGTTAGGTAACACAACTTTAAATCAATTAAATCAATGTTACGTTAGGTAACAAAACTAGCAGCTATCTCATCAGAACGAAATAACAGGAATAAACACGAATAACAGGAATAAACTTGACTATGCGTGACTAAACATGAGTAAACGTTGCGTGAATAATACGTATATATATATAATACAATTTGGTGTTGTATTGTACAATACCTAGTACGGGAACCTGATTACTGCCTAAGTCACATCATGATTATGGTTTTCACTGGTATTGGTGGTGATGACAACAACTTCGCAACAGGCAACAGATCCCATGCTACTTCAAAACCTTTAATTTATACATTTAATCATTCCGGTTTGTATCAACTATATTAAAGTAATGCATATTTGTACTCAAATTGAATTAGTTTATTGCCCTTTAGAGTAACGGCAACTTTGAAGCATTAGACCGTTGTCTGAATCTCACACTATCACACACTATTGTTTTTCTAGGGTTTGGGTATTATTATTATTCCGCTTATAGCTTAGACCCTGATTCCACAAAAGTTTTAAAATGTGTCTACGACATTTGTATTCCTGGTAAGCAGGTCTCAAAAGGGTTTGGTGCCAGTTCTCCTATAGGGGGCGCTAAGATTAGCGGTCAAAGTTAAACGATCAACCCGCCACCCGGATGGATATACATTTCTGATACTTGGTGGACATGCCTTATTTTACATGCACTTTTTTCTTTTCTTCTCTTGGTCCCAAAATGACCTGGGTTCAGCTCCCACCGAGGTCATAAACATAAGGATGTCGTGAGTTGTAATGTCAATTATAACTTCAGACTGGAGCTGAGCCAGCATCTTGGTGGTGCAGCAGAGAGAGCTGTTGGTGATCTTCTCTGGAGATCCTGGTTCAAGTCCCGCCTAGAGGGCTCACCATGGAAACCTTAATGTCATGAACACATTTACTTCATACTGATCAAACCATAGCAGGTGGTGCGGTCGAGATAGCAGATCTGGAGACATAGTTTAAATTCCCGCAGAGGGCTTAATCCATGGAAATATGTAATTTTTGAAAATGTAATGATGTCATCTGTGTTGTAATGTCAATTATAGACTCAAGATCATAACCAGTGACTTGTGGCAGAGCGAAGATAGTTGATAATCATCTCTGGAGACCTGGGTTCAACTCCTGCCGAGGTTAGGTTCTATGAAAATGTAATTTTAGAAAAGTAACTATCTTGTGTGAATTGTATTGTAAATTATAACCTCTGATCATTTGACAGCGCTATGTGGTCCAGCATAAAGCGCTGCTGTTTATCGGCAATGCAGACCTTTGTTCAACTCCCACCAAGAACGCTCTCCTTGGAAACATAATTACATTTGGAAACAATGTCTTGTGAATTGTCAATGATAAACTCCAACCAAATCATGGATGGATGAAAAAATACATAATTCAACCACCCCTATACTAACCCATGACCCTACCTGATGCAGAGAAGCTCGCCCATGTCTTTGTGTCCTCAAGGTGGGACTACTGCAACACACTGTTCATCTGGATTCCTTGCAGGAGCATCCAGAAGCTCCAGTACATTCAAGACAGCACTGCCAGGATCCTGATGAGAGTGCAGAAACATGACCACGTCTCGCTCCATGGGGGACTGGACATTTTTACTCTGCTGCCCCCAGTTTTTGGAAAGACCATCTGAGGGCACCACAGACCCAGATTTTTAAGGTGTGCATTAATACCCTTTCATATAGGAAGGCCTTTATTAGTTTGAGGTTTTAGTTATTGTTTTAGCTCTACTTGTATGTTCTTTTTTAGCCCAGTACTTCTCTTTTGGATTTCCTCAACTGAATAAAAGAAACAGTAAATAAATCGTTTCCAAGGAGACCGTTCTTGGCATGTCTTGAACCCAGGTCTGCAGTGTTGATAAAACAGCAGCTCCCTCCACTTGACCAGAGAGACACTGGCTATCAGCTGGTTATATGACATTGTTACATTTCCATAATGACACTAGGTTACCATGAAGACCGCTCTAAGCAGGAGTTGACCCCAGGTCTCCAGAGCTGATAAACACCATCTAGCTTCGCTGCACCATGAAGAGTGCAGCTACGGCCCGGTCAGAGGTTATAATTGTCATTGTACAACTGTGACGCTGGCTACGATCTGGTTGGAGTTTGTCGAAGTTGACAATACACATGACATTGTTTCCAAAATGTAAGGTTTCCAAGGAGAGCATTCTTGGTGGTACTTGAACTGAAATAATAACCGACCGCTCTCTCTGCTGCACCACTGAGACGCCACCTATGATTGGTCAGAGGTTATAATCAACATTACAATTCAAATTACATTTACAAAACGTCATCATTACGTTAGGTTTCCATGGTAACCACCCTTGCTTGACTTGTTCCTGGTTTCCCTGGGATGCTAACCAACCTAGAACATCTGTGCCACCAAGATGCTGGATATCTTGTGGTCAGAGGTTATAATTCACATTACAATTCACATTACATCATTATGTTTCCAAAGTTACATTTTCCTGAGACCACCCTCCCGTCAATTTGTATCCGCATCTTCAGAGCTGACAACAGTCTGCTCTCTCCGCTATGCCACCGAGACACTTGCTAAGACAATGCCAGGGTTATATTACATTGCAATTTAAATGAGGTTTCTATTCCAAAAATACATAAAATTAGGTTTCTAAGGGGAACACCCTCTGTGGGACTGGAAAGCAGGTCTCCAGAGATGACAAACGACAGCTCTCTGCTGTGCTACCAAGACACCTATGAATGCTTAGAAAGGCGTTGATGGTCCTCTCCTCACTTTAACAAGCTTGTGCAAAATATTTAACTAATGCTTTCTAACTACCAGAATGATGTAGCAAATTGAATAACTGGTGGCTGGCTTGAATAAAAGGCTAAGACAAATGGATATCCGTAGTTGATTTATGTCATATGCTGCAGCACATAAAAGACACCGTTTCAAAGGCAACTCCACGCAGAGCAGAGTCCTCGAGAATAAGCGCACTGAATAGAGGAGGGAAGCCCTTTTTGTAGAGTGGAGCAAACAACGTCTCAGAGATATCACTAGATGGCGCCATTGACTATAACGGGTTCAATGCACAGTTAAAGCCTGACACCTGGTCTGGGGAGAGGATATGCAGTCAAGAACAGACACATTGTTAGGGAGAGGAGCTTGCTCAGGAGTTTCTCACATGAGAACAGAGCACAATGCAGGAATACAGGAAAAACAGACAGCTGTGGGGAGTTAGATAGTTAGAAAGACCGATAGGCCACTATAGTGTGCACACAACAACTTCAACATCAAAACGAATTCGTTTAAGCGAGCTGACCTCGGAATGGGGCCTTAAGTCATTTTCCATCACACAGAACTAATCAGGAATTGCAGCATTAATAATTGTTTGTAAAGCATAATGGTGCTGTAAGCGATGCCGTCATTTTGGCTAACTTCCTGTTCGTTTTTTGCAGCTAGCACTCCCCTCACCCCTCCCCACGTCAGAACATGTTTATCCGCGGATCGTTATAAATATGGGTCTTGCATGACTCTTTTCCTGGCAGCTTTCTTTTGCCCTTTGTTTCTTCAGTCATGTTTATTGCTTGGCGTGTTTGATTGTGTATGTATGAATTGCTTACTGATGAGAATTCATAAAGGTACAATGCTTTATAAATTATGAATTCACTATTTACTATAACTTTACTAATGCTTTTAAGTTGCAGCCATTCCAAAGTGCCTTCAGTTCAATTGTGTTTATTTTACCAACTCAATACAAACATCTCAACACCATTATTAAAACATTATTAAAACATTATTAAAACAATTGATCAATATGTTTATTTTTTAAAAATTACAATATATAAAAACCAGTAGTAAAAATGCTACAAATATTGACTCTGACTATAGACAAAACATCAGCATCGCTAAATATATCCTCAACAAGCAATAGGAACAATTGAGCCTATGTTGAAATCTTCCCATCATCCACATGGCTCTTTCCCTGCTCCCCACGCTTATTAGCCATTGCGTGAATCATAGCTTCAAGTGCAGGGTATTGCATTATCTTTTGTTCCTGTGGGTTTACATATAGCATTGTTAGAGAGCAGATTAGGCAGTTAATGGGAATATATGGACATGCAAATATGCATATATATAACAAAAAAAATGCAGATTTATTTTCCTTTGCCTCTTGCATATCTTATCTAAATAAGTGGAAACAAATCTAAGCAAACAACAAAGATACATTTCTTTAACAGCCATGTTTTTAAGACAATAAACTGGATAAAATATCTAGTATTAGTGTACACTGTAGAGACTTTCATCTATTGTACTATTACAAATAATGAAATAACTTTTTTTGGACCAATAAAACCTACCATTTGGTGGGTTTTGCACATCTGAGCCAAAATCAGTAGCAGCAACACAACCAGAACACTAAGAGCAAGCACTGTGGGCGTGTTGGTAGAGAGCAGTGGATCACTGTGTCCACTTAGACCACCTGTAGACACACACACACACACACACACACACACACACATACATCCCACTAAATTATAATGCACTCGTAATTATAATTATAAAAGGGTTAATTCAAACAAATTGTAACAATTATTCCGACCAGGTAAGCATTTTGTGAACTTACTGATCTTTTCAGTGGGGTATGTTGCATTTCCCAGCATGCCCTTTTTCCCATAGAAGCGGCAAGCCCATTCGCCCAGAGTCTCTGTAACCCCGTGGATCCTCAGGACTTTCCCCTGCTGTTTGGAGGTGACAATTGGGGTGCCATTGGTGTCTTGGGTGATATGGACCCATTCATATTGAGTGACCTCACTGTCATCACTGAGCTGACAGGTCAGTATCTCAGGGTCTCCTCTGTTGCTTTCAACTGAAAAAAGAAGCATAGGGGTTAATGGTAAAGTGCACACTGATAACAGTCAAGTAAACCTAATTGTCTCATTACAATGAATTATATATTTTTTTACAATTAGAAATGAATGCCAATCAATGTTAAAATAATGCTAAATGTTAATGGTAAATGGTAAATGTAACATAAAGCATTCAGTCATTTCAAATAAATGTTAAACATTATTCAGAGTACATTATTTCCTCAAAGACGACTCATCAGAATGTATTATGTTATGTTGGATGTAACCTCACCATGAGAAATAACAAGCTGCAGCCTTCTGGTCAGCCTGCGTCCCTCCATCATCCCAGAGCATTGGTAGGTCCCCTGGTGGTATGGCACTATGGCCCCGAGGCTAGCAGACCCATCCCAGGGGCTCTGGGAGGAGGAGGAGGAGGAGGAAGGAGGCAGCTGGAACGAGGTAGGGTTTAATCCACCGCTCGTTTTCTCCCAGACGAGGTTGGATGGGATTGCACCATGACTGAACACGCAGGGTAGAGTGACTGCTGAACCCACCGCCGCATAAACCCTGGTATGGTCCCCGGTTGGGTGGACGATCCCTGAGAGGGGGAGAGAGAGGCTCGGGTAAGAATATGAAACCAACATATTTTGTTCTCCACATCGACCTCTCGGTTCATACTTGGATTTTTTTCTGATAGTTCTGTATATTTTATGTATATCCTCTATGCAAATGTCTTTATACATACGCAAATTTTATATGCACATTGTATTTATTTACACACATATAAAAGTGCACATTTTCGATATTTGTATTGTGTTATGGTACATTATGTGTTTTTTTTTAACTACATTTATTGTATGCTCTCATCTGAATCTGATTCTGGATTCCTTGGCTTCTCACCTCTGACCGACAGATGCTGCGTCGCTTCTCCCCTGCTGTGCTCCGTTCTCACCACACAGGTCCAGTTCCCTGCTAGGCTCTGGGAGGCCCTTCTCCTCAGCACTCTCTGGGGGACCGCTACCTTGTGGGTGGAGGCCCCCTCTATGTCATTGATTTGATTCTCCTGAGGCCCAATCAGTTCTCCATTCAGCCTCCAGTGGGTCGTGGCCGTCTTGTGCCAAGGGGTCATGTTACAACTGAGGACCATTTCGGTGCCTTCCACTGGCGCTGATGGCGCAGTAGACACTGTAACACACCACATAGGAGAGAACGTATACACTTATACCACAGCACTGTTAAACACTTGATTCTGATTGGTCAATAATGTTCCAAGGGTGTGCATTATTTTTAAATAACAAGACACCTCTTCCTTTTAACAGCACCGAATCAATGCGCCACTAACATTCACAAATCAAATAGAACTATCGACCAGAAGTTTCCTCTTCAATTTTTTTCCAGCTGATTAAGTTGATTAAAGAACAATAACATTATATATAAAGTAACTCATATTTAATCATTGATGGTAACTGTGGTATAAGCAGAATAAACCACTCCGGGGTGTCTCGTTATTGGAAAATAATGTGGTTGTGGGTGGGAATGCGGCGAAAACAAACACGTCGTGGTTTATTCCTTACATATCTAGCTTGTAGAACTAGATTCCCATTTATGAGTACTTGCTGACGGTCCCTGCATAGACCACTGTAGTAAGCACTTGCTGACGGTCCCTACATAGACCACTGTAGTAAGCACTTGCTGACGGTCCCTACATAGACCACTGTAGTAAGCACTTGCTGACGGTCCCTACATAGACCACTGTAGTAAGCACTTGCTGACGGTCCCTACATAGACCACTGTAGTAAGCACTTGCTGACGGTCACTACATAAACCACTGTAGTCAGCACTTGCTGACGGCCCCTACATAAACCACTGTAGTAAGCACTTGCTGACGGTCCCTATATACGCCACATAAACATCTGTTTTGTTCAACACACGATTGAGCAATGACATGGGCGTATATCGAACGTCACACTAAAATCATTGGGTCATTGAGCTTTGCCAAACAGTTGCCACCGACGCCATGGGCAACTTAATAAGAACTCAATCCATTTAGTGGATTTAAATGTTTAAATTGTCTTACCTTTAATGACCCTGAGTGTGACCCATTTATGAACGAGTCGACCGTTGCCCTCTGCCCTGCAGGAGTACAGGCCTCCGTCCTTCTCCGTCACGTTGGTCATGTACAGGCTGTAGTTCCCCATGCTGAACCCAGTGTGAGGGCACCGCACGCGGTGGTGAATCCCCCGCTGGGTCCATGCGATGCCATAGTACTCCAAACCACTCCTGTCCTTTCTCCAAACGGTGCTGTAGGTACCACAGGTGGCCTTAATGTCACATATTATATACTTTATATTCTTTTATAAATATATATTTTCTTTCTGATTCCTACAACTACCCTGATAATAAAGATAATATGGAGGTTAATATGGACGCTACATCCATATTAACATGTTTATTACATCATTACATCAACAAGACATGATGATTTTATACTTCTCTCTGTCTGTGTGAGACGTAACAAGCATGCTATATGTCTTACCCTGCGTTGTTTTTGCCCCACCGGACCTGAGCGACCGCTGGAGACTGAAGGTTAATGTGACACGGTAAAACAGCCTGGGATCCTTCCTCCACTAACACCTCAGTCTCCTCACTCCAAACACCTGGAGAGAGCAAGATGAGCCAACAGGAGGTGGTGAGGTCCATTTAACAAAGACCAAGGTAAATATACATATATTTATAGACATATATATACAAATATATAAATTAAGGAGATGTATTTAAACGTATAGATGCTTAATACTAAACATATATATTTGTGTACATATATTTTACAAATGCACCAAAAGGAAAAAATGCATACACAGATCTTTGTTAATTCTCACCTTTAACAAGATAAAGATTCCACAAAAGTATAAAATGTCCCCAATACATTGTGTTCTTAAAAAAGTAGCTCGAGTTATTGGCAGCAGTGTTGCCCATTGTAGACTCAAATATCTTTGTTATCCCTCACGATTCTCCTTGCAAAAATAATCAAAGCGTAATGTTGTAATGTGTTTCTTTGAATTGAGTTATATATAGACTGTGGGAGTTGCTGTAGTATGTGTGTGTGTGTGTGTGTGGGGGGGGGGGGGGGGGGGGGGGGGTGTTTCCTCATTAGTCATGTGACTGTAAACATAGGTCTTTGATGTTGTCCGTCTTACGGATTCTGATACCACTTGGAAACTGTGAAGGCAAGCAACACACATATACTTTCCACGGATTCCCTTGTATTTTCTTTTCATCTGTTCTTTTTCCTGTTTTTGTTTTCAAAACAAATAGGGTTAGTCTGAGTAATAAGGTTAGTGTTTGTAATAGTGTAAGTGTTAGTAATAAGGTTAGTTTTAGAATTAGGGTTAGGGTTAGCAATAGGATACGTGTTAGTTATAGGGTAAGTGCTGAAAAATAATTTATTTTAGGACACTTCTTGACAGCAAATAATTTGATTTGATAGAGCATGATCATTGGAAGACACAGGCAGCAATTTACCAAGCATCTTCAGTGAGGCAATGGGTGTAAATTATTCTTATAGGGAAACTTTCACATGTGGGCAGTGACAACAACAACAAAAAAGGTGAGGGGAGTGACCATCGTGGAGAGTTAAGGATTGGCCATGGCTGAAGCCAGCCATGGTGGGAGAGGCCAAGTTAGTTTGCAATAACCTATGGTGGAAGTGGAAGTGGACATGTCTGCAAGACAGCTCAAGGAATCAACGCAACAAAGAAGTCAGGAGATTAGCATGGCCTCAGTATCAGACTTTGTGGTACAGTGGCAATGCTAATGCTAACTAACTTGACACCTGTCAATCGGAGAGAGGAAGGGAGATAGCTCTACATGCAAGGATAACTAATGCATATGCTTGAATTGATTAATAACAATGTTAAAACAGTTATATCATATCTAATTGTATATTATCATTTTTCCATGACAGTTAGTGTTAGTATTAGGGTTAGTTTTATAGGGTAAGTATTAGTAATAGGGTTATTATTAGTATCAGTAGTAAGGTTAGAATTAGTAATAGGGTTAGTATTGATAACCCTGATATATAGCCAATTGTTGTAAACTAGATGAAAAAAGATGAAGCCACTAATTTAATATAAGAAACCAGATATTTGTAAAGTAAATAAACTTTGAAACATCAAACTGTTTGGTGTGGTGTTAGGCCCATTTACAGGAAGTCTTTGCCTGGGCTGCTATCTTCAGCTCTTTCCTCTCTGTCATAAATCATGGTCTAATGCTTTCATTTAAATATGAGTCATTAGTCATAAATCACAAAAAAATTTCCATCATCATTTTTTTCCATCATCATCAATAACATGTTACATGTTATTATGTGATTCTGATTCAGATTATTTATAGAAGGGATATCTTCAAGGAGCAGATCAAGGCCATTCAAATGCACACTTCCCCCATGGATGATTACTAATATAACAATCGTTCACCATCATAGGTGGAAAATAAGCAAAACAGATGAATCAGGCTCTGCCAGGATTTACAGTGTCAAACACTCTGACTTGACTGTATCTGAATGAGAATGAGCAGGGGACATGAACTAGTGTTTCCTACAGCTGAACTTCACAGAACTCTCCCCCATCAGATGAGAAAGCTATAGTCTTAAGCCCCTTTTCTGGAAACAGTTAATCAGCCAGCGCCGTAGAGGGAGATAAACATATGCACATATTTTAATTAGGGTGAGTTTGGAAAATATTCGAATAATATCGTTTTTGCTTATTGTTTCTTTTTTAGGTTTCACCAAGTGAATCAATTGTTCCTTTAATGGGTTCTTACCACATCTCATCTCAATATCTTCACAAATGTCTGTTTCTTCAGCCGGGTTGGTTTTTCAGCTGTCAAGTTGCTGCATTTGGATCTCTAAAACCCATATTTCCATGCAGTACACATTTCAGACAATTTTTCCACAAAGTGTAGCTTACATAATTTCTGACAATAAGGCAATTTAGTTTATTTTGTGTTTACAATTGGGTTCTGTTATGATGATCAAAAAACAAAGTTTAACAGACGCAAATACGTCATAGCAGAAAAGAAAAATAATTACAAAGGATGTATCATATTTATTAACTCATGAATACTTAAATTACGGGGGCTGGAGTGTACATAGGCCGTGTTAGGTCTAGCTGAGTAGGCCTTCAGGAATCTGATGTTTATCAAACAAATCCATGAATAGGTACAATCAGACAAATTATTGTGTTCACCGTACAGAAAGTATGAAACTTATGTGTCAGTTCTGTGTCCACCTCTGTGTGTGTGCGTGTGTGTGCATGTGTGTGTGTGTGTGTGTGTGTGTGTGTGTGTGTGTGTGTGTGTGTGTGTGTGTGTGTGTGTGTGTGTGTGTGTGTGTGTGCATGGATGTGTGTGTGTGTGTGTGGTTGTGTATGTGTGTTTGTGTCTGTCTGTCTGTCTGTCTGTCTGTCTGTCTTTCATATTTAACTTTGAATGATGAGGTTGTCAGCTGATTGTTGCAACAGTCTTTAAATCTTAATCAGTTTAATCTTTAATCAATTAAATAATGTAACACATACATAATAAACGTTTTATATTGTTTAACATTACAACTATTTTTATGTCGCTGCTTTTATGTTATTATTTAGTTCCTAGGACACAGAACGATTTTAGATAATCCACTGTGCTCCTCTTGCGGTGAAAATATGCCATTGTGACACTGCGATCAATTCCACTCCGATGCTGTTGTTTTGCGTGCGTTACATTGCGAGTTTTACGGTAAGCGCGCTATGCATTCTGGGCTATCATTTAAAATGGAAGTGAGCACAGTGAGCATGTTGTGTTTTCAATAATACTTTGTCTTTTTTTTCTTCATCGTGTTATGATTTACATTGCAAAACAAACGACTCCGCAGAAACATTGTTTCCGAAAATACTTACACTGGTAATTTTGTCATTACTTATTTACTTACGTTTTTATGATACAGTAACGCCAATTAGCAGTAAGCGCACGACTAGGGGTCATTGTAAAGATCCTTAAATGACAGGGCTGTGTTAACGTTACATACAAGAATAGGTCAGCTAGCTATATATTTTCTGACGTCTACTAACATCAAATCTGTCGTTGAAGATGCTTTCATTCATTCATTTATTTTTTACTTCTCACAGGGGGCATCATCATGTCTATGTTGGGAGGGTTATTGAAATACAGCGTGCCCTTATGTCAGCTCACAGGATCTCTACTTCAAGCAGCTAGACGCATATCCACTGGTAAGAATTGCAATTTGAAAATAACACTTTTTCATACGTATTATATAATGGGTTAGTAACTAATGTTCATCTTCAACTTCATCACATGTTATAATTTAAATGTCAGTTTACAGTACACGGCTGGCTATTACGATAGTCTTCGTAGGGTTGTTTGACTCTCGGGTCAAAGGCAATGGCTGAAACCCAGAACTGCCTGTAGGTCTCTTTGAGCAAGACCCCTACCTGCTCCTAATGCCATGTATCTGCATTCACTGTCAGTCTGCTAATATGGATCAGTGTCTGCCAAATACACGATTTTAAAATGACATTAATAGTAAATTGTGAGTAGCCTTCATATCCAGCAGAGCACACTAACGCAACTCTTCGAATCTGGTGTGTGTTTTTCCCTCCAGGGATGTGCTATCAAGTCAGGATGCATGCTATCCCAGAGCTGAAGAAGGTGGACAGATGGACAGAGAAGAGGTCCATGTTTGGAGTTTATGACAACATAGGCATCCTGGGTACGTTTTCACAACCTAGTGTGAGCCAATAAAGATGCCTGCTACTTCTGTGTAGTGATTGTTGGATGCAGAATCGTTAATTTACATAAATAAATATATACCATTTGGTAACCCCGGCAGTGTGATGGCCTGCTATGCGAGTTGAGATAGACAGGACCCAGTTTTGGTTGTACCGCTCTACAGTGAAAATAGCTAATACTATAGGCTCTGATGCAATCTAGTCAACAATCTGACCAAATGTTATGTTTGCTAATATGTATTTATATGTGGCAAATCAAAGCGCTGCACAAAGTTATGGTTGTAAAGTGCATCAAAAACGCACGTCTTGCTAATGAAATAAACCTGATAGTAGGCTGGGTATTAGGGCTGAGCCCGAATATTCTGATATTTGTTCGTTAGCTAGGTATTTGAATCTCAATTCAGTATTAGAATGCTTCATTTAATAATAAAAAATATGAGACAATTCAAATACAAAAAAAAATATGTATTTTTTTAAATGTCTGCATATTTGAGAACTGAAGGTAGAAGGCTAGGTTACATTTCGTCTGAATATCCCAGTGATCAAATATAAACTGCTCAAAAAATCTTCGAAATTTGAAAATAAGTATCCGGGCCAGCCCTACTGGGAATGATGATAAAGCGAAAGGATGAGGAAAGCAATAGCATATTGATTATACTCAAGCATATCTATATGTGACCTACTTTCCCATTGTGGGCGTATCCCCATCAGTAAGATAACATACAACCAATATTTAAAAGATTCCTCCTCAAAAAGCATGCAACAATGTTACTACAATTAGTTAAATAACATGCAGTATACATACGAAGATGATGACATGAAAAAATCGAGTTATTGAAATTTTCTTTAATCTTTCTCGTTATCACCAAGCCCACAAATTCTTAAACATTTCCATTCCTATTGTATTTAACAAAAAACAGTTGCCCTGTTTCCTCAGGGCAACGGAGTTTGTCCACCATTTCATGTGGTCCATTTTCTCTGTGGCTAACCCCCTTCCCCACCCCCCACCACCAAAAAGACATTTACAATGATGTTATATTTTCACCATAGTTTCATTACCTAAATATATAATTTACATACAGCCATTATCTCTATTTATAAATGAATGAAATACTTCACCCATTTTTTCAATAAAAGGTGAACAGATTCTGACATGTTATACTCAAGAGTTTTTTCTTATTTGCATCAGCTCCAGAGCCGATCAAAATACATAAGCCACATTTAACATGACCCCACCAATACAAATGCAGCAAATCAAGGTTTATTTTGGGCTGATGAAATACAGGGGCCATAAAGCGGTTTGTCTCAGGCCCTTATGAATGGTGTTTTTGTGTTTGTCCTCCCAGGGGACTTCAAAGCGCACCCCAAGGACCTGATGGTGGGCCCTTGCTGGCTGAAGGCCTTCCAGGGCAACGAGCTGCAGCGGCTGATCAGGAAGAGGAAGATGGTGGGCGAAAGGATGATGACTCAGGACAGGCTCAACCTGGACAAGAGGATCCGCTTCCTGTATCGCCGCTTCAACCGCACCGGCAAGCACCGATAACGAGGAGGGGGGGGGGGGGGGGGGGGGGGGGGGGGACCAGAACCAGAACCAGAACCAGAACCAGAAACCGAAGGACATACGAACATCACGCAACCTAATTTTGTTTCTCAATGCAGGACTAATGGAATTTCAGCATGATGTTGTGATGACTTGTGACCTGGCATACCAGATTTGTGATTAAACTTTGTTATATGTGAAGAAAACTGTATTGTGGGATTCCATTTCTTACACAAATACAAATATGTAACGTAAAATAATGGATTTATTTTTTATTATATTGCATTATTATTCTCTGTCCCTGCTATTTACTTCATCATAAAAAATGACAGCGTGTAGGACAACAACAATCTACTGAAACTTGGTCATGTGTCCTCTCAAGTTACGTCTTCCACTGAGGGATTGTAGGCCTGCGTGTGTAGTAGGAGGGTGGGGGGAGCACGAGTCTCCTGAAACCATTTAGCACTTCTTTTTTTTCAATTAGTAGCCATCGATGGAATAAAGGATAACAGCATATAGCGGCAGTTTGGAAAACAGACCATATCAGATATTTATATATATATATAAACAATATAATAATCTATAGAACCCGGGACCAGCGGAGGGGACGAAAACAGTCGAGTCAACAAATCTGTAAAAGCAACCACTGTACCGCAGTGTCGGCCTGCTGCACGCCCTATCCGACAGAAAGCTGCAGTACTGCAAAGTGTATGGCGAGGGGGAGGGAGGGAGTTTGAGAGCAGTGGGGGGGGGGGGGGGGGGGGGGGGAAGAGGCGGTAGCCTATACCGCACCACCGTTACTAGTCCAAGTGGAGGGAGCCACGGGAGCGTCGCATCATTGCAGTATAGAGTGCCGTAACACACGAGAGAGCCCGAACTACCGCACTTCACCACCACCAAAAAAAAACAAAAAAAAACGCGTTCGCCCGGAGAAGGAGGTAGACAGCGTTGGTAGATATTGAAGAGGTTAAGACGACATTTTCCCTTAATGGCTCATTTTGAAATCGTAAGCGTTTAATGGACTAGTGCTATGATTAAGAGGATGCAACTCGCACTACGTTAAAGGCGGGTGTGCTTTTTTTTCATTCTGTTTGGGGCATCTTTGAGGACCGCATCCTTTGGAATATCGGGTTCTCGAAAGCTTACACCTTTCCACCTGCTTCTTGGATATATTTAATGGATTACATGATACAAGTACTTTTCTCCTGAGATTGCATTACCCAATTCACTTTCTGGTCCCGCTGTGGTGCGAGTGAATTATTACCCTCGTCCTGCGGTAGGCTATTTCGCTGATGACTTGCAGTGCAAATTGCTCTCTTTTTTAAATAGCGCTGTCTTCTGCACCAATAACCTAGGGGCTTTATTTAATGTTAGTCTGGCACTTTGTTCACTTTGGTAATTGAAATATTGGACTTCATGTGGACCACTGCCTAAAATGTCCTGTCTATTTTGTGGTCTTGTTTTTCCCCCTTCTTCTACTTCAGACCCTCCTTTGCGCCCCATCACCCCTCCTCCTCCTCCTCTTCATCGCTGAGTGAGTCAGTTCGAAACAGCTGCATTGAAAATGTGAGTACTAATGCGGGGTTTCTATTGTACTCTATTTTGAAGAAAATGTACCATAACCATTTTGTTTCAATGTAAACGGGTTGAAATGTATGAGCTGATGAGTTTATGCTGTTTCTCTCTTGTTGGATTTGGACTCCTGATTTGTTTCAGCTTGAAAGATTCTGCTGACGCAAGTCATTTTAACCGTCATCCCACCATTAAATAATGTATTGAGGAATCAAACGTGATTCAAATCTTGCCATTTCAAGATTACATTTGAAATGCGTCAGATGGTAATACAAGATTTAAGTGATATTATTGCAATTTAAGATAAATAGGCCTACACACACACACACACACACACACACACACACACACACACACACACACACACACACACACACACACACACACACTGTGTGTATTTTCGATCAAGTAGCCTCTATAATGGTTTATCAATGCCAGATCATCGATTTGTCTAAGGTTATTGTAAGTCTGTTATGGAAATAGGCCAGAGTTGGCAGAATATCATATAGCAATAACGAAGACCTAGGCTACAATACTAATTACACTTAGTAGTCCTCCATTAAGTACAGTATTAGAACTGCATCAATGTGGTAAGAACCTTCTAGGGATGCATTAACGCTGATTTAAAGAAAGTCCATACAGGCCCTCTCTCAAAGCAGCACTTCTGAGAACACAAGCCTTTCCCTTGGCAGCCGCTGTGTTCAGTTCTACTGTACTCGTGATTTAGCAGCTCTCTGCAGTCTCCCAACCCCCTGTCACAACATTACTTTATGTCTTTATCCCAGTGGACAACATTCACCCCCTGAATTCGCCATGCACATTTATGCGGGTCATTTTTGATAACCTTTCGAACAGGACCCTATAAGCAGCATATGCTGGAGTCATCCATCACAAAACACTGTTGCATGATGCAAACATCATGCATTAACACAAAATAAGCAAATCATGTCAAATGTACATTGAGATTATATTTTAACATAAAAGTATGTTTAAACATAAAACAATTACAATCATTGATATTTGATGTATAGTGCATGCCTCATTAGTGTCCTAAGAGGTACACACTGTATTTTATATTACTGTGCAACTAGAAGGAAACAAAGTGGACTTCCCCTCTTAATCCTTCCTTCCCCAATCTACTCTGTATTCCACCTTCCACCCATTAGCAATCGTTTCACTCACAGTTACCTTCTGGACATATAATTTTAAATATGGGACGAGGGGAGGGGGGTGATCAACGCTGATCACTCGATTCACCTTGTACTCAATTCACTTCCTATCTCTCTCTCTCTCTCTCTCTGTCTCTCTCTCTCAATAATCAATAATTTATTACAACTACTACTACTACTAGTACATCTCTTAGTGTTACTACTACCACTTCTACTACTAATGATAAAAAATAAAGACCTGACCTTTCCATAACACCCTATCCCTCCCCCTGCTTCCTGCCCAGGTCCGCCCCAGATGCTGCTCCCCCCGCCGGAGCCCCTGGTGCTCCAGGAGCCCCTGGTCCAGATGGGGCTCCACCAGGCCCCCCCAACACCTCCAGCAACCGCAGGCTACAACAGACACAGGCCCAAGTAGAGGAGGTGGGCAGAGCTCAAACACACACACACACACACACACACACACACACACACACACACACACACACACACACACACACACACACACACACACACATACGCATAGACGCAAACATACACACACATATCTACACATACACAGACACACCTACCCACCCACACATAGACACACACACACACACACACACACACACACACAGATTGGTGGACGCAGGACTCAGAATCATCTTCAATGATATTACGTGTGTTTTCTAGACTTTCCTGCCATATACATTTTGAAACATTTCAGTTATGCAGTTTTTTACTATTTTAATCTTTCACCCTATACATCTCAGACAATCTATGTATCTCCTTTTAAAATCCTTCTCAACTTAACTTCCTCCCCCCCACGATGCGCTAGGTGGTGGACATCATGCGGGTGAACGTGGACAAGGTGCTGGAGAGGGATCAGAAGCTGTCAGAGCTGGACGACAGGGCAGACGCTCTGCAGGCAGGGGCCTCCCAGTTTGAAAGCTGCGCCGCCAAGCTTAAAAACAAGTACTGGTGGAAGAACTGCAAGGTAAGCATATTTTCATATATCAAAGCATGTGTCAAGACACACACACCAGTCACACAAAGTCAGATCCAGTATTTCAATTAGTGGTATGTGCCTAAATGTGTTATGAGTATGAGTTAAGAGTATGAGTTAGGCATCTTACTTGAACATAGTGGAATGTGAAAGTGGTTGCTATAGAATTCCACCATTTTGGAGGGTAAATGGGTAAAGCCATAGGAGCGTGCCAAGGTGAGCAGCACTGAGGCGTGTATGCAGCATATGCGCTAGGGATGCCATCTTTCTCCTGCACTTGCACACACACGCTAATGCTCACATCCACACAAGCATGAGGACACACACACATGCTAATGCTCACATCCACACAAGCATAAGGACACACACACATGCTAATGCTCACATCCACACAAGCATAAGGACACACGCACATGCTAATGCTCACATCCACACAAGCATGAGGACACACACACATGCTAATGCTCACATCCACACAAGCATAAGGACACACGCACACACTAATGGTCACATGCACACAAGCATGAGGATACACACGCACACACACTAATGCTCACATACACACAAGCATGATGACACACATGCACACACACTGAATGGATGGGGAGGAAGACTTCAGGCTGAATTTAACAGCAGGCGAACACCTCTGTGTACAAATGAACGATAAAAGAATGACATGTTTGCAAGTATTCTGTGTGTGTGTCCACACACCCAATATGGTAGGAAGGTCAGTGTTGTGATTTCACATGAGAATGCATGAATGAAAGAAGCTGTCACAAATGTTATGCCTGCTTTTGCACATGAGATGTTCTGTTCTTTCAGATGATGATCATGATGGGGATTATTGGAGTCATTGTGGTTGGAATACTTTTCTGTGAGTACAGGGTCCTGCTTATAATGATATTGTTGATATACTTTATAGAAATCCTATAGAAATATACTTTACGCTTTGCAATGTTTTCTAATGAAAATACCTGCTGCAGTACGTCACTCAAAGTCAAAATCAAAGTGTAACACAGGGTGATTCTGAACAGTAAAATTATTTGGACATGGCAGCAACAACTATGTATTGGGCATAGAAAAATATAACGTTTTCAAAGAGTCATCAATATGGGCAAAAATAGCAAAGACAATGGCAGAAATAACAAAACAGTAAAATACACTAGCAGTGGTTCCAGAGACTGTAAGGATGGGGAATATAAACCTGGGAATGAGAGTAGTAAATGTTATAATCGAAAGCTTAGGAGTTCCGATGAATATGAACATTACATTGCGGTGATGTGCATTGGATGTTCATAGGAAGTGATCTGTGCATACATTGGGGTGATGTGCACATTGGGGTGATGTGCACATGTGATCAATGTAATCACTGAGATTAGCATGGCTGGTTGAGAAGCCTGATGGCCGATAAAAAAAAGACTACGAGTTGACCTTCCTACGGCTCACCGGAGGAGTCAATTCTACATACTTAACCTTGACATTTAATTTGATTGCTTTTAAAGACTGAAGTTCAAATTTGATGATTTGAATTGAAAGGTAAAATAGGAATGCTCATCATCAATGCTCAATCACATATGACAACATTTCAAGTTATGCTGCTCAGTGACAGACCATAACCATAACAGACCTCAGCAAAATAGATCTGATGTAGTTAATACAGCTAACTCAACGAAGACAGCTATTGCACTGAAGCAAAAGTAATTTGAGTGAATACCAAAGACAAACATGTAAATAAATATATTTTCACATCTTTCTACTATTACTATTCTCTCTGAAATCCCGTCGTCCTGCTTGGTCATGATTTATATAGCCAAACATTGTTTCTCAAATTGTCCTATTGTCTATGTTAAATCAAAAAGAGCAAAAGAAGGTATTTGATAAAAAATTATATCAAGATCAATTATTAATAAAAGCCTAAATGACCAGTTACAAATGCAAACATACAATAATCTGCTGACTGTGTAGGAGGAGTCCTCATTGCATAATTGTTGTGAAGATATATGAAGTAAAGCTATTATCTCTCTCTCACTCCCTCTCTCTGTATGTCTCTCTCCCTGTCCTCTCCGGCAGTGTACTTCTTCTACTGAGCTCTCGTCCATTCACCAAGAGACGGTCATCCGGACGACGCAAGATGAGGGAAGAGAGAGAGAAAAAAAGACACAAATCCAAGCGCCACATCTACTCCTCCTTTTTCTCCTTCTTCTCCTCCTTCTCTTCAGTCTTCCATCCCACACCCTGCATTCATACACCACAGAAATATGTCCCCCCTGTCTCTCGCTCTCTCTTGCTCTCTCTCTCGCTCTCTCTCTCTCTCTCTCTCTCTCTCCTACTGATGTGACATGGACTCTCGACCACATTCTCCTATCTTCTCTGCATATCCTGCATTTTGAAGGCGTAGGTGGAAAGGAAGGAAAGGAGGAAGAGAGGGGAAGAAAGTGATGGTAGGAGAAAGAGAGAGAGAGAGAGAGAGAGAGCGAGAGAGAGAGAGAGAGAGAGAGAGAGAGAGAGAGAGAGAGAGAGAGAGAGAGAGAGAGAGAGAGAGAGAGAGAGAGAGAGAGAGAGAGAGAGGAAAGAGAGGTGATTAATCGAATACAACACATTATTGTTAGAGAGAGAGATAAACAAAGAGTGGGGAGATGTTGAAGGCGCTCATGGAAAGGGGTCCAAGAAGAGAAGAGAGGCCTCGCTCTCTGGGGGAACGTCAGCATAGGGCACGAGGAAGAAGACACGGGACAGCCCACAGAAGTCCTGTCTGTCCCCGATATGCCACAGCTTGTTCATTAAACCATTTTCAGTGTCTGACATTTGTAAATTAATACTGACATGCCTAACTGACATTATCCCAACCCTACCGATAACAACCATTAATACTTACTAATACAAGTTCATGGTTAGATTAAGATTAGGATCATTTTTTGCTGTGTGTATTTGTGATTCGTTGTAGATAATAGCTTTTTTTTTGGGTGATTCATCAAATAGATCTTTCATTGAATTGTTTATTTATTTTCCTGTGCTTTGTGTCTTTCACTTAGTTTCTTATTTCTGAATGGCTTTATGTTAATAACAACAAATAAGATAAAGTGACCTGTAAAGATGAGGTTGTGCGTGTGTATGTGCGCGCGTGTGTGTGTAAGGAAAAGACAAAAGCAATTACGGGTTAGAAAGACCATAGTGACATCTTTTTTTTCTCCTTCCCGTAGAGTTAAAACTTAATTTTGATGTAAACAAAAGCAATTTTAGATTGAAAACAAAAAAATCTGGTCAGTCAGGTCTCTTGAGTCAGATTGGAAGAGATCTGCATATACGGTGGGCAGAGTGACACGGCAAAAATATTTCAACAAATGAATCATCGGAAAAACCGTTAGGTCTCTCACTGACAATCTTTCTAACCAGGACTGCTCTGACTTTAAAGAAGGGTCTCACCCAACCCACAGCCATAGTCCGATCTTAACCCTGTGTTTGTACTGCAGTCGCTCAGAACTTTGTGTCCACTTGTTGTTGACTCTGCCCCTCCGCATGGCAAAGGTGTCCATAGTTGTGTGTGTGTGTGTGTGTGTGTGTGTGTGTGTGTGTGTGTGTGTGTGTGTGTGTGTGTGTGTGTGTGTGTGTGTGTGTGTGTGTGTGCGCGCGCGCGACCTGTGTATCTGCCATTTCTGAAACGAACTGCCGATTTGTTTAATTTCAGTTTGGTATATGTTTAAAGGACCTGTGTATAAATGTATCTTTGATCTAGGTATTATTACTGCGAATGCAATGCCATGATGCTCCATAGTTAGGACAATGTTTGTTTAATTCACTTGCGTTTTGAGGGGGAAAAAATACAATTACGATAGGGAAGGAAATCAAGTGCTACAATGCAACACTGGTTTAAGTCTTTGAAGAAGTCTAGTGCACCTTGGCCACATGCTACCGAAAGCTGGCTCAAGGTTGTTGTACGTTTTTTAATGGTTGTCAGAAATAACTGAAAGCCAGATATCTTTTCCCAAGACTGATTTTGAAAAAAAGAAAGAAGCTATTACTGGGTAGTTACCATTGAAATGAGAGATGCATTTGGAAATGGATTATTCTGTCAAATTGCATGCTTACCACTTTTGCTGATGCCAATAAAGAATTCATCAATATAAGTGTAAGTGTGCTCAATCAGGAACTAATTGTTGTCATTTTATATATCTTCGTACCATTTATTGAATATCTGCTAGCTGTGTAGCTCTAAACTATATGTGAAAGAAATATGGCGGTATTATTCTGCAAACAAATGCACTTTAGTTGGTACTTATACTTCATACTATTTAAATATTAATAATGAATACAACAAACAAAGATTTTATACAAAAACGAAAATGTACAGCTGGATACCGATTTTCCCAAAATCACATCAGAAATAGTCCTACAGATAAAAACAAAATTGCACTTTAACAATGAAACCGTGCCACAAGGTGCAAGTAGGAAGGGCGTGTAAGGACTGTCTGTAGGTTTTATCTCATGAGCTGGTAGAAGAACAGCACAGTGATCAGCAGGAAACCCAGCACCATCCAGTAGGAGTCTGTTGGCACAATTGATCACATAGAACAGTTTCACTAACACACACAATTTAGCTGCAATGTGTGCAGCTTAATGCAAATATGCATTAAGATCAGTCATTTATAGTCGCCGTTAGTTTTGCTGTAACGTTGCCATGGACGCGCAGTTCGGACACTCTGCCAAAATGCCCGAGGTGTGTGTCACATGACATATCACCTGATGAACTCTGCGCGAGGGCCGTGATTATGTCATTTTTGGTTCCGCTTTTTCGGTGACTATAAATTAGGCTTATTATGAATCCTACATGTGTGCTTTGGTGTCATTTTATTTGACCAAATAAAGACTCAATGTTGCATGTCCAGTTCAAAATATGTGTTCATTCCATGATGAAAAGTTGTTCCCAGTGCATGAAAAAGGACATTTCAGATTTTCTTATCTCAAATAATTTAGGTAAGAACTTAAAAATAGACAAGAAGAGTAAGACAGCGTCTACAAAAAGCTTTCATTTACCGGACGCAGGTGGTTGCACCACAAGGCTGGTGGAGACGGGGGCCCCCATGGCAGGGTGGCTGACCCTGCAGGTGAGGGTGGTGCCGGGGGGGAAGCTGCTATGCTGCAGGTAGAGGTAGGAGGACAGGGAGAAGGTCCCGTCACCATGCTGACGGTGGCTGGACAGAGACATCTGACTGCTCAGCTCTGTCATCTCTGCATCGTCAGGGGATACCGAAAACCACTCCATCTAAACAACACAGTAAATAGATAATCTGTTTAGTGTACAGAAATGTAAGCTCGATATTGATGGGGGATGTCCTAAAAGGCATAATGTGAATAACGCGTAATGTGAGCACCATAGGACCATACAAACAATAATTAAATACACTTGAAATGAAGGTGCATTTGAAATGAATTGCAATCAAAATGTAAGTGCACTTGAAATTTAGAAACATTTACCTCCGTTTTTTGGTACTTTTTTCAGAATCAGAATCAGAATCAGAATCAGAAAAGCTTTATTGCCAAGTACGTTTTTTAAACATACAAGGAATTTGTTTTGGTGATGTAGGTGCACGTCACGTTCTCTATTACAGGTTAAACAGAACAAACAAAATAAGTATAAACATATGTATAAATATATACATATATTTGCACTCCTATTGTGCTCTATATGTGAGAGTTAGTTAAATATTGTTTAAAAACTGTCCTTAAACTGTTAAGCCTTTTGGGATTGGGAGGACAAGTTATGCTAGGAAAATATATTCTTCTAATCAGAGGATTTTCTTTGTCGTTCAAAGAAGGTTGGTAATAATGGTAGTTTTTTAATCTACCCAAGTTTAATGGTTAACCATATAAATTAAGGACCTTGCAATCCAGTGGATAGTAGTTCTGGCAATTGCAGCTCAGTTTGTGGGGGAACTCCTGAGAAACCAGCTTGTCCTCTGAGAGAGACACACGTGGAGATTCTGGAAAAGATAAAAAACTGAATTCATTAAATATACTGCATTTAAAGTAGCACAGTAGCCTATTGTTTTTCATAATCAATAAAAGAAAAGTTGAAAAGAACTGTATGTTTTGCCTAGAATTGATATGGCATCATGTGGAGAGGGAAAACTCACTATGGACATGAAGTTTAATGGTCTGTTGAGCCTGGAAGGTGCCAACGTTGACTGTACAGATGTACGTCCCCTCATCTGATACCTTCAGTTTCCGGAGGGTCAAGGATGCATTACCATCTGCAACCAGCAGGGCGGGGTCGACACTCGAGCCCTCTCTCTTGACTACAGCACACAAAGAAAAGCTATAGTCTGAATCTTCATCTCAGGCCCGGACCTCTAATATGTCCTCCATGGCCTCTCGGATGTAAAATCGAAATCAAGAATCTGCGTGAGTGTTTGTTTATTTCCAAAGGCCACCATATGCCACCTGACTCAAATTTGACTATAAATAATAATAAAATAAGTACATTTTGTCAAGAATACATTCTCCACAATGGGTGTTGTGGTCTGATGCTGCGCTGCTACCTTTCTAAATACTTATTTTTGCATGACAGATACAGTGAGAGTTAGACAGGAAGGTATGGGAGAGAGAGAGAGAGGACATGCAGCAAAGGACCACAGGCAGGAATTGAACTCGGGTCGCTGCGGTAAGGACTGAGCCTTAAATGGAACGCGCTCTACCCGGTGAGCCACTGGGGCGCCCGTGTTACCTGTTTCTGAGTGCTCCTGTGATTCAGTCATCTTCAGGTCAAGAACTCTCGCGCCATGCCCCTGGTGCTGAAGCCACCACTCCACGGAGACTTCCTGTCCCACTTCCTGTAGCGCCTCCTGCTGCCTGAAGCCACAGTTTAGGAGCACATCACCGCCTAGAGATGCAGAAAGCTCCTTCTCCGTTGAGAAGACTATGAACACCACTAGAAGAGAGGCAGGTGAACGGCAATGAAACAAACATATGGACGCTTAAGTCACTCGGACACTGTGCACTTGCATAGAACGGTCAATACTGTAGTCTATAGTTTCGCCAATGTATATGCTGTTGATAATGTCTACTGCAACTGTCTGTAATGTTTACATTTGTTGTGAGGATTGGTATATTTTCTGTATTTTGTTAAAAAACAATAATGTATTATTATTATAGATTAATTATTAGTTATATAAAGAAAAATATAATATTACTGTCCTGTGATTGTGTTGTGATGCCCCATGATTTCCCATCTGGGATTTCATAAAGTACTATCTTATATTATTATCCTATGTTATGTAGTGTTCTATTATCTTAACATACGTAACATAACATATGAAGACAGTTGAGATGCTCACCCTCAGTCAGCAGGGAGCCAGACTCGCTCAGCGGCAGCCCAAGCCTCCCCTCCACCAGGGTCTGGTGTCCTGGATCTGGGTCTGCTGGTGTTGGTGCTGCTGGGTCCTTCCGGAGCTCCAGGGTCTGGAGCACCAGCGTGGTGCTGAGCCCACTGCCCTCGAGGTCCAGGGTGGCGATGAAGAAGTGGGCGGGCGCCGGGCGGTCCTCATCGTCGCTGGCGGCGCCCTGGGGGAAGTGGTAGCGGCTGATCTCACACGCCACTTCCTGCTCGTTGCAGTCAGCGTGGAGCAGCAAGTCCACGTCGGGGATAGCGGGTGAAGATGCTGAAGAGAGAGAGGGGGGGTGAGGGAATGAGGGAGGTGGGGGAGACACAGGGGTGTTAAGGTGAGAGGGGGAGAGCGGGAGGGGGAGAGAGAGGGGGGGGAGGGGGAGAGAGGGAGGAAGAGAGGTGAGAGAGTGAGGAGTAGAGGGGGAGAGAGGGATGGGTAGGGAAAGCGTGGGAGGTAGGGAGGGGGAGAGATGAAGGGAGAGGGATATGGGGGGGGGGGTAGATGAATCTGATATTCTCATTGCAGACATATTTATTTGATCAACTTAAAAAGTGGAGCCAACCTGTGGCCTCTATTAGGACGACGTCAGGATCCGGGACAGTGGGCGGGATGAATGGGGTGAGCGTGTCCGGTACTTGGTCTGGACTGACGGACACATCTCTCAGGACAAGTGTAGCAGGACTGCGGGAGAATGGAGCTCCGTTTCCCATTGCATCCAGCCCTGATGCCTCCTCCACCAGGGAGCATGACAAAACCACATCGGCACCTCCTTCACCTGGAAACAATACATACTGACAGCCCCATCTGGTGTTCTAGCCATTGAGATGCTTATCTCAGGATAGAGTCCCATCTAACTCCATTGGAAATGGTTCTAACCTGTGACTTAGAGCCGTTTCGGCGAGAAACTGCAACGAGTTGCAAAGTACAAAGATCACTGAATATTTGGATACTTGGATACTTCTATACACACCTCATCGGGTTAGGGCAGGATGTGCTTTGTTTGCTTACAATCTATACTTTCATCGTGCTTTACCCGAAATGTAGGAAAATTACATACGGAAGGAGACGGAAACTAACGAAGAAATCTATGGCCATGTTTGTTTCGGTCTAGGATTTATACCTATATTTTCGGGTATAGCTCGATAAAAGTATAGATTGGAAGCAAACAAAGCATATCCCACCCTATCCGGATGAGGTGTATGTGAGAAGTACCCGAATATTTACAGATTTTTGGACTTCGACCAGGGGCGATTCCAGAATTTCTTTCAGGGGGGACCAATGGGAAATCAGACATTTCTATCAAAATAAATATAGTCAAATACATATACAAATATATATTTAGATATATGCAAATAGACTGAATACATTGTATGACCTTGTATTCACCCACCACACCACAAAATAATGTTTTGTTCCAATACCCCAATCTACAGCTTCAAATTCCCAACGTCATTGGATCTGATTGTTAATTTACAACAGGCCTCTAAATGACAGGTTAGAACAATTTCCAATGGAGTTAGATGGGACTCTATCCTGAGATAAACCGATATTAGTAGAATAACTTGGCTTTGGTATGGTGTGTCTATATTGAATATTTCAAAAGTTATTTCGATTTCAATCCTATGTATTGAATATTAAATTGTTACTAACTTCATGGGCAAATCAAATGTTGTGGAAGTAGGACAGACGTCTTTACAATCATATGTATTCTTTTCATATGTTTCAAAGAAATGTGAATAACTAACAAATAACATAAAATGAATATTTCCTCCATCATAAATAAAAGTTGTGTGCGGAGCTAACTTTCTTTCTCAATAATGCCCCAGATCCCTAATGAGCCCTTCCACGCTTGCGCCAAATATCCGTTGTTGAATGTCCAGTGAATATCGAATATGAAACTTCACCTCGGTATCCCACGCTATATTAGCCCAGTAGGCCCATGAACGGGCTAAATACTGAGTAGTTATCGAGATGAAGGTTGGGAAACTGACTGACCAATGTAATGTTATAGGCCTAATTTAGGAAATGGTTACATGGTCATAGCAGGTTCAGCCAGTGGTGTGAAATTGTGTTTAGAAAATATTTATATTCTGAACCTACCGGAGGTGTATGTCATTAGGCATCCCGTCAAAAACAGAACTTTAAGCATACTGTCTCACGACGTCAGTTTGGATCTTTCTTTTTTTTTTTTACGATTTGTACAATAGCCTGATGGAATAGCCAAGTATGCTTTCACTTTTGATTAGACTAGCCTATTCAATAACGACTTCTGTTGGTATAGTCCTGCAAAACGGCGAAGAAACGACTAGGCCTACATATACATACGATATGCCTACCATATTATGATTTTGGTCTTAATATTACACTAATATTCTCTTTCACTATCGTCTAGATGCCGTGTATCCAACTGCAGACCAGCTTTTACTTTGTCCAACATATCAAAAGTGAAAGTGTGCGGCGCACCGCCCATTGCTTTTTTTCCCCGTCCAATAGCAAGCGGCATAGAAACTGGTCATTGGTTGCCAACCAGAACTATTATCCTACTGAACCAGCATGACAGGCAAAATAAAGGTAGAACGAGGAGAAATGTCATATACACAGCTAATGATTTGGGGAATAGGATACAAATGCCAGAAGTCCCAGTTCAGATGAACTCCATGTGCTGTCCATTTTAATTACTTTTACGCCTGGACAAACAAACACCATAGAAAACATCAGAGCAAGATAGGCGATATTATATGTCGTTGTCATCCATGGTCTTTTTGATCCATTCAAGATAGTTGACGACTCTGGTGTAGACTCCATATTTCCCGCGGGTGTTACAGTTAATGCCCCAGCTGACGATTCCAGCGGCGGCGTAGTAGTTGCCCTCGTGCATGATGGCCAGAGCACTGCCGCTGTCTCCTTGGCACGCGTCGCTTTTACCGTCAGGCATTCCTGCGCAAAGCATGTTGTCCGTCAGACGGTGGCTTTCACCGACCAGCGAGTCTCTGCACGTCTCCTGGCTGACGATGGGAGGACTGAAAAACATCAGCTTGTTGCTGATGAAGGATTTTCCGTCTTTTTCTGAAACACCAAAGCCCGACACCAGTCTGTAAAAATAAATAAGTAAAAGAATCATTGAATGTGTTAAAATGTTGAGCTTCCAAATGAATTCAAACCCACTATAAAACTCTTGTTTTACCCTAGTTCGCCTGGTTCGTATATGGCGCCCTCTGGGGGCAAGCAGATTGGCATAATTGAGGAATTAAACGTTAACCGACTTTGCAGTTTAATCAAGGCAATGTCATTGTCGTAGTTGATGTCGTTTGGGTTGTTGTAACCATTGTGGACATGGAGAGAGGCGATACTCGCAGCTGCTCCCTTTGTTAAATGTTCAACATCATTGTTCCCTCCCCGAACCTGTAAACAAAACAAGATTGGAAATTAAACAAGGAAGAGAATGGGACCAATATGCCCCGGTAGGTCAGTAGGACACAGTCAACAGAATCAATAGGGTGCAATCCCACTCCACTTACCTCTACTTGATCTTTGTCTACTGGTACACCATTGTGAACGAGGTTGTGCGCTGCAGTCATTATCCATCGGTCCCCAATCACGATGCCCCCTCCCCTGCCGTTCACGTTCAGCAGCACTTGCCAAGGAAAAGTGTAGGGGGTAGCAACTTTGCCCCCGAGGATCCTCCCAACCTGACCCGCCCGCACTCTAGGCTTGCCACAAACTGAATAGAGAAGTATGAGAAGGTGCAATTGTTTGCAGAGAACTGTCTTTTCAAACGGTGAGTTGCGACCCATAAGTGGGTCAGCATGCAGGGGACCAAGTGGCGCGCGGTGGGGACCACAATGAACATTTCTTTAAAAAAAATAAAAATGTGACTTGTCTGTTTAATTTGATCATTAGTTTGACTGAAGACAAAGAGGAATACTGTGTTGAATAACCTATACATGTTAATTTACTAAACAAATGATTGCAGTGATTCTGGGCTAACTGATGTTAAACACAAAGTAAAAGGTTACTGAGGGCATCTGGTGCCAGTGTAGGTTATATTATCTGGTTGGTAAGGTCCTCTAGTGGGGAAGAGCATGTTATATTACCTAGTAGGCACGGGCCTCTAGTGGAGATAACATTACCTGGTAGGCAAGGGCCTCTAGTGGCGATAACATTACCTAGTAGGCAAGGGCCTCTAGTGGTGATAACATTACCTAGTAGGCAAGGGCCTCTAGTGGCGATAACATTACCTAGTAGGCAAGGGCCTCTAGTGGTGATAACATTACCTAGTAGGCAAGGGCCTCTAGTGGTGATAACATTACCTAGTAGGCAAGGGCCTCTAGTGGTGATAACATTACCTAGTAGGCAAGGGCCACTAGTGGTGATAACATTACCTAGTAGGCAAGGGCCTCTAGTGGCGATAACATTACCTAGTAGGCAAGAGCCTCTAGTGGCGATAACATTACCTAGTAGTCAAGGGCCTCTAGTGGCGATAACATTACCTAGTAGGCAAGGCCCTCTAGTGGCGATAACATTACCTAGTAGGCAAGGGCCTCTAGTGGTGATGGAGTAGCCTACATTAATCTACTATGTAGGCTCCAGCTAGTGGTTACAGAAAATGCTAAATGTATCTACTAGGTAGACTACATCTATCTAGTGGTGATACATAACCTGGTAAGTTCACTATATCGATTCGATAGAGTAGTCTACATTACGTTACATAATTATGTGACACATAATTGGTACATTACCTGGTAGACAAATTGGAACTGCAGGGACGTCATTGTTGTCGCGCCACTTTCGGTCTGCTGTACATGTAAAACTTACTAGAGAACAGACGGAGACACCGAAGGGGGGACATTCAATAATACAATGACACTGAAATCCATTAAAAACACACCTCTGTATTGGTTTGATTTATAGTGGTTGACAAGATACACGCCTCACCTTCGACTTCTCCACGCAGAGTGTAATACGGCTCATCACAGTGGTATTTGATCACAGAGAGGTACTGATAGTCCGAGCCAGATATGAATGTGATTCCGCCATTCAACAACCATTCAGGCTCCCCACAATCAATAACTGTCAAAGATAAAACATAGACATAACCAAATGTTTGGCATATCCATTTCATAACATAGGGCATTGGCAGCTTGTGATTTCAGTGTGACTTACTCTGGCATTCTGGGAGAGGAAGGTGCCACTCTCCATTGCTCTGACACTGGATAAAGGAGCTGTTAATCTCCCGACCATACTAACAGAGACATTAGAGAGATACTGAAAATATAGAAAACATTCAAACATAGGAGAAAGTGAATCCAAATTCAGCATAATGTTGTTGTTTTTTACCATCATTAGTTTGTATCCCTGGTCACAACGGATGTGAATGTAGTCTTTGTAGAAGTACTGGGTGAAGGCAGGTGTTACCCTACCGTTGGTCATGCTACCAGGGAATGGACAGCTCACCCCTGAGGATCATACCAACACATTTTACATCAGCTCATGCTCGGCTTCTGGAAATTGTGATTTTCTTTCACATGTTCTCTTTTCTAGTTGTCTTTGTCCTTCGTTCCTTCATTCCTTACTTCGTTCCTTACTTCGTTCCTTACTTACATCCTTCCTTCCTTCCTTCCTTCCAAGTCTGTGCCCTCCCTCCCTTCTTTCCTCCCTCTCACTCACTCTGGGTGCTGTAGTGCAGGCTCCAGCCATTGCTCATTCCTTCTGAGTCTGTGTGGTAGTCCAGAGTAACATTGTTGGAGTTTGTTGCCATGAGTCCTGGACTCTGATCCCCGCACAGCCTCACAGGCTCTTGATCCTGGACCGTCACCTATATCAGTCAGGAGGCAGGAAAAAAACAGAAAGTCTCAACAGACTACCACAGACTATCACAACATTGCAATCATAAACATACACACACACGTGTATATATATATATATATATATATATATATATATATATATATATATATATATATATATATATATATATTGCACATATGACAATATAATTGTTTTTGTGTCATCATTCCCTCACATCATTCCCATTAATAAGTGTATCCAATTTGAACTATTTTCTTACTGTTATTATTCCTCAGTTATTGTATTGTATTGTGTATCACGGTTGTATTCTGTATTCTTACTATGCACATTTAAAGGAAGAGTAGGTGAAGAAAGCATTGCGCTGCCAGTTGTACCTGTTACGACTTGGGAAATACACTTGAACTCAACATAAAGGCTACGACTTACTTGCCATCTAAGACAGCGTGTCAGTTTACCTGTAACCAATGATGCAAGCAGCTCAAGCCCTCCTCCACCTCAATGCTCTCGATGTGGAATGTGGAGGTGAAGTTCAGGGTGATAGTGAAGCCAGGCTCCACCGAGATGAGGTACTGGCAGTCCAGTTTACGAAGGGAGGCGTCAGGGAACCCTGGGCTGGACAGATGACCCGTGAGTTCGGAAAATACACCCCCGACACAGGATGCTGGTGACAGAGGGGAGACCATGTCAGTGTTTGAGCAACACGCACGCACAAACACACTGGTGAAAGCTGCTAACCAATAGTCATTTGCAGCAAACATAGAATAGAAGATACGTATAAGACACATAAAACACTTGCATTCTTTGTTATTACACTTATAATAACATGAAGAAAACAACATACTCCTGACATGTAATAATGTAATAATCGTTGTGAAAAGAAATATTTAAATCAGAGAAAAGCTCTTCTAAAAGGTGATTTTAATCATTTATTTGACTACTAACACTTACACTCATCAAATATGTAGTGGGCCCGTCTAACAAGAAATCACAAACATAAAATTGCTGAATTTTGTACTAACCATGAGCACACGTTGCTATGGAGTCACACATTGTTACCCCCGCGGATTGCTGAAGATGAAACTACACTGTTTTTTAAATATCATTCCAATCTCAAATCGGTTTTTTGAGAGTACCCACTTCCTCATGAAAAACCCACTGATACTTTGTGGATATGCCGTGAAACAAACATTTAAATCCACTTCTTATGTCGCCTCGGTTTCAACCAATACATGTTTGATTGTTTACGTCCATGGTTTGAGCGTAGCACTCCAAACATGGCCACACTCTGGATGAATTGGTCAAAACAGACATTGCACTCACCCACACAGGTGTGTTGGTCTGGGCGTAGCTCGTAGCCATGGTGACAGGAGCAGAGGTACGAGCCCAGGGTGTTGTGACAGATGTGAGAGCAGAGTGGCTCTGAGTCAGGATCCAGTGGTGCGCATTCATCGATGTCTGGTGAAAAGAGGGAGGAAGGGAAGGGGAGTGTAGTGGAGGTGGGAACAGAGGTGGGGTAGTCTCTCAAGACAATTATTTTTTTAATGTTCCAACCTACACGTCTGTACTTGAGGTCGCCACATTTTAAGTCGACGGATCCAGGAGTCCAGAACCGAATCAAATGTATTTAGTGTCACAGCACTAACAGCACGAAGGTAAAGTAACCTCCTGTCCCCAACATCCAGTCTGTTTTATTAATGTCTGCCGCAGCACCAGTATGGTCAATGTATATTAGGTAAACTAGTTGTTTCTATACTGGCTCAGTGACAAACCTCAATTGAAAGTACCCATAATTATGTTATGAGCTGCACCTGTGTTTTTCCTACTATGAAAGGGCCTATCGAGGCCCTCATGATGTAGAGCCCAGAGCAGGGGTACAGGTTCTGGATTTGTTGATCCGGTGACTCATATTTGGGCTACAGTACGGTACAGTACAGTACAGTACGGCTAACAGAACGTGTAGGCTGGAGCCTTTAAAAAAGGACTGTGTGCAAGTCACTGGTCTGTGTTGAGAGACTAGTAGTGGGGTTATAGCAAAACTACCGCTAGACTGAGGGCGCTAACCTATCGCCTGGTAGTGAGCCAAGAACCCCTTGTGCTGCTCAGAGTTGGTGTTGTCCGTTTGGAATACGAGGGACATCTTGTTGCCAGGTGACAGGATGGGCTGGTTGCCGGGTTGATTCCCATCGGGAGAATTCTCCTGGCCGCAGAACTTCCCCAACAACTTTTTATCATCCGAGAGAAGCTGGAAGATTGGACGGAGAAGAAGGAACACATACCCCATACTTACTAACTGGTTTCATTATTATATTTCAATAATGATACTAGTTAGTAAGTAATTATGGGTTTGCTATTTTTATGCACTAGGTCAAATGGTCCATGGTCAAAGTGTGATATCAATAGTTTTAGTCTACTTCTCTTTCCCTGGTACATAAAATGAGCAAACCAATAATCACTGTTATGAGCAACACTTGTATTTGTCCTACAACGATGCCGTGCTGTGAAAAGGGTGTATGATGAATCTCTGGGATTAGTACCCATTCAGGTGGAGGGCTACGTTTCATGAATGGATTACTTTGTATGGCGTATGTAATTTACACACTTTATGATTGCATGTCTGTCTTATTGTCTAGTTTTCTATCTAATAATAGCACTTGTGATGCAGGATAATTGTCTGAACAAATGGTGTAGTATGGTATAGTTTATGTAATATGGTGTGGTATAGATTAATATGGTATAGTATTACATAGTATAGGATATGCACAGTATAGTATGGTAGTAGCATAGTATTGTATAATATGGAATGGTTTAGTATAGCATACAGTCATATGGATGCTCATTTGTTTGTGTATGTGTTTCTCGAAAGTCCTTTACGTAGCAGTGCACCAAGACAAATTCCTTGTACGTTGATCCTTGGAGTGTTAACCTACTTGGCTAATTACCAGATTCTGGATCAATAAAAGTATACCTTATCACTTTACTTGAGAGGACGTCCTGAATCTAGAAGCCCAACCTCTGTGATAAATGTGAGTGCTATATGTCTACTGACCACGACAGCGTCATATCTGCAGTCTTGAGTGGCCTCAATGTCCATGTGTGTGAAGGTGAGCTGGATCTGGTAGCCCTCTGCAACGCGGAGGTCCCAGCGTTTCAGCAAGTTGGGGCCGTACGGTTGAGGGAAGTCTGGGGACTGAATCATCCCGTGATTGGGCCACACGACGTCCACCACAGACACACACTCACACACAAACACACAGAGCAGCCTGTGACCACACACACACACAGCATGCACGCAGGCACGCGTACAGGTAACCACACTCACGCACACACATACACACACACACACACACACACACAGAAACACATACACACACACACACACACACAGTTCGATCTGTTTACCACGTTACAGTGAGCTGGTCGAATGTTTGTTCAACTAGAACTGAACAAACAAACGGATGCATTTATGTGCGTTCTTTCTGTATTGTTTTCGTTGTTGTGGTTACTTTACATCAATGAATGCATTGGAAATACTGCTTATAAAATTAGCTAAGTATAGGCATACAAATATTTACAATAATGTGCTTCCCAGAATTAACAGGGAAATCGTCATTTCTATTTTGGAATATTGATAAATCCAACAAGTAAAGTACATTTCAACAACGTTTTATTGATTTTTTTAAAAGAAGACAGAATATTACTTACCAAATGATACAGTTTGGCCTGCCCATATCTAAATTCGAATAGTTGAAATCACGCTGATTACAAGACCTGTTGTTTGCTTGTCGATTCTGGTAAAAAACGAAAGTCAATTAGAAAGTGGTTTCCAGTATAAATCTAATCTTTAATCAAACATAATCTTTGGACCTTCAATTGGCTAAAGGCTGACCCTGTCTGTGGTGCAACTCAGAGCTGATATTCTCTTTTTGATAGTTAAAACAGAGCATGATGTGATGAGAAAGGCCTACTACCAGTTCCTTTTAACATACTCTCATGGGGCAAATGCACCCGTCTCTTCAGACAGAAGATATGCCAACATGTGCTAACCTATACGTTTAGTCTCTGTCACAGCTTGGTTCCCTGACTGTGTAGTCCAACCCATTATTTACGATGTATTTACTATTTAGAAATTGCTCAAGGATTCCTACAGGTAGGCTGAGGGATCGATTCGGGCTAGAACCCAGGACCTTTCCGATTGGAAGTACAACACTGCAGATGCTATGACAACCTAAAAACTACCTATGGAGAACCAACAAACCCACTGATCAAATTAAAAGCACTTACATTTAAAGATTTGGTGACATGAAAATGGTTCAAATCATGTACAGAGAAAAATATGTATTTTTATACCTAATCGTATTCAAAAGTTAATTTAATGAGATAAAGTCAACACGATTTGGGAGGAATTTGTATGTTCAAGAAACAATAAGTAAGAAGTAATGGAAAATACAATGTTTTACAGTCAAAGGGGTGAATTTATGGAACAACTGCAGAGAGGAAATGATGAACCTTTAATACGTTTAAACAAAATTTGAAAAAGTACATATTGAATACATATGAGATGGATGTTCAGAGGGGGGGACCGGCATAGTATGACAGGGAAGGATGTGTAGGTTGTTTTGAGTTTTGTTGTTCTGTTTGTTTTATTCTGATTGTTTTGTTATTGTTATGTTTAGATTTTTTAGATTTGATTGATCTGATTCTGTATGGTGAACACTGGTGCAGAAGTTGGAATATAAATGTTAAACATTCAGTTTATTTATATATATCTTTAAGGGGTAGGACTTGATACATATTCAGTTATTTTTACTCCTCCTTTTTTTTACTTATTTATGTTTATTGAGTTTGCTGTATGTGTGCAGTTAATTTGGTAATCGGTTGTGCTTGTTTGTTTTCTTACTTTCTACATATATTGTTCATTTTTTTAATCATTTTTTAAATAAAATTGAATCAAATCTAATAACCTAGGAGCCTGCCTACCTGATACCTTTTAGTCAATTTAGGCTGGCGTTTCCATTTAGGGTTCAGTTTATCTCTCCCCTCTAAATGCCAGCAGAGGGAGCTGTCATTCTTCAATCCGGCAGGGGTCCAAAGTCAACGCCTAGCCATTGAACCAATATACAACAATTATCTCATAGCATGAGCACAAAGATATATTATGTGAACTGACGGCTAATCTTGGGCATGTTTTTATTGGACGCCCTTCAAACAAGGCATGTATGAAACCTAATAAATCCCAACCGTTAGAGGTCCACTTGCCATTGATTAGCAATATAAAACTTTGTTTGCAGCACAAAGGAATTTATTTATTTTAGTTAAACATACATAAGCTAACACACACAAACATTATAGCGTTTACAAATTGTTTGATTAATAGTTAAAAAAAAGGTTGAACGTGTGAAATACTGTTGCTGTGAAATTGTGAATTGCATATCACTCTTTGATCTTCCTTTCTTCATCCTCTACTTTCTGGATTGTCTCGCGGATCCAGCCCACATAATTCCCCACCATAGTATAATAACCTTTGAATTGCCGGTCCTTACAATCAGCTCCCCATGAAACAATGCCTTCAATACGATATGGCCCTCGGCCATTTCTGTTCCCCTCACCCAACCTAGGCACAAAGAATGGGCCCCCACTATCTCGGCTGCAGCTGTCCTTGCCTTCCGCTCCGGCACAGAACATGTTTTCAGTGTAAAGCATGGAGGTGGCCCCCCATTTAGGAGTGTTCTCACAGATAGCAGAGGAGTACACTGAAATGGGAGCATGTCTCAGTATTTGACTGAAGCCTTTATCTTCTGTCATTCCCCAACCCGATACAGAGCCTAGCATGCCATCCTCAAGCCCCCCTTGGGCCTCAGGCAGACATATGGGACACAGGTTGGGCCCCAACGTAGCCCGGGTGGCCAACCGGATCAGAGCAATATCGTTGTCAAAGTCAACGCGGCCCTTGTTAGCGATGTTCCTCTTATAGTTGGGATGAATGGTGATCTTGTCTATCAGTAGGCGGTCAGGGTGCTGGACTTCTGTCATTGTGGGGTTGGTTTGTGCGAGGTTGAACACCCCGCCGTACAGTTCCACACCAGCGTTGTTGTCCACCACGTGTGCCGCCGTCAGCGCCCAGCGGTCCCCGATCAGTGAAGCCCCGGCCAGCGAGCGCCCTTTAACCGAAAGCTGCCATGGTATTTCCCCGGCTTTGGCCCGTGTACCTCCCAAAATCCTGCCGGTATCCGAAGTATCATTTGTAGTCTTTCCACACACTGTAATACACAGATACATATGTATTATATATATATATATATGTGTGTGTGTGAGGTCATCAGAAATTTATCATATAAAATATACAAATATAGAACAATTATATATAAAAAGTAATATCAAATAATAGAATAATAGATACGATAATATCATATGATGTAATTGGTTATTTGACCGGTACCCTCAGTGCATCGTGGTAGCGTCTTTCTCCCGTCCAGTGATACCCAATCACCACTGGCATCGCATGTGTACGTGTCTGGGGGGAGCAGATCACAGCACAAGCTATTGGTACTCGTGCACGGGCTCTCGTGTCCATCTGAGAACTAGCGGTGCCACCAAGCATTGGAAGTGTGCTTGCTATGTTTGGTCATTGGTCACGTGTGTGATAGATTTTCTCTGAACATTACCCAGCGTGTGTTTGTGCTGCTTACCATGGCCTTCCAGCGTGTAGTATTTGGAACTACACTCAAATTGAATCTGATCACCAAATGAAGTGCTTTGTTGATTCGGTTTGAGTTGAAGGATATCCTTGCCGATGTCTGGGAGATCACAGGTCAAAACTGTAAGGGGAAGTACAACGTAAGTACAATGAAATGAAATGAAGACGTTATTTACAAATAAATTGTGAAAGAGTTCTGAGGGCTTCTTCGACAATGGGGAAGTGAGTTAACTCACTGTCACAGGTGTATGATGGACTCCATGTGCCTGTTTTCTGGCACGTTGTCACATATTGCGATAGAAATTCCTTAGGCTTACCACATGGAAACAGATCAGAATTAGGCCAACACTGTGGGGTTCAGATCTATTCACTGTACCATGCATTACACAACACATGTTTGTCTTAATGGGGACATACATGTATGTAGTCTCTGCACACTCACTGTATCGGCTCGGCGACCTATGTCACAGGTTACAGTCACTCTGTCACCATGGTGATACACCGGACGCATGGGGGTGACTGAAGAATTGGGGGTAACCGTTCCTAAACAGGTCTGGCCTGCAAATTACAATGAAAGCATATTTTACTATTTTCCAATATTTTCCATTTTCTAGTTATTATTTACTCTTGAGATTATTCAGTGCATTCAAGAGTTGTCCATAAAACAACAACCAAAACATCGTATGTCTCAATGGGGAGTATGCTGTTGTACCTTTGGTCCTGTAGAAGAGAGTGAACCCATTGTTGGAGCCATAGTTGTCTGAGTTAAAGTGGATGACGATGTGATTTGAGTGTGTGAGTAAGGGACTGGGAGGAGCCACTCCACCACAGAATGGCCCAAGCATCCCAGAGCGAGTCTCAACCTGCAAGCATGAAACAAATAAACCAATAAATAAACCGGACTGGTCTGTCCAGCAGTTACCGTTGCTCACAGTCATACTATTCAATGAGCAAGGCATTGATTCAATAATTAATTGGACCGCTTTTACTATTAATTTCATGTGTATTTTATTGTGTGTTATTGATTTAAAAATTTCATTATTGTGAGGAAGCTGCGTATCGACATATTTTCATCCCATGGAAAGCACTTTATCTATTGTATTTCTTTTTTTATTATGACTTATGCCATGGGCCACATGCCCCCTGTATGACACAGATCTATAGAGACCCTTCTGAGAGGTTTCAAAACAAACAGAGACAGGTGGGTGGGCCTACGGTCAGTGAGTCCCTGCACTCCCCATCGGGGCCCTGCTCCACGTCGAAGGCAGCCGAGAACTCCAGCTCAAACTGGAGGTGGGGCTCCACGGACAGGGTGTACAGGCAGCGGGAGTTGTCCGGGTACGGACGAAATGGACTGGAGATCCGGCCCTTCAGGGACCCTGACAGATCCTTGCTGCACCTCACTGTGGTGGACAGAGGAGGAGGGGGGAAGGGGGGGGGGAGGAGGAGAAGGAGGGGAAGGAGTGAGGAGGAGTAGGAGGAGGAGGAGGAGGAGGGGGAGGAGGAGGAGAAAGAGGAGGAGGAGAAAGAGGAGGAGGAGGAGGAGGAGGGAGGGAAAGGAGGAGGAGGAGGAGGGGGGAAGGGAAGGAGGAGGAGGAGAAGGAGGAGGTAGGGAAGGAGGAGGGGGACAGGAGGTGACAGCAGCAGGGTCACCATAATTCATCACAACTGACAACGCTTCGCATGAAACCTTGGGTTTATGTGCACCGTATCTTTATCATGGGTTTCAGCTATTTTCATTACCTCTTTTAATCCTCTTTCACCCTTCTGTGTTCTTCATCCTTCCCTTTGTCCTCTTAAGTTTCACTACTTCTTTTGATTAACCTTTTAACTACCAGCCCCTTTTTTAAATGACATGTCTAAATGTCTCAGCTTATAACTCAGTACTCCGTAGGAGGGGCAAGGGGCACAGTCGTTTTAATTAACAGGTCTTGACAAAGTCACTGCTGTTCTGAATGGTCAGAATCACAGACTGATTGACTTGGAGCATTGAGCTTCAGCTCATCGTTCTACGGCTCCTGCTGGGAGGACCAGAAGAAGTACGGTCTCTCCTATTCCGCTACTGTCCTTGGTATATTAAACAGTAAATAACAGTCAGCAGCACCTCATCTGCTTTTACTAATGTGTCTTGCTTTTTTTAACCGTCCTTTTTCAGAACTATATCTGTCTTTTATTGTATTGTTGTTGTGGGTGCTGTCCAATTTCCTTGTTAAGAGACAATAAAGATATCTTGAACTATAACCAAATATTTCATACACAGTACATTCATACATTCATACATTTTGCACATAGTGCAAAAGGAATGTAGTACTTTCACTTACCCTAACCCAGTGGTCGACGCATTTCACATTCACATCAACACCACCCACCGAGTATTGGAACCACAATGACGTCTTCTACGCATCTCTCGGTCGCCATTACCAGAAGCTTACCAGTGCATGTGTGCTGGTCCTCGTCCAGAACATAACCAAGGCGACAGGAACAGTAGTGGCCTCCGACGAAGTTGTGACAGAAGTGGCTACACTCTTGGCCTGACGGATACTCGCATTCATCGAAATCTGGGGGAGGGGGGGGGAGAGGTTTCAGAGGTTAAGGGGAACAATATGGAATGCTTGAATATCAACAAAAAAAAAAGTAAGCCATTTTTCAGATGCAACACTAAAACAGCATTTGTTTTAATAAATAGGAACAGAAATTGTTAACTCTTAGGAGGGATGTAAAGCGGAATACAAACTCAACAAGGTAAATACATAGGTCCACTAAATCATGTTTAACTTGCAAGTACATAAGGGTCTTCCGATTCTGTATCCAGTAGGATACTTTCTGCTTGATAAAGCCATACGATAACACACCCAACACATAAACATATAAGGGCCTCTCTGATATGTTTTGAGTCCAGTAGTCTGCGTACCTTGGACTGTGTAAAAGGCTCTGAAGCCGGTGTGTCTCTCCGGGTTGGAGTAGTCCGAGCGGAAGGTCAGGGAGAGGCAGCCGCTGGCTGAGGACTGGAGCAGGGGGTTCACACTGGACTGCAGCTCTTCCAACGTCTTTTTGCCACAAAGACGGACAATTTTCTGTCCATCTGAATAGATCTAGATGGAGAATATGTCGAGGGGGAGGGAAAAACTATTCCTTTGAGGGTCATGTACAAATAGTCGTGTTTTCACAATTTGAAACCAAACATGAAAAAGCTCACATGGTGTGGCTGAGAAAACCAAGAAGAAGCATTTATGAAAGTGCAACACTCCTGCATGAAGTATATTTAGAGAGCATAGATGTCTGTTTGTGAGTCTACTCCTTTCAAAGTAAAGGCATACAATGAGTTGAGGTATTTTTGAAGAATTTAGGTATTTATGATCAAATATATTTGGTCCCAAAGATGAATATCATATGGTGTGACACTGTTGTGATGTTTAAATGGTAATTATTTGGGCATCCTCATGTGTTTGATCATTCAGTTCTCTTCTGCACTCCAATTTCCCTTCTCATTCTCAACGTCTTTAAGTGAAATGCTTTGTACATAAAAGTAACAAATATAAATTAATCGTTTTTCCTTAAAACATATATATGTTGCAATGTTACAATGGGTATGCTTATCTATTGTAGACTAGCTAATAACTAGAAGTTCACAAAACATCATACGGTTTTGTCGCCACACCATTTGATTCCTTTGTCTTTGAACTACATGATATACACTAACATTTCCTGCACACAGAATAACTATGTACTTTATTATTGAATGTTACAACAAAATAGTCCGTTTTTGCCATTGTTTTTTTTTGTTGTTAAGTTGTATTGTCCACCTTAAGACACGATGAACATTCAAACTGGTCACACATAAAGCCAGATATTTTGTTTTAAGAAAATGAACAACAGACACATTCAACGTCCTGAATGATTGGCCAGTCCCCCAATACCGCAATTGAGCAAGCTGCTTCCTCGTGAGCAGCAGACTATTCCCTATATGGGGATTCAAACTGCTTCCTCATGAGCAGTATTCTCTGTACATGAGGATTCAAACTAGTTCCTCATGAGCAGAATTCTCTACACATAGACATTCCATAATGACATGAGGGAGGCTTCGCCATAGGAAGGGAACCATATGTAGGGCAGATCATGGGGATTGAGGAAGGGCGGAAAGAGCTGGAGGTGAACAACAGACAGCAACTTGCAAACAACGTAGTCAGATATTAGATTCCATCATTAACTTCAAGGAGTTTGTGAAATATCACTGCCCATGTTACAGCTTCTGTATTTTTTGTACTTTATAAATCATACAAATCTTTATGGGACATTCGGAAAATCATGGTATCAAGATAAGCTAAAGAATTTGTTTAGATTTATAACGGGAATTGTCAGAATTATTCTGAAATATAGAGTTGATGACAGGAGGTCTTATTCTCTACCACGATTAAGAAAAATAACTTAGACATGAATTACTTAAGGAAGTATACCCAAATTTCAATAACTGTCATGTCACACTAATATGACAATTTAAGGGCACTAATACACCATTTTAGCATTTTAGATGATCAAATACATTTGGCCGTTGTCTGTTCAACATGACTTCATATTTTTCAGTCCTCATAATTATAGCTAAAACCACATACCTGTTTAGGCTTCAACGTTAACACCCATGCGCATTTAAAAGAGATATGAATATGTGGTTACTGACCTCCAAAGCATCATTCTCGCAGTTGTGGCTGTCCTCCAGGTCTAGGTGGGTGAGGCTGAGGGTGAGAAGGTGGGCTTTTGGGGCACACTTGGTCCATTCCAGCTTGGATAAGGGCTGGTAGCCACGGGGGAAGCCGGGGGAGTTGACCCAGCCCGACAGATGAGCGCTGGCCCTGCAGGAGGCCAGGAGGGCTAGACAGAGACTGCTAGGGTGGGGTCAGAAAGATACAGAACCTTAAAGAGACAAATTCATCTGTGTGGGAATTGGCAGGATGAACAAACGTTATACAAATGGTATACAAATGTAACACATGACAAAAGTAAGGGTTTTTCCCATCTAAGAATTAGTGTCATCATCCAAGACCCTAACTTATTTGTTTTCGAGTGGTACTTCTAGCTACCTGATGTGAATAGCACTATGCTGTAATATTACATATATTTCTTAAGAGTTTTAATAATTGGACCCACCTTAATCTTAACATGGTGATTCGACCCGATCTCTTCTAACTCTTCCACACTCTACCTTCCCTATTTTATAATATTTTACTTCCCTTGTCACTCCTAGAAGCCCGTTTTTTGTTTCGTTTCTATTTATTTTATAGCATAGTCAGCATTTTATGAATTCCATCAGTCTGTTTTTGTACTCTTGTTTTATGATGGATGTGTGAAATGATAGGAAGACTGTTGGACAGTTACAATAAGGCATTTACATTCACAACCAACACTTTTGTATTCTCTCATAACCTAGGAAAAAGTGTGTAAAACAAAGGGAGGCTGATGGCAGGAAGGGGAGTAGCAGGCAGAGGAAGGGGCTCATTGTTCTGGGGTTGTTCACCTCTCCGTGTGCAACAGGATTCCTTGATACTACACTTCTGATAACACACTGGTCCAACAACCTTGCTCTGCCCGAGATAGAGATGATAAGAAACAGAGAGGGAAAATATAGATAGAAAGTTAGAGAGCGAGAGAGACTGAGAGAGCGCGGGAGAGACAGAGAGAGACAGAGACCGAGAGAGCGAGAGAGAGAGACTGAGAGAGAGAGAGATACCGAGAGAGAGCGACCGAGAGAAACCGAGTCACAAACACACACACACACACACACACACACACACATAGGGTGTGAGAGAGTGAGACAGGGGGAGGGGGGGGGGGGGGGGGGGGCGTGGCTGGCTACACATATTTTCCACTGTGCTGAAACAGAACACACAAGGGCAGTAGAAGTCATATGCTAAGAACACAAGTGACTCATGATACCATGAGAACAGCAGGTGATCGCTTAGCCGTACGGAGAACTGAAAAGTATTAATTTACCAAAGGGAGGACAACAGGAGGGAGAGAATCTGGAGTTTGACGGAGATCAACACTAAGCCACTACAGGAGACTGGAAGTGTCTGGGGAGAGTGGGTGGTGGGGGTCAAAAGGATGATTTGTAAGCAAAACGAGTATAGTTCCCATGATGGAACCAGATGCTGTGCTCGCTGTCCCGCAGGTGTGTCTAACGTATGTGTATGTAACATGTATGCGTGTGTGTGTGTGTGTGTGTGTGTTTGTTCAATAATCTGCAACCTCTCATTGATTTGATTTTGTCAGCCTGATTCCTTTTCACAACTCTATCTCTGTGTGTTTCTTCCCCTTCTTCTTAGGAAAGTTTGTCAACAAAGACTGTGATTCAACCGGGGTCACTGAGTGTTCAGACTGTGGGCAAGAGCTTTACACAGCCACGATGAACAACCTGGCTCAATGTATATTATGTACAAAATGCAACACCAGTAAGTGAAACCCTTTTTACACACAAATACACACACACACACGCACACATACACACACACACACGCACACATACACACATAAGTGGACATACACACACTTATAACCAAACTGAGACCAAACCAAAGCCTTTTCATCCATTCCCCCAAATGGTCATCACTGTGTTTACACTAATTGTGTATTTTAAGACATTTTAAGACACTGTAAGTATTGCCCATCCAGAGGGTTTTTTATTTTTAAAGTGAAAAATAAATACCAGGACCAGGCACTCAACATTCATGACATTATTAAAATACGAAAAAACACTTTTTTAAAGTTAGTTTAAATGGGTTCTTTCACCGTCTCTTTTCCAATGTGTGCCTTCAACTGTTTCCATTTGTGTTGTTGTAAAAGACCAGAAGGTGGTAAAGGAATGCCAGGCCCATGAGAACAGGCAGTGTGAATGCAACCAGGGCTTCTACTGTCATGATCCCAGCTGTGAACAATGTTTACGGGTCACCTCCTGTCCTCCGGGGGAAGGGGTAAAGGTTCAAGGTGAGTGGTGACTGTCTGTGATGTCAGTGTGAGTACACAGACACTAAAGGTGAATGTTGAACGTTAATGATGAGGACACAGGATAAAAGGACAGTGGGTAGTGTACAGTGTAGTGGTGGCTAACCAAAAGGATGGGTTCCATCACCATGTCTAAAGCCTACCTACATGTAGGCAATAGGCATCCTAGAGCAGGCTGCCTAGCCCCATGAAAGACATGTATCTGAATTCATTGTAAGTCGTTTTGGATAAAGTGCTAAATTAATACAAATATTATAGTAACAGAAATAATGAGACACACTGTTACACTTCCAGCCACGGCGACAAATGATACAATCTGTCTTCCATGTGAAAGTGGGATGTTCAGCAATGTGTCAGACCACACTTCACCTTGTAAAAAACACACAAGGTGAGTTCAATTTGATTCTTTATTAGCTAGGCTATAATTGAATTAATTCATTTAAAGCATTCATCTAAGTTAAAATTGCAAAAAATGTAAAGCACTAATTGAATGAAATATTGTGTTCAGTGTGTTCAGTCAAACTACCCAGTAAAAGTTGCCAAAGTATAGGCGGACAAGTGCGCCGCAATAAAACCATTAATGGAGAGACTGGATGCATTGACTTGTGGATGGGCGTGACTTATTAAGAAACATTCTAGTTCTGATCTTATTTTTTAATGGAGCAGTTGAAAAGTTGAATAGTGCAGTTTTCAGTTGATGGGACTGTCTAGTTACTGTGTATTGTGTTGCAGTTGTGAAGAACAAGGGAGAATGCTGACAATTTCTGGAACCTATAGTGCTGATGCTGTCTGTGGTTCCTTCAAATCTGGTAGGGTTTGACTGATTATAAAATTATGTTGGGAATACTATATTTTATACAGTATTTTATACTATTTTACTATATTTTAATACTAGACAGATTACTGTGCAACCTTTGAGGTAAAAATATTGCAATCCTCAAGTTATTGGGCAATTGATTATTATAATAACACCAGAGACATTTACAAAGTTATAAAATGTCTAATATGTACAATTCACTCCAGGGTTCATATTCTGAACCTAACAGACTTCCTTCTCCATTGTGTTATTTTCCTACATTACCCAAAATACTTTAATCCGCATCTTCTCCTTTATGGAGCACTTGGGATGCATCCCCAGTAACCCCAACATAAAAAATGACGCTTGTAAACATGCCTATGGACTCTCTTGAGTATTCCCCTTCCTGAAGTATTCCATTACGTGTCAAATTCAAAAGGATTTGACCCTGGTTAAAGCATACAGTAGTGTGTACCGTAAAGCTTAAATTTGTTCCCCATGTATTCACTGCCATTTTATTTTGCAATAATTACACATTTGTAAAGGGAATTAGATTGGCAGGCTTTGAAACTCACAAGCATACAAGTGGTCCTCCGTATCTGAATATGTATTGACCTGTCCCTTCCTCATGTCTCCTGCTGTTTCTTCCAGGGTGTTCCTGGGAGTTACCAGCAGGCCTATGGTCTGGGCTGGTCTTGACCTCTCTCCTCGTGTTCCTTGGCCTGATCTTTTGGAGGATAAAACGCAAATCACGTAAAACAGGTAGGTGCTGTTTGTGAGCATGTTACGTGCACTCTGTGTGTCCTTCTGTGACTCTCAAATCCTCTTTTTTCTTTTCTGATCAATGATCACGTACCAACGGTGTCGGCTTACTGCTCAACATGAAAATGTCAGTTGCAATTGCCTTTGAAGTTGATCGCGTGGTTTCCCCCCAATGTTTCCTGTGTACAAAAGGTACAGCAAAGTCCCGCAAGACTGGTGCATATTTGTTGAAGACAATACGCTACTCAGTGGAACATCACAGATTACCTGAGAGAACATACCAGACAACAGAATTGGACAGACTGTCGGACTGTGTGGATGACCCAGGCAGGGCCGTTCAGCAAGTGAACGGCTTTTCAGTAGAGAACGTGTTGCCAGGTCACACATTTTGTAGACCAAGATGTAGACCAAACGTAGAATAAAATAGAAATGACAATAGTTTGTATTGTGATGAGGCGTTCGTCGTCACACGCACCACTACACAGCGGGAGGACACACAGACACGATGACAGACGAGGTGAAAAATGACGTATCAGGCGATGATTCAGTGACACAGACTGCTCAGTGATAAACTGTTGTGGGCAAACCACATCCCCTTCCACTACCGGTAATGCGTGGTTAATCACGGATGCGCGGTAAATGACGCTTGTGTTGCAGTGCATTTAACTTTTCTAACTGTTTCTTTTCAACTCTGGGCCTATCTAGTTTGGTATGGGGTTAGTATTAGTAGTAATATGTACACAGAGATGTAGACTTAGACTTTACACAGGGCAGATAGGAGGTCACTCTGTTGGTGTAGTGACTAGGGGGTTACACTCCCAACCAAAAGTTACAGGGTTCGATCCCTTGAGCAAGAGCCCATACTCCTACCTGCGTCTTAATGGCGCCCATTTGAATTTGCTTGCTAAGTGTCTGCTTGATTACTAAACAGTTCTCAAAAGTAGATGAATGGTGAATGGAGGCACAATTGGGATTATACAAGGATAATATTTACAAAGGGCCCTATATGCCATGTAGGCTACTCGTCCTGTTGTATCCTGACATTTCTGATGAAAGGTGTACAAATACTAAAGTATTTTCAAAATGACCGTGAAAGGAAATACACAGAATACGAAATGATGAATTACATGATGTGCAAGGGATCAATCCAGCAGACCAATTGCGGGCAATTCAGCATGTAAATCATAAGGTAAAGGTCCATGTGTTTACCTGGTCTGTCCATTGTCAGTGGTTTCCAGAGTTCCTGCTGATCCAGTGGCATCAGTAGGCCTACCGGTAGCCCACCTCTCCCCGCCTGGACCGTCCCCTCTAATGGACATCCAATGCCAGGAGAGCTGTGATCGCCCCTCACATATCACAGGTGACCAACTCTGCCAAGTAGGCCTACAACAGTCCCCCACATTCACAATAAAAAAACAGAGGAGCTTCTGCCATCATCCTCACCCATAGATGGAGGTTGGGTGTATAAAACCCAATTCAATTGAAATACAAAGGCTAAACTAAGTCATCATCCTTACAGTTATTACCTTTAAAACAAATGCTCTCATTCAGTTGTCAATGTAAATGTGGTCGTTACAGCAGCGCTGATTTAAAATATCCACACATCATTTGGCTTATATTCCATTACAATACATCACAAGTGTACAGTTTTATAGCACTAGAGCATTAGGCTGAAAAATGTGATATTGAATATAGATGTTTCTATCCTTTCTCCAGTGGACTGTAACTGCTGCGTCCTTGACCATGTCGTTGAAAATGACCTGCACAAAACGCAACCGGAATCGACCAGCTTTCCAAATCCCTTCAATTATGAAGACAACCTCACGAATGGGAGGCCAGATGACTTTATAGAAACCTCGCACGCTATTCGTTCCGAACCTCAGGAGGACGAGTGGCGTGGTACGTGACAAGCAGTAGGCTACATAGACTCACTCCATAGACTCGATACAAGTGGGTATATGAAGTAAATGAAAACGGACTCAAGGCTAAGGAATCTCTTCCCAGCACTGGGAGACATCGCCATTTCTTGAGAAAATGTAGCAATTATGGAATCTCCACAGACGGGAATTTCTTAAATGTTGCCACTACGGCAGGAAGAGCACGTGTCTTCTGCTGCCCTCTTAAGGACGTCCATTGTAATGACAAATCAATGAGTACCGGGAAAACGGCATCGCATGAACGTTTAGCAATTATTAATTAATAATTAATAATAATTCCTAACACATCATCCATTATTGGCGATGCAAATCGCAGTAGGCTACTTAGTTACAAGATACCTTGGAATATTTGCATTAGCGCACAATGATGGTCCATGCTGGATTATTTATTCAAACAAATCACCACCAAACTGATTTTAAGATACCGCATGAAATGGTAACCATTTCAACGATCAGCTATTTGAATGGAAACGACACATTTAATATAACATGTTTATAACAAAAACGGGATTATGGATTACGTTTTTTCATGTTTGTTATCATAAACTAACACTAAGAATAACAAGTGTGTCAACATAATACGGGTACATTAGCCTACAATTTATTAAACAAATCATGCAGTCTGACAACATTTACATTTTTCAAATGCATTATCTTTCAATTCAATGCCACCATCGACATATTTAGAACCAATACTGTTTATCCTTCCACTTTTTGATCTGTGATCTGAAAATCACAAGGTCTAGTTGCTTTGCAAACTTTTCAATTGTTTGACAGTTTTATTAGATGTATTTGAATAAACAATACAATACCTGCCAATTCTGTGCAACATGAAAACATATTTTTACTCTTCTCTGTAGAAATGTCACTATGTCATTCCTACCGTTACATGTTTTCAGAAAAAACACTGGACAAATCTTCAACAACAAGACGCACAACAGTGGCTATAAATGCAAACTCCTTTAAATGATTTGATTTAATCCATACAATTATTTTGTAAAAAAATCAAGTAAAACCACTCACTTTAGTATACAGAGTACCAGGCTATTTTTTTGTCTTAAGACTAAAAAGGAAATGTATAGCAGTAATGTAAATGCATGTCTGGAAAGCTCCCCCACCCAGTTGGATGGTTTAGTCCGCCTTCTTGAAAACTTGCTTGGCAGTGATACCCTCACATCTCATCTCCTGCAGAGAGGGGGGGGGGGGACCAAATGGATGGATAGCACACGCACACACACACACACACACACACACACACACACACACACACACACACACACACACACACACACACACACACACACAGAGAAAGTGACATATTAAAGAAAAGGGATCAAATGGATTGTTACGCAAATTAGGCTGAAGAAAACACCCCCCACACACCCTCTTCCTCTCCCTCTCTCTTCCCACAAGTACCTCTTGTCTTTTCCTGTCCCAAACCCTTTGAAGGGCCGCTGCGGATCTTTCTCCAAGTTGAACCCAAGTTCAGCCGCCTATTGTTCTCCCTTCCCCACAAGTATTTAACAAGACATCCTGGATAGAGCTATTTAGCCCACAAAAGCGACTGTGTGAGACGCTAATGAGCAGTGACAGGCAGTCCACAAACCACGAGAAAGGGGGGACGGGGACTTAGATGCCTTGTTGAAGTCAAGACAGAATCGACTGCAGTCGTCTTATTTACGAAAAGGGATAAGGGAACGCCCCGTCCTTTTTTCACCTACCCGCCTGCTTGGTTGTTGTTGCTGTTTTAGATGTGTTTGCCACATGTCGATAGAGAAAGATGTAGACATTTTGTCCTCCTCCCCCCCCCCCCCCCCCACTGTATCATGTGCTCTCATCTTCCATTCCCCTCCACCTCTCTCTCTCTCTCTCTCTCTCTCTCTCTCTCTCTCTCTCTCTCTCTCTCTCTCTCTCTCTCTCTCTCTCTCTCTCTCTCTCTCTCTCTCTCTCTCTCTCTCTCTCTCTCTCTCTCCCCATGTCCTTATCCTTCTTCCAGTAGACTCCCCTTCTCTCCGTCCTCCTCCCCCATGGACCACCTCCCACTAGTGTCCTCCATCCTCACCAAATGCAGCAGATTTCCCTCCAGCCAGTGTGTCCAGCCACGATCCGCTTTCTCCCCTCGCTGGACACACACCAGTTTGTCTCCCTCCCAGTCCACAGTAGTCTGAGGAAAAATACAAATCACATTTAAATAAAAAGAGTAAAAAAATTAAAAAAATAAAGTATTTTCATATGGAGATCAGCAAGGAAAGTACTTTCTTTTTGCAGAAGTGCACACAGGCACGCAGACACTTTGTGTTGTAACCCAAATGGCTTCGAGCACAATGAAATGAGTGTGTGTGTGTGTGTGTGTGTGTGTGTGTGTGTGTGTGTGTGTGTGTGTGTGTGTGTGTGTGTGTGTGTCATTCCAATAAGTCTTGTTTTTCTCCCTCTTTAAGTACTAATGAGATGCAGTAAGCAAAATTCCTTTTACAGAATAGCTCTGTGACAACTATTTATGTTACAACACAGATGAAGCAGCAAATACAGTTGGTTGAGAAAAAAAAGACCTATACACAGACATAAACAATCCATGAGACAAAAGCGACCCACCTGGCAGACCCGTCCATCCACGGGTCCAAGGTCTTCTGTGAACTCTTTAGCCAGAGTAAAATCCATGTCAAAGTTCTTAAACGTAGTTATTGTGCGAATCTTCATAGCCCCCGTGGCTGGGTCGTGCTCCACCTGTTTACTGGGCTTCAGTAAGCACACTATTTTCCTCAGCGCAAAATTGATATCTGAATGAGAAAGAAAAATAAATGCATACATTTGCAATCAACGCCAATAAACCAGGGCAACCATTTTTGTAGGTACCAACAAAAAAAGTGCAGGGGTCACGGAAGACTGTTAACATAAAAACCAGAGAAATGCATACCAACCACTGCAATGTAAAAGCAATAGGTTGCCTACGAATAGCATCGAAGCGATAACCAAATGCATATCTTGATCCACTTACACCAGAACAGAATCCCGTATTAGTGATTTGACGTGCCAGAGGAGAAGTACCATACTCTCGGCGGCGCCAGGAATGCAAGTAATAATAATAAAGAAAAGTTTTGCACAGGCAAGACGTATTTTAACAGTCTTACCCAAAGTGGCAAGGTAGGCATCCATGTTGTCTTGAGAAACCATATGAAAGGTTCCAGAGTAATTCGGTTTAGCCATGGTTTTGCTCCGTCGAAGAAAGCGGAGCAGAGAATCCTAACGCACAGTTACAGTTACAGAGTAGGGTGCTTTTCTTTCTCCCTCTATTCTCCCTCTACTCAACTCTGTTGTGTTGTTATTTCCCGCCGGTGAACTCCCACGTTTGATATCAAATTCCTTTCTCGAACAACGCCTGAAATCTATTCCACTGTCTTGCAGAATCATCTATCTTGCGACATGCACAACTGCGGAAATTACAAAGAGATCTCAATGTATTCAACCCTTGTCTGAGAATTGTAACGCTATTCATGCAGTCTGCATCCAAAAGCCCAATCCAAGTCGGCTACTAACTGAGACTCCTGGCAGACGAGCTCCTAAAGGAGAATAATACTGTGAGACAACATGCGGGGAAGGGGGTGTCGACTCGGGAGGGTGAGACCATTCATTATTTCGAAATGTGAGCTTTTACTTGAAAGGGGCGTTGCTTGAGATGGACAACACGTTGCCACTTACAGTTACGATCTGCATGGCAGTATTGATTCATTGGTTCGTCGATTCGAATAAAGACAAACGCACACGTTACCCCACACGTTATTTTCAACAGATTTATGCATCATTAGTCATCCTATACATTTTAAACAAGTGTCACTATCTATTGGTTTGAAACTCTTATTCAACTTGTCATTAACAAAAACTGTAATAAAAGATTGCATATCAACATACAACTATAATGATATCATTTAATGAAATATGTTCCCGTCTTGAACTCTTCATCTTTTTTTCATTTTTTTCTCACAGAGCCACTCTTCTTCTCCTCAGATTTCTGCTTTTTCACATCTTTCTTTCCCTTGCCCGTGTTTTCATATACCTCCTCCTTGTTCCTGTGAAGAGAAAGAAAGAAAAACACATTAATAATAATATTCACTGTGACGTGTGTGTGTGTGTGTGCGTGTGTGTGTGTGTGTGTGTGTGTGTGTGTATTAGTTTGGCCCAGCCTGTTTGAAGGGGATTCATCCCTGCCCTGCAATGATTTGATATATCAACCCAGAGAGTGTTGTATGGAGGAGATTGTAGAGATCAATGACCAGTGGCATTTGCTTTCAACTATTTAATTAAATAGATCCACCAGCGGGGAAGCTGCAGTTAGTGGGAGCTTGGAGCCCAGCCAACTGGATCAGTTACCAGCGAACTATACACATAAATCCCAAACCAAGCATCCGGCCGCTGCAGCCGCGGGCACAGTGCACCCAAACTCCACTCTCTCCATTTCACCAGCGATGGACGACAACAATGGCAACAAATGTGACTTGGCGACAGTAATAGGGGGGGAGGAAGAAAAAAAAAAGGTGGAATATGTTTTGAAAGTAGAAGCGGTTCCAAATAGGAACCGCCGGGAATGTTCCCGGCGTGTAAACTGTGTGGTGTTGTTTCAGTGTGTTTTCTCCTTAGCTGGGGAGTGAGTGAGTGAGTGAGTTAGTTAGTGCACACATAGGGTCCCTCTATCCCACGGTATTACCTCGGTAAGACTGACACAAAGATATCCATTATTCTGGAAACAAAGGCCTGAAGATAATCAGAATACGGGGGGGGGGGGGGGGGGGGGGGGGTGTAACAGGCTTGCCTATAGTCCTACCGTATTCAAAGAGGATTATAGTAAACCCCACTGCACTTGTGCTTAAAACTTCCACAACATCCCATAAACCCGCTACAAATCAAGCGCTCCTGCCATTTGGGAGCTCCCCCACTAAACACACACTGCGCACGCATGGAGGAGGGCTACGAGTGGGGAGGCTTATGGAGGAGAGGTGGACGTGTGTGTCTTGGGAGAATTCACACATTATTTTTCATTTGCATGCTACTTCTCTCTCACTCTCACTCTCTCTATCACTCCCGCTCTCTCTTTTCCTCCCAAAAGCACACAGTACATTGACTCACTTGGAGGCTTTTCTACTTGCAGGCGGATGTTTCATTTGTAGGTTTCCATACTCCGTTTCGGTTTCCTTGGGAAAAGACAGAATGACATAGAAAGAGAGAGCAAGAGCATTTAGTCATGGTGGTAGTAGACCTTGCTCTCATGCCGTGTCGTGTTGAGGTTCATCTTTCACAATGCTACCTTTGTCAACCTAATCAGATCGCAGATATGAATTTGTCTGATGTTAGGTTCACGATAATAAACAAAAGCCTGTTGGACATACATCAATTCAAATGTCTCTAAACCCTGGCGTCAATACAATGTTAGTACTCATGTATGTGTTTACTTCTTGTCCTTGTCAGAGGAGGTTTTTTTTTAACAGATTAGATAGTTGAGGAGAATAAGCTTTCTGAGGGATTCTGTACTAAAACTGAGATGATCCCATAAAATGAACTCAAACAGCAACAGTATAACATAGTACTGGGTTGATGGAGTAGATCTAGGGATTTCAGATAGGAATTCAAAATGTAAATAAGGAGCAGGTAGAAATCTTGCTCAAGGATGCCTACAGATATGGCTGCAGGCATTGGAGATCAAACACAGAACCTTTCAGTTGGAAGTCAAACCCCCTGCCCACTGGATTATCCTACCCATAGGATCATCTCTCTCTCTCTCTCTCTCTCTCTCTCTCTCTCTCTCTCTCTCTCTCTCTCTCTCTCTCTCTCTCTCTCTCTCTCTCTCTCTCTCTCTCTCTCTCTCTCTCTCTCTCTCTCTCTCTCTCTCTCTCTCTCTCTCTCTCTCTCTCTCTCTCTCTCTCTCTCTCTCTCTCTCTCTCAGCCCACCATGGAGGCCTTGCTCTTGGCGTTGAAGGCCTGTATGTGCTCTGAGACGGCCAGGTAGATGAACTTGTACTGGGCTTCAGTCTGCACCATGCCAGACCGCTGCTCCCGGACCATCTGGATGCACTTCTGGATGTCTATGTCACAGTCCACCCCTGCGATAAGCGGACCGGGACGAGAGGAGAACAAGTGGAATGGCAGCACAATTAGGAATTAGGATTTAACAACTCGTCTAAATCTGGGTCAGACAGGCAAACACCAATTTACAGATATCTCTGCGTATTCCTTCTAATTCAGGCCTTCTATGACGTAGGGATTCATTCATTTTGATTTTTATCTTACCTTGAGTGTCAATGGTGTGAAGGATCATGTCGATCACCACAAAGGTGCCCGTCCGACCTATCCCTGCACTGGACAGACACACAGACACACAGGAAGGTTCAATCAGCTGACACGCAAGGTGATTTAAGCAGAATGGGGTGGATGTTGTCACATTGAGCAGGCGGGGCAGCAGGAAGGAACAGTGTTTCTGTCATGGCTTCCTGCACATCTTTGCATACTTAAAGATGAAAAAGTTACATCTATAAACCACTTGTAAACACCCGCAGCCTCGGTATTAATGAAATCACATGGGGTGAAATTCCTATAGGATAACCGTGTGATCGTGTAACCGTGTAAACCGACTTTCTGCTCAGCTGCAACTAATCTTAATCTGGTTGTTAATCTGGATGTGACCATCCATAATTCTATGGTATCAAGCCCAATTGTATTTATATTCTGTGCCTTAAAAACAACAACAAAAATAACTCTGTACAATCTCCCCTGGCCCCTGTCCTCCCAACATCTGGGAAAGATAATATTCATCTTTCCAAAGAAACTGCGAAAATGACCAATGCTTTGCTGCTGATACCTCAGCTGATGATAAAGATCTAGAGGTGTTATAGCGATAGACAGAAGTGATGTCATGTCACATTTCCTATCAGGGAACTCCCATGCTAAGTATGTATGCACTGCTCTCACTTTATTGTAAGACCCTTTGCATAAAAACATCCACCAAATGGCCTAGTATATTTACACTTTTTGTTGTTGTTGCTTTATTCATAACAGATACAGTGAAAGTTAGACAGGAAGGTATGGGAGAGACCGAGGGGAGGACATGCAGCAAATGACCACGGGCAAGAATCAAACCCGGGTTGCTGCTGTAAGGACTGAGCCTTAAGGGTACACGCTCTACCCGGTGAGCCACTGGGGTGCCCCCAAATGGCCTAGTATATTATATAATGTTGATAAGCTTGTTACACTCGGGCAAATGCTGTGAGCGTGTGTGTTGGGGTTGAGGAGGGCGTTCAGACCTGCAGTGGATGATCATTGGTCCGGCGTCAGGAAACATCTCCTGTTTGGCGTTCACCTGAGCCAGGAAGCTGAGGACCCCACCGGGCTCCTGGGGAACCCCGTGGTCGGGCCAGCTCAGGTACTGGTAGTGCCAAATACGGGTCTTCTGGGACTGGAGAATGGTTAATGAGTGGTTAGGCGATGCATGGTCACCAGCATCAATTTGTATTCACAAATCAGTGGCGTGTCCATTGGGTGGCCTGGGGTGGCACGTTTTTGGTACTGAAATGTATGCTCTTTTCTATTATCTTTGTAGCAATTGTAACAGAAACAATTTCCCCCAGGATCGTTTAAATTATTTGAATCATAATCTGAAAATTGGTTACACCGAGTGCCTAAATCTGCCATGCAGATAAAATAATGAATCAATTATTTTATCCCCTTGGAGAATGTTTACTTCACAAAATTGCTAAATTAAAGTTTACATAACTATACATTCTCCACACCTGTCTGCAAAGTCCAGTGTGGTGGTCGGGTGGCCCTTTTGTCGTTCTGTGCCACGCCTGTGCCACCCCTACTTCATCTAGACACACCACTGACGGAAATGTACGTTTGTCCACCTTTTCTCAGAATATGTGTGCAGGGAGTGAGATTAGAAAGGGTCTGAAGGTTGTTGATTTTCTTTGTTACCTCGTTTAAAGGGGCCATCTCTAAGACTCTGACTTTGTAATCGATCGCGTCCGTCTCTGATAAGCAGGTCACCACATATGGCCCCACCTCCTTGTAACCATCCACTTCCGGCCAATAAGGAACACATTTATTCTGTGTGATGAACAATACAGAGGAAACAATTATTATTATTTTTCTCAATTATTATATTATTATTTATAGATATATAATTCCATGTCAATAATAATGATACTATGTATTAATATTACATAATATATATACACATATATATATATAGTATATATATAAGTACTAATACTGTTTTATTGTTTCTACTGACCCGTCCTTTCTCCACCTCCCTTGTTGTCATGACGATGACCCTTGTTTTCTCCTGCCACACCATCTGCCAGAAGTCGTTGACGGTTGTCGAGAGGCACCCTTGGGTGGCAATGAATACCTTTTCGTCATCTGGGTGCAACATGTTCTACAGAGCATATTTCAAGAAAAATACAAACAAAAACAACAAATGAATAAACTAATAAAATGAACAAAAAAATACATATCTGTCATTAATAATCAAGCTATTGTAGTCGTGGTTATGACTGAAAGGTACTGGGTTCAATACCCAAAGTCCCTAGCCTAAATGTAGGCATCCTTGAGCAAGATGCCTAACTGAATTCACTGCAAATTGCTTTGAATAAAAGCATCTAAATAGGAAATAGCGATAGTAAAAGGCATGAGTTGTACTTTTTTCAATTAATAAGGTCATTGTTTTTCTTATTTCTTTCTTTCCTTTACTATGTGGACTGCACACTAAGGACACACTTACTCTCACGTAGTTGGCGTTGATGTAGTCTGAGCCCACCACAGTGGGGTCTGCATTCTGCAGCACAACCCTGGTGTCATTGACTTGTGTTGGAACAGGAAAGAGAGTAAACACAGAAGAGGAGAGAGAGAGAGAGAGAGAGAAAGAGAGAGAGAGAGAGAGAGAGAGAGAGAGAGAGAGAGAGAGAGAGAGAGAGAGAGAGAGAGAGAGAGAATGGCAACACGTAAGCACCAGCACTCTACATAGGATTTTGTTCATCCCCATTAAAATTAGGACTCTTGGGAGTTCTTACAGGGAAGAATGTTCTTGTATCGATTTTTGCTCTTGTTTTCCGGCCTCTGGCCCTCTTCTCTGCTTTTCTTGACCTTTGCCTCTAGCTTTTGAAGAGTCTATAGGGAAGAGGGTGGGGGGGGGGGGGCAAGGGAGAGAGAGAGAGAGAGAGAGAGAGAGAATTATTGTGAGTATTGATTAGATTGTTATTGTGGTTGTTAATTGGTTATTTGTTTTTGGTATAATGGTATGTACTTGTTACAATGTTTTATATTTTATTTTACTATATTTTATTATATTTATTTATAAATATTTATTTATAAATATCATTTTATATTGTATTATTGTTGTTGTTGTTGTGTTTGGTGAACAAACAGGCTTGTATCATGCCAATAAAGCTAATTAAATTTAGAGTGAAGCAAGCATCCGACCACACGATGGCAGTATACCTCTTCAAGAACTGGAAAAAGCCAGACGAAACACAAAATGACTTACGTCAAACTCTTCCCAGAATCCCGCCTTGCTCTTCTCCCCCGGACCTTCCTCTGGGTTCTTGGCTGTCAGGTCCAGGAGCTTCACTCTGGTGTCAATGTCTGCTGCATTCACCCTGGTGGTGTAGAACGGCTGGAGAGGGACAGAAACAGAGAGGGGGAGGGAAACAATGGAGAAGGAGAGGGAGTAAAAGGGGAAAAAATAACGGATGAAGTAATACATTTAAAACACATCCCGTGTACATTGTGTACTACATTGTACGTGTACAGTATAACAACAATAACAACCTCCATAATCCCCTACAGCCTTTTATCCAATTCTGGTTGATAATGGATTCAGGCTTTTCACTCAATTGAATTGAGAAATCTTTAAGAATTTATGCATTTTTCAAGAATGTATGAAAAGTCATGTCCATTTCTTGAAATAAATTAACCTCATTTTGGCGTAGCCCCACATTTGTATCGTATTATGTAACATATTCAATATTGTCAATCTATGTAAACGCAAGCGACAGAGGCTGGCTCTTAACCTAGCATCGCCTATGCAGTCATGTGTGTATTTGTAGGTATTTTCCATTCAATGCTGAACTACTGCGTCCTCACCTGTTTCAGGTGCACCCAGTGTCCACTGATCTCCTCAATGCCCACTCGCTTGTAGTGCTCCACCAGGTCCGTCAGTGTGTCGAAGAAATTGGTGTCGCCCACTGTGTACCTCTCATTCTGGACACAGACACACACACACACACACACACACACACACACACACACACACACACACACAGACACCCACATACACACACATGCAAGCACACACACACACACACACACACACGTGCACATAGACACACACACACAGACATTCACACAGACATTAGTATGCATGCAAACGCTTTCAAACAAGCCCATATGCAAACGCTCATGTGCTTAAACCCTGAATCCTATTATACTATATATAGTATAACATCTATATATATATAGATTCATATTTATATATATTACTCTCTCACTGTGACAGATAGCGTACACTGTATTGAGGCGTGATATAAACTCACCACAAGCCTGAGACGACCAGCCCCTCAGGGCCCTCATCTCAAAAACACCAAACAATGTGTCCCTCTGAGAAACCATGTAGCGTTTGCTGTGAGGTGAACCACAGCTGAAAATAGCCACCCTTTAAATAATCTATGAAAATAAACCGACTGATAAATGTGACATGCGTGTGTTCACTTTTGTCTATCGCTATAACACCTCTAGATCATTATCATCAGCAGCAGCAAAACCTGAAGAGAAATTGCTGTGCTGTGAAATGGGACGGAAGTGTAAATCAAATGTCTATGTGTGGTCTCACAAATATGACCTATTATCTCTGCTGGCTGAACACATTAGCTGTACGTGTCCATCCAACTGGGTGCGAGCTGTACCGCTCCTAAGGATTTCAGAGGGCTTGCGTACATCCACGGTGAGTAATCTCTAACCAGCAGGCGTTGCGTGAACAAATGAGGAAACAAGAGCTTCGGTGTGTTTCCCAGCCGACGGGATGGGCTGTGCCACTTTTGAAATGTCCCAGTGTGTGTACAATGGACATGCTTTCTGAGGAAGAGCACACTCTCGCTACTCGTCCAACACGTACACGTCCACACACACACACACACACAAACACACACAAACACAGAGGGGATGCAGAGGTTCCTCACCTGGCACAGTATCTTGATGTGTGTGACTCGTCGGTCCCCTTTCTTGTTCTTCTCATCCGTGAGGACAGACAGAACAAAGTCCCCTGGCTTGGACAGGGACCCCCTTACCAGGAAGGTTCCCGGCTCCTCACGCTTGCCCAGCATCTTCTCTGCATTGGGGCCCGACAGGTGCCCATGGTACCACCTGGGTCAGAGGACAGAACACCCCAGGCTTCATTTAATCACTCGTTTGTATTATCCAAAGGGACGGAACGTGAATCCAGCTTCATGATAATAAGTAAGGGAATAGGCATCTAGGCATTTTGATCAAGGACGCCTACAGATTTAAAGACCCAGTGCCTTACAGCTGGGTCATCATAGCCACTATAGTATCCTTTCACACTGGTTTTGTTTTTCACGATGAAGCATGTGTTAACATGTGCAAACCTTTGGGTTAGGGTTGGAGAAGTGTATCTATAGTTTCACCGTGTGTTACTGAGTGGGGCTGGTTGCAGTGTTTGAGTTATGAGGGGGCCAGGGGGGGCTGAGCTCCCTACAAAAAACCGTAGCTCCACTGAATTACAATTCGGGAGGGGTCTCTTACATTCTATCAAATGTTACCTTTGATTCACTTCACTTATCTTCATTCCAATGCAATTCGCTTCTCTTACAATGATATGCGTTAAAATGTGATAAAGCATGCATAAACTATTCAGCAAAACGTATTGGGGAGTAGGGTTAGAAAGCCAGGTACTAATTCAGATAACTGATTAATTGCATACATAGGCACTGAGAAGACACTGAGACACATAGACACTGAGAAGCTCTGTAAAACACTGAACACCAAACCAACCTAAACATCTGATTTCTTTCTTGACAGATGTTCTATGTGAGTTTATATTATTCTCAGCAATATATGTATTCTCTTAGCATTATCATTTAGTCATTTAGCACACTTTATCAACCAACAATTGATTTAAAAGCTCTGTGTGTGTGTATGTGTGTGTGTGTGTGGGGGGGGGGGGGGGGGGGTGGAAGAGTGAGATAGACAGAGAGAGACAGTTACTGAGAGACCTATGGACATAGAGAGACAGTGAGAGAAACAGAATGTGTGAATTTACACTTGTCCGGAGCTGTGCTGCCTCTAACTTAAATTTAGGCACAGTTCTCGATTTCTTCTTCTGAACTTCCTGCTTTGTGGTCGGAAAATTTCTGGTGACAGATTTGGCTGAAGACAACAAAGTATTTATAGCTTGTGCTAACCCCATTCAACCAGCCTTTTCTCCAATGCCCCTGTGCATTTTACAATTTCCTTATTGAATAGATATTCATGTTGCATTGCACAGTGAGTAAACATGTAGATTATTCTATACTAAACTATATGTGAAATGCATGGTAAGAAACATACTGCCGTAACTGTTCATATTTCAAAACAATGCAATGCTGGAGAAATTACAATTCATATGTACACCAATATACAGATGCAATTATCTTAAATTGTTTGAATCAAAATGTGTGAGGGTGTGCAGGTGTCTGTTCTCATGCACGTTGATATATTATTCAGTGCTTTAAGTTGCATACAAGAGGTAGTGTTCAGGGAGTGGTTTCACATCTGTTATTCACGTCATTATCTGTTCTAATATTTGGATAGGCGATGAATCGATAGATGAGGTGAGATGAAGACGGTTGACAAGATAAATAAAGAACAAACTGAGAACACAATGGAGTAAGCAAGAGAGGAAGGCAAAAAGCTCTGGTCACTTTTTTTTTTAAAGTGTCAAAACACAAAGTTTCCAACCGCAGCAAGAAAGGGAAGTAAGCTGAAGAGAGAGAGAGAGAGAGAGAGAGAGAGAGTGAGAGAGAGAGAGAGAGAGAGAGAAAGCGAGAGAAAGAGAGAGAGAAAGAGAGATGGGGAGAGAGGAAGGGAGGTCATACGTGTGTTTGAATTTATATTAATCTACAGTCACCACACACAAATACATATAAAAACAAAAACCCATTCTGACATATAGACGATATGAAATATAAAGCAATTTTAATATTATCTGATCTAATGTTGCATTTTGAAGCATGTGGATGACATTTCTTCAATATTATGGAGACAGTTTGACAGTTTGACTTTTTACCATGAACATGTTCTGAATATCTGTCCGCCATTAGTCCTCTCTAGACGGCTCATGTGGGCTTCTTGCTTCTAAACCAATTGATTTCTGTTAGACATTAAGAATACATTCTTTCTTCCACCCTCTTTAAACATTTTGTACATCAGTTGCTTCTTCTGGGTTTGGGTGGGGGTCTTAATCACAGGCTGCTTCTAAAACTCCGACCGCTTATTCACCGTCTGCACTGCGGGCGTTGTAACCTTTTGCTTTTACCCTCTGATGTTCAATAACGTGTTCAGTCACAGAAAAACCTATTCTGAAACTATTCAGACACGAGGTAAGTGAGTGAGGGCATTCAAATATCAGTCTTTTCTTTTCCTTTTTTTCCTCCCAAAAAGGTACTATTCGGTTTAAGTGTGCTGTACCTGCCCTTTTTGAATGAATAGCCAAGTGTAGCAAATATCACTAAAAGCAACACAACTACACTCTGACCCTATAACAAAAGCAAACGCCCTGAGAGCATAGGCGTCAAACCAAGGCACCCAAAAGCACCGGTAAGGGTGAATGTGAAGCCGACACACAGGGGGTGGTATAGGGTGGGGGAACGGATGGGTTTGGGGGTCGACTGACCTCTCGGCGGTGGGCTCAGAGCTGTTCAGAGGGTACTTGATCTCGATGAGCTGGCCGTCCCGGTCCTGCAGTGTGCCGCTCTCCGCGGTGTAGTAGTCCACCAGCTCCGACAGCGTGGCGAACTTCTCGCCGCCGTACAGGTCATAGTAGTCACCCGTGTTCTGGATGCGGATATGGGTCACGTCCTCTTGGACCCTGCAGCAGCAGAGTCACATCACCATCAGTGCATATGGGGAACGCCACTAGTATAAGATCCCACACCTGTGCTTCTCAAACTATTTGGCTTGCAATCAGTAAAATGATTTGAGGTCAGATTTGAGTCCCTCTTGTCCCCCCGGACCGACTCGCGACGGCGCATCAGCCCACGCACACGTGCACATACGTACACACACACACACAGAATCACAAATGAAAAAATTACTTATGGAAAATATTCCATATCTATACACACACACTATATGGTGGACAATATATTATATTTTGGACAATTTGGAAATCATTTCCCAACCCCCTAAATCATCTTGCGACCCCCACATTGAGAACCACTGGCCTACACCTTAAGTATGACCGTTAGAGACCTTGCCATGCTTCCATTAACACAGGGATTTCTAAGTATTGGTATTATTTGTATTTGTTTGTAATTATAATATTTGTAATTCATGACGTACCATTTTCATCCTTTCTTTGATGCAGGAGATTTGTTCACTGTTTTGGGGTTTTGGAGTGTTTGTTTAATCGATTTATTGATTTAAATTCATTTTATGTATAGTGTAGGCTATATAACATAGATAGCTGCAAGTTCATAGATATGCATAAAAATACTGCACATAATAAATTGAGTATTTAACAGTTGTATATGGTATATGTTATCTATTGCTATCCTAATATACAACGGGTTTTGTACAGTCAGTATTTTTGTATTGTATTAGTAGTATTGTAATATAGTTATTTCATATATTTTTGACAAGGGAGTATTGTTGTTACTTTTAGCCCAAAAAAAGCTTGAAAATAAACAGTCCTAACATTTTTAGTCAAAATCAAAAAAGAATTTTTTAACCAAAGAATAAGCATGACTAGGCCAACCGCATGTCATTTACGATGTGTTAATAAAAAAAAATGTATTTGAAAAAAAAACTAAACCAGAGGTCTTCAAATTAAAAGAATATTTTTGTTTTGTTTTATGTGAACTTAGTGCAAGCTTTTGAGTTGTATGATGCCAGATCTGACATTACAAATATTTGTTTGTATAAGACAAAAAGGAAGTTGTGACATGAAAACTGAAAACAATTTGGTAAGTGTGTAATTATTGACCTTTAAAAATGATTGAACTTTTGCAGTGCAGTGACTTCTATATAATGTGCAGTATTCAAACAATATTACATTTACTTTTTGAAAACGGGCAATCATGTTTTTGGTGGAGGGATACAATCAATGTAATGTATGGGTTTGGTCCTGGTTTGTACCTGACAGAGAGGGAGAAGTCTCCCACGTTCTTCTTGCTGGGCCGGGCCAGGAAGCTGCCATGGATGCCCCGGGACTTGAGCATCACTTCAGCCTCCAGTCCTGTGATGCCTCTGTGGAACCACCTGGGCACACGCAGATCACACACAACAAACACCTTTACACTCAACACTTCTTAAACCCCCTGGTCGCCCAAATCCACACGTTGGATTATCTGTTCATACATAGACAAATATTATAATTATTTAATTGTATATAATTGTAACAAGCACACGCACAAAGTGGGCCGCCTATTAACGGCATCGACAAAGCGGTTCTGAATGTGTCTGAGATACCAGGAAGGAGACATTTTGCACATTCTATTTAAATACTAATGGGATCTTGCTCAATTCCTTTCATGAACCAGGGCCTGGTTAGTGGACCTATCTTCACTAGGTTAGTTTACTAGTGCCCTGGTACATGAAAAGAGCAGACCCATAATTAGAGTTATGTGGGACACCTGAGTTTGTGCTACGAAGATGCCTCCGTGAAGTGTCTAATAAGCCAGCCACATTTTAAATGTTATGTAAAGGGTGTAGGACCGGAAAGTAGGCTAATGTTAGTGATTGGTCAGGCTTCTCATTAACGGCATAGGTCAATTAGGTGTGAGGTCATTCCTAATTGTAGATATCTTGCCTTAGTAACATCTAGTTAGGGATATAGTTTTTTTTTGTATGCATGTATCTACAGATTACGTGGAAAACATTTGTAATCACTTTGACTCTGCGCACTGGATACTTGACTAAAACAAACCTAAATTAAATTAAACTTGATTTAGCCTGATTCATGCAACGGTTACTGTTACTGTCATACATCTTTTTATATTTTCTTTTTCTTTTATATTTTTTATGCACTTCAACGACACCACTAAATTATACACATGTAGTACCTATATAGTAACTATAAACTATACTGGAAACTTCATAAACATCGTACCCAAGTACCCAATGGTACAACATTTAATCTTGCTATTATTTGATATAGAATAGAGATTGAGAATAAGAGTCGTTCAGAAGGGTCGTTTATTTATGTAAATATGGACACAATATTTATCTAAAACTATATTAGTTAGTGTATCGCAACAGTCAAGTGGCTACATTCAGTCAGCATGAGGCTCAGAAATGGATTCAGGTGAACATCATTTCCACCTTCTACATGCGTGCGGGTGGTCTGATTTGTTCTGTTCAAAACATACTTCTGTCACAAATGTTCCTCAGTCTAGACATAATACTTTGTAGCAACAAAATACGAGGTTATAATTGCAATAAAAATAGAGGATTGAAGATTAAATAAAATGTCTGAATTGGAACGTTTACCAAAGGGACTTCAAAGAAGGTTAAACTGAGAAATTTTACATTTAACACACACACACAAACGCACACATACACACACACACACACACAAACAAATGTTGAAAGTATAAAAACTATGAAAGCTATAGTTGAAGAAATGGAAAGAGGAAAAGAAAAGAAAGAGAGAAGTTGACATCAGACATTTCGCAAAAACTAAATAGTGGTTGGCTAATTTAACATTGTTTGGTTAACAGATCTACTCACCGAACCATGGTGTTTTTATGCTCTTCTGCTGGATCCAAAGAGAGAGGAGAATATATATCTCTGTGAGAATTGTATGGATTTGCAAAATATCCACTCGTTCACCCATACACACACACACACACACGCACACACACACAGACACACACACACACACACACACACACACACAGGTACACTCACATTTTTTGCTAACCTCTGACCTAAAACGGGAGAGCACTATTTGTATTCCTCTTACAGTGAATGACTTAAATAAGACAAAAGAAAGAAATGAATACAATTTTAACTTAAGCTATCATTACAACAAGCCTAACATCCATAAGTAACTGAACTCTACCATGCACAATGCCATAACACTGGGGTCAACAGACCTCACTTCAAACCACCTGCACGACTACCCTCTCCCTCTTTCTCTCTCTCTCTCTCTCTCTCTCTCTCTCTCTCTCTCTCTCTCTCTCTCTCTCTCTCTCTCTCTCTCTCTCCAACATGCCAGTCTCCCCTATTTTGTTCACTCCCTGAAGGAGATCAGGTAAACACTTACTGTTCTCAGCCGAACTCTGAAAGCAAAGTGACACTTGTCAAGAGAGATAGGCTTGTCTATATGTCTCGCCCCTCTGTTTTATCCCCTCCCCTTTTTTTTGATGCTTCTGTGTTCGCTCCTTCCTTCTTCAGGGTGCCCTTTCACAAAATAGTGAAAGCAAGACAGACAAGCACAAAAATAGCTGACAGGCCGGAATTCCTCCACCAGATCGTTCTGATTTGACAATTAATAGTCCAAAGTCTTTAAAAAATTGCTTTTGCCAGCTTTAAAATAAAAAAAAAGATCCAGTCTCTCTCTCTCTGAGCTGCACTTTGCGTCCACTGAACAACCAATGTGCTTCTTCAAATCAAAAGGAGAGAAAGAGATGGACAGGACATTCTGACAGTTGGGAAAAAAAAGGAAGCATAAGTTCTTTAAAATGTTCTGAAAACAAAAAAAAACAAAAAATAGCATCCGCAAACTGTGTGGTGTGGGTTTATCATGCAAACCCAGGTCACATGTTTTGTCTCATTGATCTTCTGGAAATACTTTCTTCTTCAAGGTACATGTTTGAGTCTGTTGTCTGTATCTTACGGCTGAGGGTGCAGGTATGTGTTTGTGTGTGTGTGTGTGTGTGTGTGTGTGTGTGTGTGTGTGTGTGTGTGTATCTGTGTGTGTATATCTGTCTGTGTGTTTGTGCTTGCATACAATAGACAGAGGAAGGCACGGCATACTTCCTTATTCTAGTTGCACAAGCGTCCCCGTCTCTGAACAGTGCTCTTCTTGCTCTCAGATGGTGAATCATTTGCAAATGGAACCACTGCCCATTATACAAATGCTAGCCACTGGATCGTCTGCTGATAGCCAATCACACAAATGACATTGCCGCTGGTAATAAAGTGCAAGAATGAGAAGAACAAAGTGGGACACCAGTGTGCGTGTGTGTGTTGGTGTTGTATTATTATGATTCTTTCTTGCCCTGTTTTTGGTTTCCAGGGGCTTTAATTGTGTGTATATATTTATACATATATTTATACTTATTTTGTTTGTTCTGTTTAATCTGCAATAGAGAACGTAACGTGCACGTTCATCACCAAGACAAATTCCTTGTATGTTTAAAAAGCGTACTTGGCAATAAAGCTTTTCTGATTCTGATTCTGATTCTTAATGGTCACACTGCTTTTCTCTCATTGCTTCACAGATCAAAGCACACATACCCTACACAGAGACAAACGCGTGAAAAGTGTAGACTTTACATAAACTATACACAATCTTTATACTAACTTTATAGGTTTAACATAGGAGAGGACCGGGGATATTCACTATGGATATGCATATCCTATATCTGGCAACACAGGGCTAGATGATGAACAGAAGAAGAACATATTTGAATGTAAGAGAAACTTAAGAACAACATTAACCCAATACTTTTTTTTATCTCACTGTAAATCAGAGACTCTTCTTACTGCCTGATTGCATACTAATACATAGCCATTCAATGATAAACAATTTGAAAGTGATAAATGTACAGCCATGAGTATAAATTTAGTTCAGGAAATTGGTCACACATTTATCGTCACACAGTGCACTGCAGATGCTGTGATTATAGCTATAGTGTGACAAAATTTATTTTCACACCTGAAGTTTCCTCTCTTCCTTACAACAAAGAAACGTCAACCTTTATTAGCTTGGAGTGGCACAGCACCAGATACAAGATCATTTTAGTTATCAGACTCTTCTGAATTAGATGTTGATCTACATTTGTGATGTAGTCTGATTTGTGAGACTACATTTGACTTAACTCTAGTTTCTTCTGACATATCAATTACCCTTGCTACCATTGCTAGTGTGTTATGATCAATCTCTCATGTAATGTTTTTTCTATCTGACAATGCACTTTGGAGCCATTCATTCTTGATTAGATACATGCTGCGAGTGTTATGGCGTCATTAAACATATTAAATATTATTCCGTAAACTCACCGGCAAGACATAGCACGACCTGGCACCAGCGCTGCCACCGGACTACTCTGGGGAGCCCAGTCGGTCTTGGCGGTTTCCCAACTCGCCCTTTCCTTTGTGAGGGTGTGAGGTCATTGCTAGGACAGAGGGACTGACACAAAGTTGGTTGTCATCGGGTCATGCGCTGTTGCCAAATGCCGTAGTCGGTCTCCTTGTGTCAGTCTTGTTTATTCCCTGTATTTTCCTACTGATATATGTCGTACATCTGCCTCTCCTCTTGCTGTCTGAAGATAAGATATCTGTGATTCTTTATTTTTTCCCCTCCCTGTAATTTACTCTAATCTTCTAAATGACCCTGGTTTATCTTGTGGTGAAAATAGGCTGTCTGACTTCCTGTCTTCTCCCCTCCAGCTCCACTCCCAGACCATGCCTTTTCTATCTAAATATAATGTTGATTTATAAAAAATAAAAAAAAAGGAAGTATTATTTAAAATCCGAAAAAGGAATTATCTCTGGGCATTTTTGTTTATTTAATAGCTTTGTTTAATGCTCATTTTATTTAATCCGTTTTGGTACATTCCACAAGTCCTCCCATTTTCTTGCAATTAAACGGAAGCATGCTATTAGCTTATTAAACAGTTCTTTTTATTTTTATTGTAGTCCTTAAAAATTTACATCAACAATAAAAACAACAAGGTGGTAGCCATAATAATAATAATAATCAAATATGTAAAACAAATGAACAGATGGTAAGAAAATTAAATTAACTTAAGATTGCCATAGTTTTCAATGTTGTCCTATGTACCTATTTTAGGGAGCTATTCCAGGTCCTTCTTGAGATGTCATAAGATGGGGGGGGGGGGTTAGGGTTACCCTTACTCTGTGGTTCAATTAGGAATGTCAAGGGGTGCTGGTTGGGGGGGCGTGGCCCAAGGGCAAGGGAGAGCCAATCACAGGCTAAAAACACCTGAGCGGAAAGGTAGTACGAATAACTCTGTGGTACAATTAGGAATGTACCACATTCCTAATTAGTGAATGATGGAGCTGTGATGCGCAAACAGTCCAACAGTCTTGAGGTTAAAGTTAAATTGAATTGTACTCCAAACTGAAATAGCCATATCTCTATGCAATTCCAGAATTGACCACAATCTCTGTATCTTTGTTCTCTTGTTAGATAGAACAGAGTCCTCAGTGACGGTGGTCGTCTGCAGTAGAGATGCACGTGAGTATGCCCTATTTTTATACACGCACACACACAAACAGACACAGCACAGGCAGGAACCTGAATGAACTCAAAACAAAAGCAAAAATCCCACACAACTGTCAACATAAAAAAGAAACAAGCATCACAGATCCCTTGTTTTCATTGATAATCCAAAATGTACCCCAAAGCACCGATACTCCTAATATATAAATGCTGTCTAGCAATTTTTTTCATGTTTATAATACATATTTACAAGCACACATTTGACCCTGCTGATAGGACATAACTGAACAGCAGAGCTGGCCCAAAGACAGTGTTCAGGTTTTCGAGGTGTTGAATGGGAGTTCCTAGTACAGAGAGAGGGGCCGTTCGGCCTTAGTAATAGATAAATTAGTCGTCAAGAGAAGCCATTCTTACGCTCTACCCTAGTTCTATGGTTCCAGTCATTTCAAAATAAGAGCGGGCAGTGCAGTCCTAGTCAAGAGATGGGGGGTGTGTTGGATGGGGGAGGCAGAGCGACCAGAGCGTGTGGTACCTGCAGGACAGGGGGATCAGGCTGGCTGCCTAAAGGGGCAGGGGGGGGGGGGTGATGTCACTGCTACACTAGCCAATAGGGTCGCAGACAGCCAGTTGAGGTGTGGGATGGGAGGGGTTATCCGGTTCAGCGCGGCACCTGCATCGGCTGCAGGGTCTGCAATTGGTTCTGCCCCTGGACCTCAGGCCCCCGGCTGGCCAATCGGCTCAGGATGTTCCTCTCGGACATCTGCAGGCGCACGGCAACGGGTGGTATCCTAGCGATGGTCGCCGGGAGACGCGTCACGTCGGCCTTCATATCGCTGAGCAGCTCCTCTAGTTGCTTTAAAACTGAAAGAACACGGAGGAACGAAACACTGATATGAAATCCATCATCGCATTGGATTGGTTGGAGTGGCAGCATGCTTGCGGATGATTGGTTCTCACCTTTGTGCAGCACGGCGTTGGCAGGCTTATTCCCCGACATGGACTCCTTGCTGAGGTGTTGGTGGGACTCGGCCAGACACTCCACCTCGCTGAAGCGCGTGTTCAGCGCCATGGAGGGGTGGGCGGGGTCCTCTGACATGTTCAGGTAGGCCGCCCGCCGCAGCTGCTCCTCGATCACCAACGCCTGCTCCAGCAGCTGCAAACCAGAGAAGAGGAACAACCTATTAATGGAAGGTAAGGGATGAGGTAGAACCATAGGAATGGACAGAGACACAGACTATGAGCAGTTTGGTGGGGGTTGTAAATTTGCCAGAATAAGCAAATGAGCTATTTTGTTAAAATTTGCTTAAAGTCTCATTACACAATGACATCATTGTATAAAAATACATAAAACATCATGTTGGACCACAAGTAATCTCGGATCAAGCAGTTACTTCTATGTAAGAGCAGAACTACTGGGGAGAGATGGCACAGAGCCTGGGCTGGTAACAAGGACTGCAAGGGGCGGAGTTACGCCTTGTTTCCTGTTTTGGAAGATATCCTACCGAAGATAACTCATCCTAGCTTGCGGATGAAGCTTTCAGAAGAGGATTTTATTAGGTGTATTCTACAAGTCTACACAGTGTTGATTTGAGACCTTTACATTCATTTTTTTCATTGTTTACTAATACTTGCCGAGTTTTTGTTCCCCAATTATGCATTTAGATTCCCACCTCCAGCAATTTGATTGGTCATAACAAATATGATTGGTCATAACAAATTTGAAACGCCCTGTTCACCCAGATTTGAGCTCATATGTCATCAGACTCAGATATTATTCTAAAATCTAAAGTCTGATTTGTGAGACCAATTCCTGACCCAATACCATCGGGTCTTTATTTGGTGGGCTTGACTTGAACCAGAAAAGACAGAGAACATACAAGGTAACACGGTACACACAAGGTAAGGAAAAGAGGTAGACCCATAGCAACAGACAGAGAGATACAGACGGAGACACACCTTGAACCTGCGTGCCAGGAACTTGTTCTTGATCTCCAGGAAGTTGCCTCGGCTCATTTCCCCTTTGAAGGGCTCGTTCAGGATGGCATACTTGACGTCGTTCTGCACGTCCTGCCAGCGGGCGTAGCCGTGTCTGGGGAACGCTGGGGTCAAGGATCATGACATCCACAGCTGATCAAGCACTACTGGATTAGGGGTTTTTACTATTTGTTGCTGCAAGGTGAGAAGATGCTAACAGACCAACATATCGGCCACCGATGCGCATCAGCCAAAAACGGCAAATTGTTGCTTTTTCCTAAAAATGAAAAGAGGGACATCAGGAACCGGTTCAACGACGCCTCAGTATGTTGCCTCTGAAAGGATACTGTATGATGCCAGCCAGCAACCAGTAGTCATGGCGACGGTGCCAGATCTCAAAGGTCTTCTTGGTGACGGTGGCGGCCCGCTCCTCATTCTGCCATAAAGAGTGAAGCTCTGCAACAACAAACAGTAAGTAAGGCCGACATCAATATGAGAGCTAAGGCTATACTCATTTTTATATATACACACACACATGCACACACACACACACACACACACACACACCTGTGAATCCTCCGTCAGCGATGTTGAACATGAAGCGCTGCTTGGTTGCCTTCTTCTTCTCTTCGCTGACATTGACGAGCGCGCAGGCTGCTACGGCAGCTGCTCCTTCTTTGGCGCTTTCTCCGTTCTGCAGCTTGCCAGACTCCTCTGTCTTCACGCCTTCCTTCGAATCCTTCAGCTCTGAGGGGAAAGAGTGGAGAGGAGACTGCGTAAGCGAGTGTGTCCGAATGTCACGTGTGTAGTGATCTCGGATCCAGCCGTCCTACTATGTCACAGCAGAGCCTCTGGGGGAGGGCAGCACAGAGCCTCGGACAGGAATACAATTCTTACGACGCCTTGTTTTCTCTTTCGTTAAAGAGCCAGTGAACCCACTGTTTCAGCTGCAATAAGAACACCATCTGATAATTAAAAAAAAAGTGTTTTGAGCTGAGAGTTTTAGGAAAGAGGGGGGCGTGTTATCCCCATGGTTACGACCCACGCCAACTTTATGATACTTTTTTAGTACCGTTGATGTGTATCTGTTATGAGCATTATAATAAGCGATGTTGTATATGAAATGCGCCACACACCATAGCGATATACTATAGGTGCCCAGGACGCCTAACCCTCACTCAGGCGGACATTAAAAACATCGCTGCTCAGACGGAGCTTCAGCATCCACACACACCGTAGCGGTATACTATAAGTGTCCGAACTTTATCGTCCCCTCGGTTCTCTGTCCACACAAACCGCGCCGCCGGTGCCCCTTGGTCGTGACGTGATGTCACAAAAAGAACGCCACCTGCGTTCGCAGCAGAGTGGAACGTTCACGTAGTGTTTTGGGAAGGATGGCAAAAACATAGGATTTTACCCCTTTTTTCTCTAAATTGGGGACTTATTTCAGTAACAGTGATAAAATGGCATAGACTACCATGTTGACGATCATTTAAGACAAATGACTACGTCTAAACCAAAAAAAAAGTGTTTTTGGGTTCACTGGCTCTTTAAGGAGATATGCTGCTAAGAAAAACATCTACAGTGGTCAGTCTCTACACTCATTTGAACACTACTGATAGTTTACTACTGCTGACCCAGTTTGTGTTCCCGATTACACTCTAACAGGACGCCTTCAGCATATGATTGGTTGAGACAAATATAAAGCCAAAGAAAATCTAACGCTCCATTTACCTAGGTTTGAGCTCGCCTGTTATCACACTTTAGATCTTCAGTCTAATTTGCGAGACATTGAAACATTAAATAAGAGTACCTGCTATTCAATTGAATCAAGCATGCATTTATATATTTACAGCAATTGTTGTTGTTTATTGTTAAGACAAGGCAAAGGTTGTCATATTTTCATCTGCACACACTCATACGCCAACACACACACACACACACACACACACACTCACACACCTTTCTTCTCCTCCGCAGGGGGACTCGTGTCCATCTTCTCGTCCTTGTTGTCTGGAGCTGAAACAGGAGGAGCCCAGGGTTAACCCCACAGGTAGCAGCACCGACCGGCCCGCCCGACTCAACCCAGAACCTCAGGCTCTCTCACCTTTACACTTCGCCTCCTCCAGCACCCCGTTGCCTTCTGAACTTTCACCCTTGACCTCCAGGGGAACGTCCTTCTCAGCCGCCTCCGAAGGTTTCTCCTTCTCGTCTTTCTCCTTGGTGGGGTCTCCTTCGCCCTCCTTCTCCTGATCTGTATGAGCGCCTCCTGCCTCCTCCTTCTCGGCTCCCTGGTCTCCCTCCTCGTCCTTCTTCTCCGAGCATGGAGATTTCTCCAAGTCGTCTGGGATCTCGATGATCTGCAAGGTGGGGTTATTTCATTGGTATTCTATGGTCATTTCATGTATATATGCAAATTTTTATATGTGTATGTTTGAGCACTACTTTTGTGTTGCTGGAATAAAAGATGAAGCTCTGTACCTCAGGATCCTCTGGTTTGCTGGATGCTTTGTTCTCCTCTCCCTCCTTCTTCACCTCTGAGTCCTTGTCATCCAGTTTAGTCAAATCCTCTGTCAAAACAAAAGGAATTTAGTGTATGTGGAATTGTACGTCTGTTGAACTGAGTGAGTTAGTGAGTGAGTGAGTGAGTGTGCGTGTGTGTATACCTGGGGCGGGGGTGTTGGGCTGTGTGTCTGCGGGGGTCCCAGTAGAAGGGGTCTTGGGGTCCTCCCCAGCAGCCAGGGCTGCGGCCCTCTTGTGCTCCTCCAGCTCGGCCATCCAGGGCATGGACCACTGGCCGTTGACGTGCTCAAACTCCTGCACCTGGGGGACCAGACACACCACGCATCAGGATACCCAGCCACACAGGCCATGGATGGTCATGTAGGACTATCTGCATGACATGCTTTAATGGAAACAACATTACAAATTTGTGACAGTTAAAAGTCGTGTTCAAACAGCTGACCAAAATAGACAATATTGTCTTATAAATGGCCTTCACTATTTTAGATCAACTTAACAATAAAAAAGATATAAGTTCATACTATATACTATAATTTCTAAATAAACACAAACACACACATATATATATATATATATATACTGTATATATATATATATATATATATATATATATATATATATATATATATATATATAACAAAAATATAAAATATCTATCTGTATCCTCCATCAACAACCACCTACCTTCTTCCTGATGAGCGACATCACCCCGATGCGAGTGAGGACGTGTTGCCGTGACAACCCCTCGCGTGGGACGCCGTCGGCGAAAGTCTCCGCTCCGTCCGCGCCCGGCTCACAGAGATGCCGCATGAAAAGCGACACGTACGCTCTGGGGAGAGGAAAGCCACGAACCAATCAGACACAAGCACAGAAAACACTTGGAACCAATGAACCAATCAGACACAAGCACACACCAAATAAAGTGGGGTCCTAACGAGGGGGTTACATGCGGGAGGAAGAGGGCCCTGACGGTGCTCAACAATGGAGGGAGGGATATATGTGCTATGTATTTACTATTACTTTTATGCAGTTAATTCAGATACATGTCATTTAGTAGCTGGTGTTGGGGTGAGGGCACGCTTTGGGATGCCCACAGGTAGGCTTGCGGTGGAGGAGATCGAACGCCTGTGAGCTGGGGCATGGGTCTGGGGGACTCACTTGAACTCTTTCTCGGACTTGCCCCGCAGGTCTCTGACCAGCCACTGGGTGGTGAAGGCGTCCTGGGGGGGCATGCCGTAGCGCATCACAGCGTTCAGGAAGGCCTTCCTCTGGCGGGCGTTGAAGCCCAGCACCTGGAGGGGGGCAGGCCAGGGTTAACCGCTAGAACAGCGACGACGTTTTTACACTACATTGTAAACAACACTGATAGACCTAAAATTGTCGTTCTGTTTTGTTCTGATCATTCTTCTCGACATTAGTCTGCGGTACAAGACAATGTTAACTTGCACTGTGGCACGTGAATATAGGTTGCTTATGATAACATAAAGGTGTGCACTTGTATCGCAAAGAATGTTTTAAATGCACACTGAGACAAACAAAATTATCATAATCCCCCTCATCTGTGAACTGCTATTTGCTACACAATTTTACACTTGGATTAAAAAGTGTGTGAATCTCCATTATAATTGAACCCTCTAAATACATAGGCTATTTTGGTGAATAGATGGAGCATAAGCTCGTCTACATAGGCTATATAAGGTTGGGGGTGGAAACCATCTCCATATTTTTCACCGGCGCATTTCTTATCAGAAAATGCCCCATATAATATCTATTGAAATAAAATGCTGCGGAGAACTCTACCAATCAGAAATGTTCAGGGATGCAAGCACCACCCCCAATGTTCCTGTACGTTTGGAAAGTACCACCCCCAAAGTATTTGACTGATAAAACTGTCCCCGGAACGCCAGCAGTCTCACCTCGATGTTCCCGCCCACCCTGGCCAGTAGAGGAGGCAGGGGTTTGTCCCGGTCATTCCTCAGCCCCTTGCGGTTGGGTCGCCGGGCGTTGGCTGAACACAAAGCAAGCACTCAGTGAGCCCAGGTACATGCAGAGGTCATGGTTCAGGTCAACCCACAGAGATCTACGTTCATTCCAAACAATGGATGGATGGAGGTCGAGGTCATCTGATGCTATGACTATATACACAACTATATACATATCATTTAAAAAGGTTGAGCTGTGTAATATAAGTAAATTGTGTAGAATTCTAACGAAAGATGACCCTATCTAAAATAAAATGCAATGTAAATAAAAAATTTTTTACATTATTTCATGTTGTGCTCTATACAGACACAAGAGGACTAGTACTGATATGATGATGTCTTCGTGTCGTGTTATACCTCACCTTCAGCTCTTTCATCAAAGTCTTCATCTCCCTCCTCTGAGGCCACGGAGTAATCTGATTGGTTGTCAGACTGGTCCTCCTGCCAATCTGATCGAAAGCAATGATGGGAAGATGGAGAGGCAAACCACACACAGGAGGGTTGATAAACAACATCAAGTTGAAAAAAAGAAAAATATCAGTTGAAAAAATTATATTAATCATGAATACATTAAAAAAGATCAAATGACCAACTATCAACTACACATTTTATCCAGGAGGGGGTGCTGTTTAACCGCCAAAGATTCAGAACAGTATGTCCAAATAAAATAGTTTTGTCTAAATCAGTAGAAATCTGTTGCTCCTATGCCATTTAGAAGCAGAGAGGATTGGATGGAAGAACAACTAATAATAATAATAATGATCAGGCAAGACACACAGATGATTCAAGGTGTCACTTTGCCATGTGTTTACAAAAAGCAGAGACACTCGTCACTGCTGGGGAAACCCTCAGCATCCTGTTGTCAACTTTGATCACAATTTGTCGCAAAAATACATAAAATACATAATGTGTAAAGATGACAACAGAAAATGTCTTACTGTTTTTACCTCTGCCTTCTGCAAACAAGGAAAAGTGGGGGGGGGGGAAAAAGAACTTAAATTTTGGCAAAAGAACAAGAAATGGATGTGCTGAATGCTTCAATGTTGAAAAAAATGATAACTTGGCAAACCGACTCACAGTTTCACCAAACAGAAAAACGGAGACAGACAACTTTGTGACAAACAAACCAAAACAACAAACAACACCACAAACGGCCAAGCCTGGACTCAGTGTACAGCATGCTACACGCACTCACTGCTCCTCTCAGAATCCTAAACCAACACAGCAAACACAACACAAACACACACACACACAATCAGGAGCACTAGCACACACACACACACACACACACACACACACACACACACACACACACACACACACACACACACACACACACACACACACACACACACACACACACACACACACACACACACACACACACACACACACACACACACACATACACACACCGCACTCACACATGTAGAGTAGGTAGTAAAAGTTGCTTGTTGCAATTGTTCTGTACCCCGTCTTATACCTCGGTCCTCCTGGGAGCCGTCGTTGTAGTTGACGGGCTTGCGGGTCCTCTTGCCCTTGCCCAGGTTCCGGGCCAAGTCCTCCTGCTGCTGCTCGTAGTGGTGGCGGAGGAGCTTCTCCCAGTAGTCTGGGTCCACACTCTCCTCCTGCTTGATCACCTCCCGCTGCACCTCCTCCTCCTGGCCCGGGGAGGAGCGGGAGGGGGAGCGGGAGAGGGAGCGGAAGCAGGGGGAAGGGAGGAGGAAGGGGGGAGGGGAACCAATGGTGACATTTTGGGGACATTTATTAGTTTAGTTCGTTAGAGGTGTCCCTGGTTGATGTACAGACGCTTGGGGGGGAGGGGGGGGGGGGGGGGGGGGGGGGGGGGTCCTGGGCTGAGACATACCTCATCCTCCTCGTCCTTCACCACATACTGGGCCACCTTGAAGGAGCTCAGGTACTCGTTCATGCTCTGGATCTCCGTGTCGTCCGTGGCATCCTGGTTGCGGTCCAGCAGCCGGTCGATGGCCTTGTCGTCATAGTGGATCACGCTGCTGTCGTCCTCCTTGCTGTCCCCTGCACCGGAGATACACATGGAATACAAGATGGAGGGGTTGGAGGGTGACTTGGGGGGGGGACTAGGGAGGGACTATGCAAGCGGCAATTCTCCATGATGAGATCATAACCCAGACCATAACCCCACCAAGCACTTCATTACACTTTTAATTATAATCCTGAAATAATTTAGACTCAATTTTATAGATACAAATGTACTACTTAATTGAACAACATCTCTGGAATTAACTATCGAGACCTTCACACCTAAATTAAACAATCTCTAACCCCTACATTTAACTATTTAGACCTATATTTAACTCTCTCTACCCTAATCCCTGACCTTAACTAAGACCTTGAACCTTTATTTCTAAGCGTAACCATGTCCAAGCTAATCCCTGAACTTAACATAGACCTTGATAAAGCGCAGGTCAGCTGTAGACCCATCTGGTGGTCTTTGTGGGGTGAACGGTGACCACAGCTTACCTTCCCCGAGCTCGTCCTTGAACAGCTCCTCCGTCCCAAACTTCAGGATGTCGTCCAGCTCCTGCTTGGACATGGAGCCCGTCTTGGAGCCCAGGCCGGGCCGCACCACCAGGTGGGTCAGCATCATCTTCTTCTTGGCCACCTGGAGAGCAACACAACACGGGTTGGAGTGGAGATGGTGTCAGACTGTATGTGAATGTGATGCAACGTGAAGCAATGTCAAGTAAAGTCGGATTGGATTTGTATATAGCCCTTTATCACAGCTACAGCCTCAAAGGGCTTCACAGACCACATTTTACGGCACCCCGCTAAACAAAGGGTAAGGAAGATCCTCCTAATTTATCAGGGAAGAAATCTTGAAAAGGAAGACAGAACAAGGGATCCACATTCAGGGACGATTAGGAGTGCAATGAATGCCAAGATGGACAGTCATAATGGTACCATAACAAGCAAAACTGTCTAATTACAATTACATTTTTAGAAAACAGAAAATGAGTAATGTGCATTGCGTTTAGATGATGATGGGAAGGCGGAGGTTCCCACTTACCTGTGTGATCCTCTCCTCCACCGAGGCCTTGGTGACGAAGCGGTAGATCATCACCTTCTTGTTCTGGCCGATACGGTGAGCCCTGCTGAACGCCTGCCAGGGAGAAACAGGACACATACAGAGTTTAGGGTTCAACACCCACAGTCCCGGGAGGGAGGACGCCAGGAAGGAACAGACACTGGTGTTATAGATGTATTTGATGTTATCTATTGATGTGATTGAAGCTATATGTGATAATAGAGGATTTAGTGTTATAGCTGGATGTGTTTTGAGAGCTTGTTGTGGTGCAGTAGATGAATGTGATGTTTGAAATGGATGTAATGTCATATGAATGTGACGTTATAGATTGAGTGCAATGTACCTGGATGTCATTGTGAGGGTTCCAGTCGGAGTCATAGATGATGACGGTGTCGGCGGTTGCCAGGTTGATGCCCAGGCCCCCGGCCCTGGTGGAAAGCAGGAACGCAAACTGGGGAGCGCCAGGAGCTGTGGGCGGGGGCGGGGGGGGAGTCCAACAAATCAAATTAAATGAGCCACACATTCTGTAAATTTGTTCTGTTTGCCTTGGGACCGAAGAAATCATAAAGAAAGAAAGAGTCTTGTTTGCAAATGGAAGGATTTGTTTTCCTGATATGTTGGTGCAGTGAAGAAAATTATATGTAAAAATACAAAAATGCAAAAAACAACTGTACAATATAAAATAAAGAAATGAAATGTAATAAATACAATACTAACATATCAAGTGTGAAGTGTGCATGAGTAACGACACGCCTGCGGGGGGTGTGGGGGGGTCAGTAAGAAGGCAGCGACGAGGCTATGATGAAGAAGCTATGATGAAGCTACGCTCACCGTTGAAGCGATCGATGGCCTCCTGTCTCATGCCCCCGGTCACCCCCCCGTCGATCCTCTCGTACTTGTAGCCCTCGTTCTCCAGGAAGTCTTCCAGCAGGTCCAGCATCTTGGTCATCTGGGAGAAGACCAGCACGCGGTGGCCGCCCTCCTTCAGCTTCTTCATCATCTTGTGGAGCAGCAGCAGCTTCCCGGAGGACTTGGTCAGGGCGCCGCCCTCGTACATGCCGTTGGGCAGCTTGGGCGCCTCCTGGGGTGAGGAAGGCCATTGGAATGTCACCACTGTCACCAGTTATTGTTGGTTGTTTGAATCCGTATTATGTCTTAGCAAATCCTCTATGAAGTGATCAGAGCAACTCATTCTCATCTCATAAAAGATACACGAAATTGGAATAGATTGTACATTTAAAAGCTTTGTCTAAAAGTCAGCGGTAGCGATAATTCTGATTGCTTACCCCACTATATAATGATTAGAAACCTAACTAATAGCAGTGGTCAGCATTTTCAAACACAAAAAAATTTAATAAGCAATATCATCAACCCCCAGTCCTAAGTAAAAACTCTCAAAGATATCTGAAGGTCGAAGCATTTACTGCAATAACAAAATTGTTGACACAACTTGACTCAGTACAATATAAATATTCCATTCAGAAATAGGAAGCGTTACCATGGCGGCGGCAGGGAAGAGGTAGGGGTGATTGCAGCACTTCTTGAGGTCCATCACAACGTTGAGGAGGGAGACCTGGTTCCCTCCCCCGCGGGTGTTTAATGCCTCAAAGTTACGCGTCAGGATGAATTTGTAGTATTTCCTGGTAAACAAGAAAAATATACAAATGTCAGTTGCTGAATGTAAGTCGACCTGCCTGAAAGCTTCTTCAAGATGCACACCTTCCACATGCTGGGTGTTGAGAGACGTGGACGAATTGATTTCCCCAATGATCATAGAGGTAACCTATTTTTTATTTATTTATATATATAACATTCCCTTATATATTCAATTTACGGCCAACTCAGGTTCATTACAACTACTACGGTCTATTAATCTTTGTTGAATCATAAATTCAATTGCATCTCAATCTCATGATTTAATCATGTGGAAAAGGATCACAGTCTAGGTTGACAAACTTGTAAATTTTTTCACCCAGCGTTGACACTGCATCCGTGTCTCTCATCTCCCACTTACTTCTGCATGGGGCTGAGCTCCACTCTGACGATGAGCTCTGTCTTTGAGGGCATGTGTTTGAAGACGTCGGCCTTCAGCCTCCTCAGCATGTGGGGGCCCAGCATGTCATGGAGCTTCTTGATCTGGTCCTCTTTGGCGATGTCCGCAAACTCCTCCAGAAAACCCTCCAGATTGCTGCCGGGAGAAAACAAATACACAACATTCGGTCAATAATGAATGTTGTATGGGTTGAAGGTTCCTCTATAAGTACAGATCATATGGCAATGAAGGGCTTTGGAGAAGAAAGAAAGAAAGTAGAGAAGAACATAAGAAAGAAAGGAATGAATCAAGGACTTCAAGGATAGAAAGGAACTAGATATTTATTCTGGACCCCACAAGAAGAGGAATGTAGTACACAGGATCTATGCATTTTAACCCCCACTGCTGAATTCTCAAGCCAAAGCCAGGCCCTGGAGCTACAGGCCCAGATGTGCAGCCTACTTACTTGAACCTCTCGGGGGTGAGGAAGTTAAGGAGATGGAACAGCTCCTCCAGGTTGTTCTGCAGAGGAGTTCCCGTCAGGAGCAGCTTGTGTTGCAGGGGGTAGTTGTTCAGGATCCGGAAGAACTGACGGACAACAGGGTTCAGGAGTTACTAACACAAGTATAGCTTCGTGAAAGAAGAATCATTTGTTTTAAACCTAAACCCTGTTGGAACTGTTTACTATTCATAAAGGACATCCTTATGTGGACTTAAATACCCATATTACCTTAATCAATATAAATTAAGACACAACCCAACACTAAAGTTATTCAATATACACGATTCACCCACACTTGTTAGTCATGTAACAGACAAGATTAGAAAACCTCAGTCTGCTAAGTGGTGAGGTTCTCACCTTGGACTGGTTGTTCTTGAGCCTGTGGGCCTCGTCTACCACCAGGCAGGCCCACTCAATGGAGCCCAGCACGGCCTGATCGATGGTGATCAGCTCGTAGGACGTCAGCAGCACGTGGAACTTCACTGGCGAGTCTTTCTGTTGGAGCACATGAATGAAGACCATGGGGGTAAGTGGCTCATTGGTTGGTGGTTGGGTGTTCAAGATAGATAGAGTCCATTATGTAGTTTACTGCCATTCATATTATACACACTTGGTGGTGTGCCTCATACAATACAGGGAGTGCATACATTTCTTAGGATGGATGTGTCATGGCCCAGACGTGACATAACGTTACGCGCTAATTCTGTGTAAACCTGTCTTACTGGAGCGGGCGTGTTTGGCCCCTCCCCCTGGTCCCTGGATTACCTACACACCTGCTCGGCATTGTCATCAACACACCAGCCATCATCTACTCATCAACCCTGCTGTATATCAACCACAGCACCTCACTGCTGGATTGTTGCCTAAACTCAGTTGGTAACTCACTACTCTGGGCGAAAGTTCGCAGTGACTATTAATTTGTTGCATATTCGTGTTGTTTCCTTTTAGCAGTCGGCCCCGTGCCTACTCCTAACTGTTGTTCTGCTCTGCCCGGGATCATCGCTTACTCTGCCTGCACACCGCCTCTCAGCCCACCATGCTGCTTCTTCAATTCCCCTTTGTTTATCCCCAACCCCTTGGAATCCCCTTACAATAAGCAGACCCCTTCACCGGTTACAACCATCCTCTGCCCCTGCCTCTGGTTCTGCTGTTGGGTATCGTTCACCCCGTGACAGGTTGGCCGCAATGGGGAATCGAACCCGTAACCTTGGTAGTGTAAATTCAAGATTGCCAAATGCAAAATAGTGGTGGAATTCTTTTTTTTTCTTCCATGCATACCCACAACAAAATTCAAATGAAAAGTAAAACTGAAGAATTGATTAAAAACAAATTATAATAAAAAAAACGGAAATACGTTTTTTATGATTAGAAGAAGAATTATGAAATGACGAAAGATATAATTATAAGTTCAGTGATTAAGTATGTTGATCCTGTATCTTGAGCCCGTTGGTCTTGGTCTAATGCCATGCTCTACCAGTTTTGCTAGACAGGACCATAACTAGTAATGGTAACAAGTGTACTGATGAGATTAGACATGACCTCCAGATGACCACCAAGACATTTTCTATGTGTCTTCATGCAGCGGCCCTTGCTCCTCCTCCTCTCGTACCTTCATCTTGGACGCCTTCTTCCCGCCGCGGATGGCGTTGTTTTCGAAAGAGAACTCGTTCTCCCGGATGACAGCCCTGCTGTCCTTGTCTCCCACGTAGGTCACCACGTACATGTCCGGAGCCCACATCTCAAACTCCCTCTCCCAGTTGATGATGGTGGACAGGGGGGCGCTCACCAGGAACGGCCCTTTGGAGTGACCCTGGGGCCCGGCGGAAAGGGGAAAGGATGGTAAATAGGCTGTTGCTCTTCAAAACCAGATGTATTTCTATCATCTATTACTTTGGAGGAGCATGTGTCCTCCCCGCCTGTCTTTAGTATCTCGTCCTTGGGACTGCTCCCCTTTGAAGGGGCCAGTTAGTATGCATCTCGTGTCTGAAACCCCGCCCACTGTCACCGACTGACAGGGGAGGGCAGACAGGACATCAACACTAGCATAGACCCAGGAAATTTGACGGCTATGATGATGAATTGAAGATATTCAGACATTAAAATTAGCAAGGAACCCATTGTTTACATGTGTATGATAACATATCACACTTATATGCTATACAAGTAATCATGGTAAGGTCATCTATGTGGGACTTTAGCCAAGCTACACGCAATGGTAAATGGTGTGATATTACATAATAAACCAAGTAAGTAAGAAACTGAAATAGAGAAAGAAAGAAAAAAAACACTGAATCAAGAACATCACAACTTTCTATCGTGGTCCGCACCTCTTTGTACAGCGAGTACAGGAAGACGGCGGTCTGCACAGTCTTGCCCAGGCCCATCTCGTCGGCCAGGATGGTGTCGGTGGCCTGTGCCCAGGAGAACCTCAGCCAGTTCAGCCCCTCCAGCTGGTAGGGGTGTAGGGTTCCCCCCGTGCTGTCCAGGTAATCTGGCTGCCGGTCAAACTTTATCGTGGGCTGGAGAGGAGGAAATCATACCAACCTTGTTACTAAAGCACTGCTCAGGCAAAACAAACCACACGCAGATCTCCTGTATAGTGTCCCGCTGCATGAAAAGTATGTCATTACGACGCAAATGAAACCACTGTGGTGAATTATATTATTCCACAATAACCAAGTGAAAGGGGAAATTATGTTTTCTAAATTAGGAAATCATGACTGCACTAACTCTGTGTACACATCTACACACACACAATGACTCCGAACAGATTCAGAACACAATGAAACTTCCACTGGGTTATGCCAGTTATGTATCTGTGGTCTCACAAAGCTACATATTATATAGAGGTCTTACGTCGACAACAGGGTTGGCGGGGGGCCTCTCAGCCTTCTTGACTTTAACTGCTTTCTTCAGCTTCTTACCAGGCCTGCCCTCCTCACCCACCATCAGCTCTCTGACAGAGAGATGGATAGGGGTGAAATCACACACAAATACACAAGTAGAAGGTCATCTGTGTAGTGTACTCAGAACCCAGAACCTTTGGGCTTGGGGTCAAACACCTTGACCTAGACCAGACTATCCTAACTTAGCATGGGCGTGTGTGCTGGTACCTGTGGTTCCAGTAGGTCTGCTTGTAGGCGTCGTACTCTGGGATGTCCGTGTCCTCGCTCTCCCAGGAGGACTGGTCATAGGCCAGGTCCCGCCACTTGATCAGGTAGTGCACGTTGTTCTTCTTGTCCACGCTGGTGGGACAAGGCGGCCCAGGGAACACCATTTAATATGTAGATATTTAATAAGCCCTGGCCCAGGGGGTATCTCAAGGAAATAATAGTTGACACGAATCAGGTATCGTTCCATATCTGAGCCAGAGGGGCTAAATAACTGTCCCTAGGTCCACTAGCAGGATTTAATTTGAAACTTACGCCTATCTTGAAAACAATAAATAAATTACATTACAGTATTCTGAAAAACACATATATTATCCTTGTTTGCACACATGTATCCTTTAATAAGAGCATAATAGTACCATAATTATGCTCTGAATGGAGGCTGGGAACTATACTGATAGTTCAATCATGTGAAATATTGACTACATTTATATGGGCCTCTGTGTATTATCACAACTAGTAGTGATTAAACTTCTAATACTAGTGAGACAATACAAGGCTGAATGGTTCTCCGGAGTGTTGAACTGCAGAATAACTGAAGTACAGTGCTCTGTGCTTTGGAACCAGCTGTGGGTCCAAAACAATAGACCCAAGAGACAAATTGTTTTACAGTTAGTAGACCAGAACCTATGAGAAGAGACTTAGAACTCACATGCAAACCATAAGAAAACATCCCGTTGTTTGACTTTCATGTATGCTTGAAATAACAAGTTACCTTTGGATACCCAAAGATTTCATTGACAGCTATATTTCATCAACTCTCTGTTGAGTTGGAAAGCATTTGTGTTGCAACCATGTACCAGATGTTTGTCTTGATCTCAAACAGCTTATTGTGACGGGAGAATATCACTGATGCAAAACATGTAACACAACTTGAATACCAGCTGCTATTTAGTCAATACCAATAGCAGCTAATACATGTCATTAGGGAGCAGGGGCCCCTTGCTCAGGGATGCCTAAAAGCACCCTGTGTTAGGGCTGACCCCTCATAGACGACTAGTAAGTCACAGGGGTCTTAGCCGACTAAGGTTTGTGTTAGTCGAATAGTAAAGGGTTTTGTTATGATAAAGAACGTGCTGAAAACTGGAAGTGGAATCAGCAACATAGCGCTGCTGTGTGGTTGTGTATTTAAAGAATCACGTATCTCAATAGCAGCTTATGTAGTTTGAAAGATATTCACACTCAGAATAACAGCGAGGGGGAACCAAAGATGCGATCACCAGTATGAGTCCCCTGTGTCTAGCGGTGTATACCTGCCCAGGAGACGATCGGGCAGGCGCACTCCTCTCTAAAGAGCCATCGATTGCTCAATATTTCTACACAAAAGGCAAATTACAAATGACCCTTCACTAAACAATAGCCTAACTAAAACACAATTGAATCGGATAAGTCTCACGTTCCTAATTATCCCCAATAGATTTTAACATTAAAATCAGCAAAAAGCAGGTAAAAAAAGCTCCGGTGTGGGCGTTACAGCTCTCTACATAGACTGCATAAAATACATATTAAAACGACTTTCGATATGTGTACATTGTTGGAAAATATCGCAGATACAAAACGCCTACTCGTTGAGATCTGTGTGTGTGTGTGTGGTTATTTGTGTGTGTGTGTATGTACATGTGTGTGTGTGTGCGTGTGTGCTTCTCACCTGTGGTTGAGGATGCGGTGCACCATGAGCCACTCCATCTTGATGCCAAAGCGGTAGTACTGCTCCTCCATGTGCACATAGAGGGGGTCCTTGTTCTTCCGCTTGCTGCTCTTGTCGTCGTCCCCCTCCCCACCAAAGTCCACCGGCGGGGGCTCGTCCATGTCCGTCTTGCGCTGGTAGTTCCGGAACATCACCTGGCAGTTCAGCTCCAGCTGGGGAGGGAGAGGTAATTAAAAGGATGTTTGATAGAAGGAACCGAGCTCACTCTGTGTTGCATGTATAGTCACAACACAGAGATAATGATAAGAGAAAAGGCAGATACCAACATAACACCAAAAGAAATCCTATTAAAATCCAGAACTTAAGACACGTTCTTCCAAAGCAAGTTTTCATAAGTGTAAGATACATGATTGTTCAGTGGACAGGGATAAGGCATCTTGCTCAACGGTGCCATCAGGTAGACATTGGGGTTCAAACCCCAAAAGCTTTCTGCTGGGAATCGAATACCCTAGCCACTTGACTATTCTACCCCACAAAACCTTTATTCCACAACAGAGCATACAAATAAACCTGATATTTCATCATTGTAGCCCAACAGAGTGTGACCGCGTGTGTCTGTGTGTGTTCATGTGTTCCTATGTAGAAGCAGTGTGCTTCTCCTCCATCCTACCTGGAGCTCCTGCACCCAGGAGCAGTGCCAGTAGGACATGTTGCACCACTTCACGAAGAACTCCCTCTCCCGTCGGCCGACCAGCGGTGGGGGGTCCGGTGCGTCGGCGGGCAGGTCGTCAGGGCGCGGCACCGGGGTAGGGGATGGGACATCCCCCCAGCGCCATGTGAGCACCTTCTGAACTTTGCCCTTCATAATGGGGCACTGTTGGGGGGGGGTCAAGTGACAGGAGAGAGAGGGAGTTAGAAGGACAAAATGCTTCATGTATGTGTGTCAGTCCTAATATATTGTGAAATAATGAAGTGCATTCAGACTACGACGATGATAAACAATGTTGGAAACCCAAAACAAGTGCAAGATTAATATTCGGCAGCGTTTATGCTAACCGCTGAGGGTGCGTCCACCCACACTTAGTGAAAACGCTCGCTGGCTTTATCTCCTACACAGCCACACGCACAAGATGGAATCTGCGAGCCACGTGCCCTCCCGCGCGTTGCCGCACACACACGCGTGCACAGGCACGCACGCGGGGAGGCAGAGGGCCGCGCGCTGCTGCGCAGCACTCACTGTGCAGCGGGGGCAGATCCACTCTCCATTGGGGATCTCAGGCAGGGGGGGGTTGAGGCAATGGATGTGGTAGGAGGAGGGGCAGGTGTCACAGCACAGCAGCTCTCCCCCATCCTTGCACACCCTGCAGTACTCGATGTGGTGGTCATCCTCCTCCTCCACCCCCTCCTCCTCCTCAGGCCTCTCCTCCTCATCCTCCACCTCGCCCTCAGACAGCTCGTCTCTGGCCTCCCACTGGATCCCCTCCTTCTCCTGAAAGGGTGAGGAGGGGGGTGGGAGAGTGGTTGCGGTAGTGTGTGTGCGCGTGTGTGTGGGGAGAGGGGTGAGAGAGGGGGGTGGTTGCGGTAGTGTGCGTGCACGTGTGTGTGGGGAGGGGGGTGAGGGTGTGGGGAGAGGGGGGTAGTTGCGGCGGTGTGTGTGGCATGAACACGCGTATGGGGTGGGAGGGGAGGGGGTGAGTACGGAGGGAGGGGGGAAGTGGTTGCGGTAGTGTGTGTGTGTGTGTGTGTGTGTGTGTGTGTGTGTGTGTGTGCGTGTGTGTGTGCATGTGCGGTTGGAAGGGGAAGGGGGGGGTGACAGGCAGGAAGGTATGCGTAACGGAGTGAGAGAGGAAAAAGGGAGGGGCGGGAAGCGGGGCTCAAGCACACACAGAGGGGGAGGGGTGTTGCGCGTGCGCATGTGTGCATGTGTGTGGGGGGGGTGAGGTTGTGGTGGTGGGTGGGGAGGTGGAACAGATCGTGCAGTGGGGAATAGGAGGACAGTGGGGGGAGGGAGGGAGAGTGAAGGACAAAGAAATGGGGGGGAAGGACAAACGGACACAAAATTGTCAAAAATAACAATAACATGCTTTCATTATCTAATCCAATCCAACCAAAAGCCTTGTAATCGATGAAAGGCCAGGGCCTCTTGCATGCATACATATTCAATGCAAAGCTTTGTAATTATGTAATCTCCTTCCTAAGGCTAACCATGTTATCTGGGGTCCGTGCCTAATCCAGTCTAACCTATTGCCCAGCAGGCTTCAGCAGAGGGCCCAAGGAGGGGAGAGATGTAGAAAGGGGTTGGGATTAGGGCACTCACACAGTGTGGGCAGCTCCACTTGCCCTCAGGGGCCTTCTCCATGTCGGGGTCCAGGCAGACCATGTGGTACGCCCTGGGACAGGTGTCACACAGGATGATCTCCCCTCCCTGCTGGCACACCTCGCAGTAGTCCTGGTGGTCCGTCTCATAGCCGTCGCCGTCCTCCGTCTCCACTGGGAGGGGGTACGCAAGGGGCGGGAGGTTAGACATGAGAGTGGCGGAGATAGACATACTCTGGTCAATTGGGGTTGCGTCACACAAGTTGACAACAAATAATGATGTTTCCATACAGTGCTGAGGGCATCAGCCCCCGACCCTAAGGAACAAGTCCTACTTGATCTTAATCTTGAATCTTAATATTTTCTTTATTTTCTGCTTCCATGCCAACCTTTCTTCTTCTTCTTGGCGCTCTTGGGCTTCTTCTTGGAGCGGCTGCTGCGGTTCGATCCGTCCGACACGGCGAAATTGGTGTCGTCAAAGTCGCTCTCTGCGTCGGGCTCGTCCTCGTCACTCTGGCGAACGGGGAACCAGAGCAATAATAAACAACGATTAGACATTTATGAAGCGTTACGCTGAGGATTACGTTGAAACGATCCTAAGTCTTTCCGTCGTGTTCTCGGTAACTGAGGGCTGAAATAGGAATCGCAGGTATGCAGTCTTACGGAGGAGCGCTTGCGCTTGCTGTTCAGGCCCCCCAGTTTGATCTTGAGGGGGGCGACCTTCTTGGCCTTTGGTTTGGACTGAGCTTTCGACGCGGGCTTTGACCTTTTGCGTGCGTTAGGACCTGTGTATACGGCGGAGGAAAACAAGACACTGCTTAGACTAGTTACCCGTTTTTTTTTCAAAACAAAACAGTAGTAAAGTTTTGACATGGAGACGACAGTTATACAACCACCAAATGCCCTTCATACATACAGCTTAACATCTCTACATAGATTTACTTCACTTTTTCTGCCGCATACAAATGTATTACATTTCAGTATGTGCCCCTACTGGCACAATGTGAATACAGGGGAGGCACACAAATGTAAATGTACAATACATGAATCATTAAAAACAAATCAAAACAATTGGCAGTAGTCAATTATTAGCATAGCAGCTCTCTCAATATCCCTGCTTCAGCCTTGCACTGCTTCACTAAGACAATATTTCCATAACCCATTTGTTGCCAGCCGGTGTCCGGGGTTACCTTTGCCCTCTTTGGTCTTGGCCTTGCGGAGCGGAGGAGCGGGGGCCGCAGGGGGGGGTGGTGGTGCGACCACCGGGGCGGGGGAAGGAATGGGAGAAGGTTCGGGCGTCGGGGCCCTCCTGGCCTCTGCGCCTCCGTCCGACCCGGCGACCACCATGTTCTCCACCGCTGCCGCAACGTTTGCGGCTGCCAGCGCAGCATTGGCGGTGGCGCAACCCTGCAGGGGCCGCAGAACACAAGACAAAGTCTCAACGCTGCCCGTACATGCGTGCGACGTGCATGACTTGGTGATGACATCTGCCACACACACAGAGGACATATCATGTGACCGGCGGGCAGCGGAGAGCATTACCTTGAGCGGGTTGTTGGTGCTGAACTCCCGCCACTTGGCCATCATTAAGGTCATCATCTTAGACACAGCGATCTTGGGGTTCTTAGCTGCGATGAGCGGCCTAAACGAATTTGTTTATAGTTTTTAATCTCTATTCTTAAGCGTGGCATCTCGAGCATGATGTCAACCATTACTGTGTTTGGATAACTGCATGGGTTGACTGTTTTTCTGTCACCAAGGGTAATTAATTGCATAGGTAAAAGCGTAGGTGTGAAATTCAATTAAATATGCTTTCATGTCAAATAAGTGCACAGAGAAGGCCATTGTTTCACACCTGCAAACACCTTATAAGCACATGCAATCCTTTATAAAGTGTTTCAGATTGGAAAAGTAAAGATTTAAAGGTTTTGCACGGCAGCAATCCATTTCCCTTAATCTAATGATCTAGTTGGCAGGATGACGCTAGTAGCCAATGATCAACAGTAAACTCTGTACCCCTCACTCAGTCTCTGAAGCCTAATAAAATGGATGCTTCCTTTATAAATGCTGTGACACTGCTTTGTCACAGCAGGGGGAAGTAACACTTCTAACAATGTCCAGTAGCCAAAAATAACCAAGTAACTAAGGTTAGTTTCAAATCTCACACAAATCAAATCAAACACTTCTTCCATCAACAAATCAACAACGTCCAAAATATTGTGACCAACCATTTTTACAATATTGTTTTTCTGCAAGATCAATGAACAGAATATAATATAATCTACATTCACTGTATACGATTATATGAGATTAGGACCTAAAAGATAGGGGCAACTCAGTCTGACCTGACAAACTGGCTGAAGGCTTTGTAGTTGGTGAGGGAGCTGTAGTCCTCCTGGGTGAACACGTGGTCGATGTCCTTCATCCCCCAGTCTTCCAGCATCTGGGTGGAGCTCTTGGGCTGAAACACAACGACGTGGAAGAGGACATCAGGAAACAGGCTGATGACTCTGGTATCTCGGGTTAAAAGTTAAGACTTTCATAATCATAACATCTGCCAGCAACCTGGTTAGCAGAAATTATCCACTTATTATACAATCCAAGTTGCTTTGAGATGTGCAACCATTGCTAAAATGTTTTTTATCAATAAAATGTACTGTAGGTGGTAGGTTATTAGGTGGTGCTGAATAAGCCCTCATCACTTCCAGATGGTGAGGGTTAGTTATCTTGTGTCCAGTGTATTCTTGATTCTACAACTTTAAATCCACAAATACAAACAAAAAGAAATACAAAAGTAAATAGGTCATCCAAATAACAAATATAATTCCCACCAGCAATGGCACAATCAGAGTTAAGATGTCCATTGACTGGGATTATCTAGGTGGGGAGGGTCCTATTCTCACCTGATTATCATCTTCATCATCATCATCATCCTCTGGCTCGGGGTCCTTGCGTTTGCTCTTGGAGCTGGACGAGCCTTTCTCCATGCCGCCTCCCCCTTTCTTCTTCTCTTTGGCTGAGCTTGAGCGCTTCTTCTTCTTCCTCCCGGGAGCGTAGTCGCTCCCTTCGCTTTCCGACCTCCTGCCACTGTCTTCTGCATCTCTCTCGACCGTCTCCACTCCAATCAGGGGCTCTGGAGAGCTGACCGGCAACTCCTGCTCCAAACGGTACAGTCACTTTCAAAAACCACACAAATCCATTGCCAGAGTTCGACAGTTGAGTCATCCCAACGTTTTGCCTCCACCTCCACAATATCGTGAAACGTCCTATTTGCGTTGGTGAATTGAGTTGCTCTTTTTTGCTGCATGCATGGATTTTGCTATGGAAATAGCTATTCATTGTTATATTGGAGCACAGGGTCATTCCAATGCACACAAATCCATTTGTACAATAACCTTTAGAAGTAAATCATTTATCCCATTCATTTAAGAGGCAGTCATAACAGAAGCAATGATAACAGATCAGTGGTAGATTAGGCTAAACAAGATTAATGAGTCCCACTGCTGAGGTAAGAATCTAGAGCAACATTCAGAAGATAATTAATTACCTCTCTGACGGGTCTCTGTCTCTTGCTGCTCCTGCTCTCCCGGCTGCTCTTCTTTGCTTTCTTCTTCTTCTTCGACTTAGGAAGCTCAACATCGGACACAGCAGCATCCTCTGGTTCATCATCATCTGCCGGTGACAGATACTCACTCATTGCCAACAAGAAAACAAGACCAGTCTACTTGGACACACGCACAGTGAACAGCGGACACTGCACCAGAACACAACCCGCCATACACTCGCACAACTTGGCAAAATGGTCGTGCACGCGTCGCACTGATCCGCACACACACACAGACACACACACACACGGCACTGAGTAAATGTCAAAGGAGCGCAGGTTGTAACTTGCGAGAGTAGTAACGTTTTCTGGGTTGAAAGTTTCACACGTGTTGTTGCTAACCAAGCGGGAAAGCAGCTCGTTGTAATAACGTAATAATAAGTATATATTACAAGCACTTGCTCGCCAAGTTAGCTAACTAATCTGTCATGGCGAGTGACGGCCCGACTGCTGGCTAGCAAGCTAACGTTAGCAGCCTTCGCATGAAGCCAAGCTCAACTGAGAGAGAGATGGACCCTCCTTTTAATGACAGCTTACCGCGAAGAAGTGAGTGGTCGTCTGTGGGTCCAAAGTCTTCCCTTTCTTCCTCGCTCCCGGACATGATTTGTTTCTATTTTATTTTTTGGCCAAATCGAATTAATCCCTCTTAAACCTTGCTCCGTCCGCAAGGGAGGAGGGAAAATGACGTGGGGTTGGCGGAGAATGGAGCTGGGGTGTCCAGGAAGGGAGGGGGTGGTGGGCGCTGCGAGGAGAAGAAGAAGCATTGGTTAATAATAATCGTGGTCATTTCTCATGATCCATATATGCAGGCGAACGTTACCTCGCCATCTAATTGTCCCCTGCGTGCTCAAACAAGTTGGGTAACCAACGTTACACCATCAATTGAATGTCACTAATTGCGGTTTGCATGCTGTATTATATGAAACACTTAATAAGCAGCTAAGAAAACTTGTCCGTCATAAAAATTATTACTGGTTAATTCCAACTCTCCAGCTACAGTACATCAGAGAAAACTTTGATCAATCCCTATCCTTCAACATTAGAAACTTACTGTAGTGTTGTAGTCCCGGGTCGATGTCTGTCTTAATCGCCTCCTTTGAATAATATAACTTTAACGTTAGCGTGTTGCACAGCTGTTAATATACTTCATTGATCATTAGGGTACGATGACGCAATTAAAACCAAAATAAAATGTGCCGTAAGTGACCGAAACACGTTGCGCTGTCCCCCTTCTCTCCCCCAACCTTACATGCAAAGCCTAGCTAACATCCTCACAAACACACAAAGGGGGCAGACATCCCATAATAATCCCCCCTCCCACACTCACAGAACTCTGCATAGTTACCTCGCAACGACAGACCATAATACTCAGCCTGCCCCCACCCCCTCCACCACACACGCACGCACGCACGTACATTTCTGCTAGACATGCATGCACACTCTTCCCCTTTCCACTAGTCCCAGCCCCTTAGCAACCTCGTTGTCATGGTGACACTTCTCCCCCGCCCACTGCCAGACCATAATACTCCCAACAGCATACATCCCATAATATACAACTCATAAAAAGACAAGAAAGAAAAAATACCCGTCACATGGTCTCCAGGGAAACTCTGGTCCACTAGTGACAGACCATAATATGCACCGAGGGTCCACCTGACACAAGCATGACTACAGTAAGAACTCAAATAGACCATGCTGGAGGGATCCTTGTGTTACTTGGCCCATGAACACCTAGCTAGTCTACAGCTTCTATGCTGATCCTCTATCACCACACTCTCTCAAGGGGTCAAGAGGCCTAGTGAACCTGACTGTGTACATGAAAGATAACTTGACAGGAGCATTTCCGTTTAAAAGCCTCAAACTTTGGAACATGCTTACTTCTTCTCTGACCCCTCCACAGCTAGCCTATCCCACTAACCAACTATCTTGAATGAGGCTACCCAGTACTGGACCCCAATATAACTGTACACACGCTCCACAATTAGTGAGGAACACCTCGGTGTGAAATCAAACCCTGTGAAGATGCAGCGTGAGATGATAACGGTATCACACTGTCACGCTCAGTGGATTCAGCCACGCTGGGATGATATAATGATGAGGAATTCAGTCATGCCATAACCACCATTAATATTGCATTGGGCAAGTCTTGCATTGCATTGGAAAAGTGAATAGTGCTCACACACACACACACACACACACACACACACAATCAAACACACACACACACACACACACACAACTATTATTGTGCTACATTGCACTTTTATTAATTTTGTGATTGGTTAACATTTTGTATATATTTAAAATAGTTGCTGTATTCTCAGCGAAGGATATACATATACAAATATTTCATATATTATAACATAATGATATCTGATTTCACTCCGTAAGAGTAGGATAGAGTAGCTACCTCCTTACCTGGTGATCAGAACGATCAAACCCAGATAGCAGACATAATGTACTTTGTACAGTAAGGCCCATGAATATCTTCTGCAAATAGTTAAAAAATTATATCAGGTGAAAAGGTCTTTGAGACTTTTGATTATTCACAAGTTTTTGTTAAAACACAGCAAATTCAAGTGCTTATGGTCTCAACACGGCCTTAGCTTAAAAGCACACAATGGGTTTAGATAAAAAATTTATTTAGCCACAGTGGGCCCTCCACTGCTTTCTCCTTTTCTCCTGCACACTCTATAATATTCCCCACTGTACATGCAGATCACATCTGAACAAAGGCCTATGTCTGGCTGTTGTCTTTTACCATCGGTTGAATGCCCACCACACACACACACACACACACACACACACACACACAAATGGCTCCGCACACCACATGCACTCATGTGCACCATCGTCACTAACACCCCCTCCTACTCTTTCTATCCCATATGCACAGCAATCTTCCCACCTCACACGCACAGAGACCCCCCCATCCCACCACCCGCCATCCATTCCACAATATTCAAGGCTCGTCCACACCCCCCACACCCCCCCCCCCCCACAGTCCCGTCTCCCCCCCCCCCCCCCCCCCCATGTGCACATAGCAAAACCGCCCACTCCACCCCCCCCCCCTTCCCTGCCTGACAACACTGCTGCCATCCCATAATATTCTCGCACATGCACGCGCTGCACACACACACAGATATTCATACGCAGCAGTGCGCTTGGCTCTTTGTTGGCAGAGATGCCTGGGCGGCAGTGTAGTGAGTGCGCTCAGACGGAGTGGTCATGTTTCTGCCAGAAAGGACTCCTTGGTCTGCACACTCAGGTTAGGGGAAAGGAAGGTCCCTAGTGTAGAGTATGAAGGTTCTGGGGTGAATGAGCAAAAACCACTGAGACCATGATCGAGAGGCACAATTTCCATCCCCATCTCCATTATATTCCCCATCTGTAGCGCAGTAGATTATGTAGTCAGCGGATTCTGGCAACCATTTTAAAATTAGGTCAACCTTCCATCCCATGCATGAGAAGCATCAGCCGACCAAGCCCATGTAGAAGCTGAGATTTGCCTTAGTCATTTAACAAATGCTTTTACCCAAAACAACAAGGTCCTGGAGCATCTTCGCTCCCTGATGCCCACGGTTATGCTGCAGTTATGGGGATCGAACCCAGTACCTTTCAGCTTGGAGTCAAACCCCCTAGCCAGGACACTGTCCTTGCTGCCCCCATTTACATCTGAGTGTCTGTGAAACGCTGTTAAAAAAAGGTTTAAATCACCCACCACTGAAGGCCAATAAGTAATCTTTACATGGAGGGCAAACTCCTCGCTGACGCTTTAATAAGCATCCTATTTAAGTCCTGCAACCGGGGATACAGTCAATTGGCGCGGGGGCCATCGCGACATGATGTAGTGGCTACAAATGGGGGGCACGATGAACATAAAATAAAAGGGGGAGTTATTTACGAGAGAAGGGGTGAAGGGATGAAGGGATTAACGTAACGGAGGCGCCGGACATGACAGCGGACCGCTGGTCGCCATGGCGTTGCCGCGGGAGACAGCAGGAAGACGTCACTTGAGGAAACAGGGGACACAAAGGGATGAATACGACATGGAGGAGAAGTAAAAAAATAAATAAGACAGGAGGCCTAAAGTCAACCTGTCTTTACAGATACTGAACCAAGAGGGGCCATCATGCAAGAGGGGAGGGAGGTGGAGAGAGAGGAGAGGGGTGGAGAGAGAAAGAGGCTGTGTGCGTGTATGTGAGGGTGGGGGGTGGTTGTGGGGTGTTCATGGTGAGCGGGGTGTCAGAGGGTTCAGTTAGCCTGGTCATCTACAGGCCTTGAACCTGGATGCCACTGGCTTCGGCCATTGTTTTGGTTCCAGCCCCGCACAGGTTAATTTGAATAAGACATGAGAGACATTAAGAGCAATATATTCAGTGTTACAAATGTACATACACTCACTGAATGCAAACATCTGCAAACACAGAGCAAGAGCACATCCAGGTTGCATTTGGTGTTACACTTAAAATACTAGTTAAAATACTACATTACTGTGCTTATTTAAAAAAAGAAATACTCTAAAAATGGAGAAATGCAATTCTCTTTTTCATGATTAAATAAAATGGAGATTAGGATTAATCAATTCTTTCACTGTTCTATTATTTTGGTGGGGGGAAAAACACGCGGTTTTCCCCCTCAAAAGCACGTATACCTCACGAAGCCCGTCTCCTCTGGGTGTCCTGGTGAGATATGTGTTCAGGCCAAACGCCTCTCCTCCTGCGTCCATCCATGCTCTCCTGAAGCCCTTCCTGTCCCCCCTATCTTGTGATTTATTTGCCTCAGTTCCAATATTTGTCAGTGGTGTGTTTTCTCCCCGCTTGTCTAAATGTCATCCCTTCTTCTAAGACAATATGGGGAGGGGGAGGAAGGGGAGAACGAGAGGGAAAGTGTGGGGGAAGAACGGGAAGAAGGTGGAGGGGGACCTCGTAAAATGAGCAACAAAGTTTGGGAAAATTAAACATTAGGTAAGCCTCTTTTTTCATATCCATACATAGGTATGTGCTGTGTCAGTTCACCTGCAAGGGCTCTGCGGGGTGTCTGTATATGGATCTATAGAATAACTATAATCCTATATTGAAATGAAACGATTGAACTACTGCACTGCTTGTGCAGTTTAAATAAATACATTTTATTTATACTACAATTATAGTACACTACAATAAATACATTTATTGTGAGCATGGTCCCAAATAGTGCCACTACAAGAGTTGTACTAGAAGACACACTTGAGAATGTGTAGAATACAGATAGACACATATGCATTCACATAACTAAATATACACTGAAAAAATATCTCTTTGTGCGACATAAACGTAAAACCTGTCATACACACACACACACGTGCGCGCACACACACACACACACACACACAAAGAAGCACACAAACTCACGAGAAATGACGACCATAAACTTATTGCCGATTTCAAGTCTTGTGCTACTCATACATACACAAAAGATGACGGCCATTTCTCATTGTCAATGTTAAAACACTGTAATATGGTGTAACCATCCACCTTCCCCATGCCTCCTCCCCTCCCACCACCCTTACTCCTCACCTCATCCTCTCTCTCTCTCTCTCTCTCTCTCTCTCTCTCTCTCTTTCTTTTCTCTCTCTCTCTCTCTCCCACCCGTGCACTTTACGTCCTTTATAACCCATCACTCTCTTCTTGCAACTCTCACTCCTTCTTTCTGTTTAAGCCAGACAAGACAAAAATCCTTTTTTGGGGAGGGCAAATATTCAGAGGTCTATTTGGATCGAAACATAATGCTTTTTTTGCAGTGTTGTGTTGAAGGTTTACTAGTTTATTAATATTGATTTGATGACAGAAACGTGATCATGGATATGCAGATAATCTTTATTTTATATTTCTAAACATCCGCTGGGGATTCAATGCACTTCTTTGAGCATGCTTCAGATATATAGTGAAAATTCGGATTACATTTCCTATTCATCTATACCGAACGAGGACAACTGGTTACAAGGCAAGAATTGGTAAGAAATATAATTTACTTAATCTTGTAAAGAAATCTGCAGGGAAATCTTGTAAGGGATCCCAGGTTTCAATATGTGTGGACAGTTGTGCAGACAATTCTAGATTTCTTTATACCAAGAAATGTAGAAAAATCGGTACATTTTGCAAACAGAGTAATCAATTCACTTATTTAAATGACTCAAACTAATCAGATCAACAGATATGTTATCATTGTTATAATCTTTTGTATCAGTTCAATCAGCCAAGCACAATCTAAAACATATAGTAACAGTAGTACGTATTCTGGGAGCAGTAACTACTTTTCCACGCCAAATTGTTCATCCCTCACTCACTCTTCACTGAACCTGATCAACAGATATGCGGGGATCATCCCCAGGTTCTGGACCACAAGCGTAGTCCAGCTGTGGGACCTACAGGCCGGGGCGACTGGGAGACAAGCGTAGTCCAGCTGTGGGACCTACAGGCCGGGGCGACTGGGAGACAAGCGTAGTCCAGCTGTGGGACCTACAGGCCGGGGCGACTGGGAGACACGCGTAGTCCAGCTGTGGGACCTACGGGCCGGGGCGACTGGGAGAGCACAGGGGAAGCTCACTACCGGCCATCCAAGGACCAATCGCTTGACACACGGAGACGGACAGATAGACAGTCTGATGCCAACTGTCTCTGCTGTCAATCTCACGACACCACTCCTCCTGTTGTTGCTATGGGCAATCCACCCCTCCATGGCAACCAACTGGCTGTAAGTCTGGCGCGCGAAAAGGCAACGAGAGAAAGGAGAGAGTTTTGTTTGTCATGCTATAACTTTTAAAAGATGGTGACGTGTCTCTAAATCTCTTTCTGTCGCTCCCCTTTCTCCCTTTGTGTCTCTCCACTCCGTGACCTTTTCTCTTTTTCTCCCTCCGCCTTCACTGTGCCTCCTCTGTCCCCTTTGTCCGTCAGTCCGTCCCTCGTTTCCTTTCTCCCTAAAAACGTCTCCCCATTGTTACCTCCACCACCTTCTTTTTTTTCCCTCTCTTTCTCTCCTTGATTTCTGTACGCCTTCACTGTTCTTTTCCCCACCCTTGCTACTATTCTCCTCCTTTATTGCCTCTCTCTTTGAAACCCGGCATCCTCCATCACCCCCCCCCCCCCCCCCCCCCGTAATGAAGCATGCTCTATTCCCAACCTGTTTCCTGCCTGTTTCTCCCCCAGATCCCTGGCCAGGCTGCCCCGCTCCAGGCCCGTGTCAGGTGACGCCCCCTGCGCGCGGCTCAGAGGGCTATCCTCGGGGCAGGTGGGGGTGTGTAGGGCGAGGGGGGAGGTCATGGAGTCCGTGCGCAAAGCAGCCGAGATGGTGATCGAGGAGGTACGGAAACCATGATGCCGTTGTGAATGTCATTATCGTTCATATCGGGAATGTATCCGATAAACCGCTATATGCCACTTTGAATATCACAACTTAGTGCCAGCACCAGTTCAGGAACCGGCGTTGGAACTGCTCCACCACCCCACGTGGGATCAACGTGTTTGGAAAAGTCATGAATCAAGGTGAGAGGACTCTTCATGAGGATTACCGCAGATGGTTGTTCCTACAGGGGGAGTGTCATCATGCCAACGTAGCGCATCTTCTTCTTCTCTTACGTTGCGCTCTCATCCTCTGTTTGTTTGTTTTTACAAGGGACGCGCGAGGCGGCCTTCGTGCACGCTCTGTCCTCGGCGGCGGTGGCGATGGCGGTGACGCGGGCCTGCAGCCGGGGGGAGCTGGAGAGGTGTGGCTGTGACAGGAAGGTCAGGGGGGTCAGCCCGGAGGGTGAGCTCATAAACACACAGCTGTGCTCATGAACACAAATCACAAATCAAATCACAAAAAAACTAAAAAGTTTAACAATAATGTGTTGTATTCGATGAATCACCGCTCTCGCTCTCGCTCTCGCTCTCGCTCTCGCTCTCGCTCTCGCTCTCGCTCTCGCTCTCTCTCTCTCTGGTACCACCGCACACAATGACAAATTCCTTGTACGTGGAAGCTTACCTGGCAGTACAACACTTTTCAGATTCAAATTCCCTGTGTCCCCTGTCCACAGGGTTTCAGTGGTCGGGCTGCAGTGACAACCTGTCCTACGGGGTGGCCTTCTCCCAGACTTTTGTGGATGAACAAGAGAGAGCTAAGGGCTTATCAGCAGGTCGACCCCTCATGAATATCCACAACAACGAGGCCGGTCGGAAGGTCGGTCGGTGGTAGCAACACCCTGACTCATCCATTTCTCATTTCATTTATTTACAATGAGCAGGACATATCATTTTTCTCCTCCACCGAAAATGTTGCATTGTTATTTCCTTTTTGCTGTCATTCCTCTTTCAAATCCACGCGTCTCTCTCTCTCTACCTGGGTCTGCCCCTCAGGCTATTCTGCACAATATGCAGGTGGAGTGTAAGTGCCACGGCGTCTCGGGCTCCTGCGAGTTGAGAACCTGCTGGAAGGTCATGCCCCCGTTCAGGCGTGTCGGCGCGGTGCTCAAGGAACGCTTCGACGGCGCCACGGAGGTATCGCTGCATCCACTCGTTTTTCCAGAGAATTAACAGAATAGAGATTCCTTGCATTTTTTCCATGGGCTTTGAGGCTTTCAGAGTGAAGAGAGGCAGGGAAGTTGGTCGAAGAAGAAAGAGAATAGCACGAAGCACGTGATCGCAGGTTGGAATCGAACCAGGGTCGCTGCAGGACGTATTGCCTACTGGGTCTGCGTCTTCCCCCAAGTGCTAGAGATTCCTGATAAAAAAAAAACAAGGTCGGATGTGATGTATTCTTCTCAGGATAGTTGACTATTGACCCATCTCTCCATCCACCGGTCTTCTTCGCAGGTGCGTCTGACTCGTATAGGATCAAGGACTGCCCTCTTGCCCCGAGACCCTCAGGTGAAGCCCCCAGCCGCCAGAGACCTGGTGTACCTGGCTCCTTCCCCGGACTTCTGTCATTTGGACCCTGATAACGGTATCCCTGGCACGGCTGGGAGACGCTGCAATGGTGAGAGCTGCCATTCTGAAACCCCACAGCCATGAGATACTGGGTTTATAATAAGAACAAACATTTACATTTAGTCATTTAGCAGAGGCTTTTACCTAAAGCGACGAAACAAGTGAGATCAATCAAAGCATACAATCAAAACTGGAGTAGCGACAAGAGTTTCTATAAAAAACAACAACTGGACAGAGGTCAGATCAGCAATAGAGAACCAAAGATGCACATCAATCCAAAAACGCACGTCTCAATCAACTCCTTGATAGTCATTATTACATTGAAGTAAACATGTTGTTACCCTGATCGCAGGGACGTCCCGGCTCGCCCCGGATGGCTGTGAGCTGGTGTGTTGTGGGCCCGGGTACCGAGCGGGCCGGGCTGAGGTGGTCCAGCGCTGCTCCTGCAAGTTCTCCTGGTGCTGCTCGGTTCGCTGCCAGCAGTGCAAGAACACAGTGACTATCCACACCTGCAGAGTCTGACAGGGCTTAAAGAACAAGCTTGCACACACACAAACATACACAGACTCAAACAAACACAGCTTACACACACACACACACACACTATACAAAAGACAGATCCTATTAAACACACACTTACTATTTAACACACCTGTTTTAAGCAAGGTTATTTTGAGAACTTGTTTTTAAAGTAATCTACTTCACTTTATCCTGTAGTAGTGGCCGGTTTTACACACACTTTTAGGGCAAAAGCAAGTAGGATAACCATGGGCCAAGCCATTGAAGGAAACATACACACCCTTATCAAGATTCAGACAAGAACAGACCAGAAGAGAAGCACAGGCATGGGCACATATCCAAACACAGTGTATCTCATAGAATTTACAGATATTTTGTTTCTTTGAAATTAACCAAAACTAATGATATTACAGCACTTACTGCTTGTCTGCGCATCCGTCTATGATTTGAATCCACTATCATAGGCTAGAAAGTCTTTGTACATTTAATGTATTTATATCTTTTTGTGTCTCCATCTTGGCTTATTTATTTGTATATCTGCCATTCAGTCCTCGCTCTTCCTTCCATTCAAAACAGGGGTGCCTTAAACAGCAAAAAGTAACTTTCTTATCAGTGTCTTGTTTTCCATCTCACACTAATGTGATCCTTATATGTATGCAACTGAAAAAAATCCGTTTTTAGGGCAATTAAAAAGATACTGTAGTTCATCCAATCTGGATTGTTGTTTTTTCTTGTCTATAAACCAAGGGAAATGACAGACCTTAATTTTCTGGTGGGTAGGTGAAGTAATTTTTAATATATATATACATATATATACACATACATACACACATATATATACATATATATATATACATATATACATATATACACATACATACAGTATCTCACAAAAGTGAGTACACCCCTCACATTTTTGTGTGACAACACTGAAGAAATGACACTTTGCTACAATGTAAAGTAGTGAGTGTACAGCTTGTATAACAGTGTAAATTTGCAGTCCCCTTAAAATAACTCAACACACATTAATGTCTAAACCGCTGGCAACAAAAGTGAGTACACCCCTAAGTGAAAATGTCCAAATTGGGCCCAATTAGCCATTTTCCCTCCCTGGTGTCATGTGACTCATTAGTGTTACAAGGTCTCAGGTGTGAATGGGGAGCAGGTATGTTAAATTTGGTGTCATCGCTCTCATGCTCCCTCATACTGGTCACTGGAAGTTCAACATGGCACCTCATGGCAAAGAACTCTCTGAGGATCTGAAAAAAAGAATTGTTGCTCTACATAAAGATGGCCTGGGCTATAAGAAGATTGCCAAGACCCTGAAACTGAGCTGCAGCACGGTGGCCAAGACCATACAACGGTTTAACAGGACAGGTCCCACTCAGAACAGGCCTCGCCATGGTCAACCAAAGAAGTTGAGTGCACGTGCTCAGCGTCATATCCAGAGGTTGTCTTTGGGAAATAGACGTATGAGTGCTGCCAGCATTGCTGCAGAGATTGAAGGGGTGGGGGGTCAGCCTCTCAGTGCTCAGACCATACGCCGCACACTGCATCAAATTGGTCTGCATGGCTGTCGTCCCAGAAAGAAGCATTTTCTAAAGATGATGCACAAGAAAGCCCGCAAACAGTTTGCTGAAGACAAGCAGACTAAGGACATGGATTACTGGAACCATGTCCTGTGGTCTGATGAGACCAAGATAAACTTATTTGGTTCAGATGGTGTCAAGTGTGTGTGGCGGCAACCAGGTGAGGAGTACAAAGACAAGTGTGTCTTGCCTACAGTCAAGCATGGTGGTGGGAGTGTCATGGTCTGGGGCTGCATGAGTGCTGCCGGCACTGGGGAGCTACAGTTCATTGAGGGAACCATGAATGCCAACATGTACTGTGACATACTGAAGCAGAGCATGATCCCCTCCCTTCAGAGACTGGGCCGCAGGGCAGTATTCCAACATAAGAATGATCCCAAACACACCTCCAAGACGACCACTGCCTTGCTAAAGAAGCTGAGGGTAAAGGTGGTCGACTGGCCAAGCATGTCTCCAGACCTAAACCCTATTGAGCATCCTCAAACAGATGATGGAGAAGTGCAAGGTCTCTAACATCCACCAGCTCCATGATGTCGTCATGGAGGAGTGGAAGAGGACTCCTGTGACAACCTGTGAAGCTCTGGTGAACTCCATGCCCAAGAGGGTTAAGGCAGTGCTGGAAAATGATGGTGGCCACACAAAATATTGACACTTTGGGCCCAATTTGGACATTTTCACTTAGGGGTGTACTCACTTTTGTTGCCAGCGGTTTAGACATTAATGGCTGCGTGTTGAGCTATTTTGAGGGGACAGCAAATTTACACTGTTATACAAGCTGTACACTCACTACTTTACATTGTAGCAAAGTGTCATTTCTTCAGTGTTGTCACACAAAAATGTGAGGGGTGTACTCACTTTTGTGAGATACTGTACATACATACACTTTTTATATACAAAGCCCATTCCAAATAAAAAGAACAAAGATGCACCTTTCAGTCAAATCATTTTATTACAAACATTCTCTGATTGCAAACACCCAAAAGGTTTCTAAGAAATTATTTCAAGTTCTATAAAGATGAGGATCTGGTCAAAATAGAACAGTTTATTTTGTTATATTATCAATCACAAAATATGGATACACTAGCAAAAGTTCCAAATAAAATAAAATGACTCCTTGAAAAAGAGAATAAAACAGAATTAATACAACATACAGAAAAATAATAAAATAGAATTGATTTCAAATCAAGTCACCAGAAAAAAGGCAGATTGGCGACAATGCACTTGGTCTTCCCAAAATTCCCTTGGAGGATGAAAGAAACAGCTAGCCTGGTTTGGAGTGACGATATATCTCAAAAAAAAGATACAGCATTAGTCAACCGTAAGTTGCTCATTGAATCTACAAAAGCACTAAGCAACTCAACCGTAACTTAAGTAGAAAAAAGAAATCGACTTGCTGGTAGGCAGAAAAATGCCTGGAAAAAAAAGACAAAAAGTAGGCAATATGCTGGCTGCAACCATATACACATATTTCCTAAAAAAGAGGGGCAATGGAGTCAGGCGGGGGGGCCAGCCCCACCCAGGTATAGATTGGAGTAACACTGCTATTACTAGAAGCAGGAAGACAAGCGGAGGAGCAAAACGCGGTCATCTCACTGTGGTGACAGCATGAGGACAACACAGGCTCTCTCCGCACAGCCTCTTTCAATACATAATATGAAGGCACAATCTGTGTACATGGATCGCAGCTTAGGTCAATGCCGCTTCATCCCTCCTCTCTTGTTCTGTCCCTTTCTCCCCTCCCTCCCCACACGCCGTTGATCTGTATCTCTCGTGTTTCGTATTCACCCGGGTTTCTCCCTCCATCCCCAGTTTGTTGCTGCTCATCTAGAGCAGCATGCAGCGCTTCTTGGGCTTGGTCTCTGGTGGCTCCAGGGCGGCCAGGATGGCCTCGTCAAACACATTCTTCAGTCCTCGCTTCATGAGCGAGGGAGATAAGAGTGATTGGGAGAAAGAGAGAGAGAGAGTCAAAAGTGGTGCAACTCGTCGAAGGGTTAGTTTAAGACTTTGGCCTTTTCACCTTTTGTGATCCTTAACAGGTTATAAGAGCAGTGAGACCACTTTTTGGACGATTGGTTCAGTGAACCCCGGTACATAATTCCCAGGTGCCAGAGCATTATCTCTGGCAGAGGATCACTACACCGATCTACAAAAAAAAGGTCTAACTGCTCGTCAAACCCCGGAAAGGATCACAATAGGCAAAGACCATATCATGAACTAACCCTTTAATTCCTATTCGTTACTGCTTTTCAATACATTACTATAGTGGCAGTATAGTGTAGTGGTTTGAATGCTCAACACCCAGCCGAAAGGTTCTGGGTCCAACAGGGTCCGACAGCCAATCTTGATCCCCCAATCCCTAAAGCCCCTTAGATCTCTCTGGGTTGATACCATACCTGTAGTAGGCATCCTTAAGCAAGCGGCCTAACCCCTACCTGCTTCTTAATGATCTGAATTTGTTTTTGATAAAAAGTGTCTGCTGAACGGAAACAGCTGACCTAGGCTGCACAGTAATCATAATATTAGCAGGACAGCCCCTCACCTGTGTGAGCGCAGAGCACTCCACGTATTTAACGGCACGGAGGTCGCGGGCCAGCTTGTCTCCGCTCTCGGGGGACAGGGGGCGCTGTTTGTTTTTGGCCAGCTTCTCCACGGTGTTGTTATCGTCCCGCAGATCCACCTGGGTGCCCACCAGGAGGAACGGGGTGCGGGGACAATGATGGGAGATCTCAGGGACCCACTGCAGGAACAAACAGAAGTTACACATTTTAGTCCATTTTGTTTAAATTGTAGAGGAAAATAAACTGGTTTTAGCTGTCAAGTGACGATCATTTGAGCAGAAGATGAGAATTACTTATCTGCTGTTAATACTACCTGTTCATTTAGCACCCTATTTTAAACAAAGCAACTTACGGTGACTACAAACACAGGTAATTAGATCAAGGATGTCCTTTCGGGTAGGTTGCGGACTTTGGGAATCGAACCCAGTACCATTTGGCTGAGAGTCAAACACCCTAGCCACTACACAATCCGGCCCCCAGGATACAAGGTAAAAGATGTTACATGAGAGAAGCATTCAAACTCCAACCTTCTCGCGGACGTTCTCAAAGGATGAAGGGGACACGACTGAGAAACAGACGAGAAATACATCCGTCTGTGGGTAGCTGAGGGGTCGCAATCTATCATAATCCTCTTGACCTGTGAGAGTCAATCGAATAGAAGAGGAGATGGCCAGTTAATTATAATTCGCTGGATTGGTTTAGAAAAAGAAACAAGACTGGTCAGTGGAAATAGAGGTTATTAACGGAAAGAATTGAGATCGTCGGTTTATTGAATTTCATTGATTTACAAAAACAAGCGATTGGGGAAATAGAAGGTTTAAAATGAGGTTACCTGCTGTGTCAAAAAGCCCAAGTGTATAGGGTTCACCGCCGATCATAACAGTCACCGCATAGTTGTCAAAGACCTTTAGAAACAAAGAAAATATTCTTTGTTAACAATATGAGAAATTCAGATTCTTATTCATATAACTATTACAACCCATTTCATACAGAGTGAGATTTTGCATGGCAAATAATGTTTTTGTCCAATATTAACATTTCTTACCGTGGGCACATATTCTGAAGGGAACTTGTTTGTTGTGTAGGAAATCAGTAGACATGTTTTTCCTACAGCACCGTCACCTACCACAACACATTTTATAGTCTGCATCTACGGGTGAAAAAACAATGATTGAGACTGTATAACACAACCTAAACCACATTTATCCTAAGTTGAGACCTTTTACATCAGTGACATGCGCGACCAGATGTTAAATAACTCCATGTTTTACAATAATAAGCATAAAATAGGAATAATAAAAGGTTAGTGACGTCTCGCACAACTGCAAATGTTTTTTTATTTAACTAATAAAACGTTTAGGGAGTTTATAGCAGATCTTTAGTAGGTGTTACTACACGTGCGGAAACATTAATGACAGTAAAATAATAAGGCTTCCGCATACATCAGCTGCATGCCAAGGATGGAAAAGAGAGATCAATTGCATAGGCCTAGCCCGAGTCACAACACTTTCAGCCAGGAATTTGGTTAACATGTACGCTTTATGAACCGTTTAATTAATATGATACTTTTTTTTAAAGGCATTCGAACATAATATCCTTAGTTCAGGATCAGTCGCCATTCGATGTATAAAATAACTACAGTTATAATATAACTAACGCAAGAGACAAAATGAATCTCCACATACATTTCGAAGCTGTAGTTCCAGACTGATTTACAATCAAGGTGTTCATAAATACATTGTCATGTGGGCCGACAAGTATTTCCATGAGTCACAACTTAAATTATTAAATAAAAAAGAGCAAATAACTGTACAACCATCCTTAACAAATGTAACATAATGACAGCTTCATTGACAGGGGTTATCCTCACATTAGGTTAGCTTGTTTGCTAACTCGGTTGATAGTTGGAGAATACAAGGAAGAACCAATAAGAAATAGTTTGCTGTCGCTAAAGGGGCAACGGCATTTAAGTGCTGACGTTAATTCTAGGAAATAATATCTACATTTAACAACATTTGAACAACGCTGACTTCTTTAAAATCTCTACTTACCGTTTTTTTCGGGGCAGGTTAGGCGTTGGTTACATCCGGGTTTACAAAACGAATAAAATGTTTGCGCAACCGCAAACGGGACGCTTGAGTTGCTCAGCTTGGACCTTTCAAAGGGCGGTACGGACACCTAGTGGACGAATCAATTAGAGATTTGTGCTTGATCTGAAAAAAAAATCGTTTAAAGATGTAGAATCCCAGGGAGTCCTATATACAGCCAGGTGCTTATCCATGCATAGACATGTAGAATTACCTTTTAATCTATAAAAAGTATGTTTATATTGGTATTTTGGTGTGCATTTTTTACGAGCGCATATACCCCCGGAATGGATAAAGCGTCTTTCTTATTTTGTAGGCGGGGCTTAGCGGGTGGCAGAAAGCGCCGTCTCTTGACAGGTTGTCTCTGTAGCGGTGTAAGTAAAAGACAAAACTGAGCGCGGAATTTCTTCTTTAGCTAACAAACTTGAAACAAAAAACATTACTATGGACCTTTCACACACACACACACACACACACACACACACACACACACACACACACACACACACACACACACACACACACACACACACACACACACACACACACACACAATATATATATATGGACTAATAAACAATTGCATACTGACAGCCAACTGCCCCTGCATGGCTGGGGATATTGTAACTCTTCTTAACCTATCAAGGGAATGTGTAACGAATGAGAGGTAACATTGTCAAGTGCAATCTTATAATCTATAATAAATATGTTATTACTATTATATGTACAATTGAATTTGATAGAATATATATTCTATGCATTGTATTATTATGATAACGTATTATTAATACGTAGCATAATAGCCTTACTGTAGCCTTACTGTTTTTTAAAAGGTCTAAGGTTTTCTTGTATGGTCTAACAGCGCCCCATAGCATTGTATATTATTGTTATATTTATTGTGATGAAATGCTATTTTCAGCATTCAGCTCTGCAATATGTGATTAAAACAGTTGTCTTTAAAGAAAACAATGGATTTTTGAGGATAGGACTTAAACTTCCAAACTTAAATTAGGCCTACACGATTGTATTTCCCCGCTTAAAGAATATAAAATTCTGCAATGCAAAAACAACGTCTGACTTAAAATAACATCTGATTGAGTAGCATGATGACAGTTTATCTTCTTTATAGAGGTCACAGATGACGACATGAGGGAGTCGGGAGGCTTGCACCTATACGTTCGCATATGGACCGCTTAGTCGCAATTCCCTCCATGTAGTGCGCTATTGATGAAAATATAAGTCTTATCTGGTTGTATTTAATGGCGATAAACCCACCAACATTCCACTTCTACGGACAGCTTGGATCGTCCTCTTTGTATCTGCACGCATGCCTCTGGTTTCACAAAAATATACGTTTGTCATTTCTGAGCAACTTTCTTTCAATAAGTCTAAAGCAATCAATCAATTCAGAACACTTTGAAAAATATGTTCCACAGACTTATTGACAGAAGGTTGGTGATAGTTGACAATCCTTGATTTTTGTGAAACCAAAGGCTTGCCGATACAAAGAGGATGACACAAGCTGTCCAGAGGTGCAATAGTAATAGTTCTTGCCATTAAATGCTGGACAGGAGTAACATTTAATTTAAGCAGAAGTCCAGCAGCATTATCCGAAACAGGTCACAATGTAGCAATGATTACTGAGAAAGACTAGTAAAGACTAATTCAGAATAATTTCTCATCATTTTGCTGCATTTACAATTTCATGAAATTACAACTTGTCTTTTAACTTTTGCTTGGTTATGGATAAGTTCACTATTTTAGACCAAAAGGCCTATCCACAGATTGAATATTATCTTTCTAGTTGATTGATATTTTGGCGTGTAACGTTAAATACAAAGGAGGTTGGGTTTCACAGCAGCTTTCGTTGACGTCCTTACGAAATATCCCTATGTGCAGGAAATATATACTATTTTCAAAAGACAGGGGAAGAGTTCATATTATGTTATATGAAAAATGTTAAATGATCTCGTACCGTTATATTAATTTGACACATAAAAAGGCGAAATTAATTTAGTCCGAAATCCTTTTGCTTTGAAAAACAGGCCGGAAGTCTAAATTGGTAATATTTGTGCTGACTTGCTGATGTTTTTGCTTCCTTTGTCAGAAAGACTTCCGTTTATATTTTTGGTGCAGGTAGCTTGAAAATACAATTGCCATTTAGAGTACTGATATCGCAAAGCTTGACCCGTTGTGAGGATATCGTTCACTGCCCAAGTACAGTGGATTTGTTCGCTGAGGGGGGCTTTGAATCCAAAAGACCACTGTTGTCTTGTTGACCGACCATTTATATAGCTAGCTGGCTAATACTAGCTAGCTGAATTACCTAACATGTTTCGATTCTTGAATGACGTTGATGACAGTCCTTTCATGATGTGAGTTATACTCGTATTATAATGTGATATTATCAAGTGTATGCCGATTTTAGTGAAACACGCAGAAACAATGCAATATACGTTATTAACACGCTTGCTTGTGCATGTTATACTTGAGCAGAAACCTATCGTATGATTGACTTGCAAGCATGTAGGGGCCCACTAGCCATCCTTCAGAGCTTAGGATGGAGCGTTTTTACAATACAGGCATAGCCCTGCAAGTATAGTTTTGCATCCATTGCATGCCATATAGTTGGGTTGTCGCAAATCCCTTTAAGCTCAATGTCCATTTGTCAGCAGCTGTGTGTCTACTGAACCCAATGCACAGGGACATTGATGTCGTTGGTCCTTTTTTTTTTTTAAAGTGTGATCTTTTCTCTTACAGGGATCCATTTGCAGCTCATCGACAGCAGATGGGGGGTCTATTTGGATCATTTGGATTTGAACCTTTCCCTCTTGCCCCACAGATTCAGCCTCCACGTGCACCTCATCTCCAGGTGTGTGTGTGTGTGTGTGTGTGTGCCTGTGTGCCTGCCTGCCTGCCTGCCTGCCTGCTAGTCAAGGCATACATTTATAATCTTGAACAGTTTTGTGTTTTAAATTTGTTGTATATTCTGTTTTTGCTATTAGGCTGGTGCCTTGGCTCCTTTTGGTATGATGGGAATGGTGAGTCATTTTTATCATGTTGGAACGTCAACATTTCATTATTATCCACACCACTATAAATATATTGTCAGAGAGGGCAAACGTTAACCTTGCGAGGCAGCTGGATTTGCAAGATTACGAATCTGCGAGAATCCATCTTGCCAGTCTGGTGGTTTGCACTTGACAGTGCAAACCACCAGTGGTTTGGACCAATCACTCTCCTATGAGGAACTACGTGATCTACATGATACATGATAGAAAGCGATAGATGGTTCATCCAATCACCTGCCAAGTATTTTTTGGCAGGTGTTTCCAAAGATGATGGTTCTGTGTAACAAACCATCTGTGTAACAAACCATCCATTGATTGTGGACAGTATTGGTGGTTTGACTGACCGGTTTGCAGAACCTTCTAACATCTAATTAATTACTTATATTGCAGGGTGGCGGGTTTATGGATATGTTTGGCATGATGGGTGGAATGATGGAGAATATGGTGAGTCGTTTTATTTGATCAAACATTGGTATTGTAAAACGTATAGTGGATTGCTAGTATAGCAATGTATTACAAAATGGGAGATTCCAGCTAACCCTTCTGTCAGCCGGATTAATGGAATCATATCTCTTCTACTCCCTAAACGCTCCCTCCTTGTCTTCCAGGAGAGAATGTCGGGTTCCCCCAACTGTCAGACGTATTCCTCGTCGACAGTGATTTCCTACTCCTCCTTAGACTCCGGCGCTCCCAAAGTCTTCCAACAGACCAGCGAAATGAGAACGGCACCTGGAGGGGTGAGTCCGTGCTGCCTAACTTCTGCCTGTTTATTTTTTATTAATTCATTTTTTTAAAGCTTTTCCTACATACACAGGGCAATGGCAAAGTAATCAGTGTCATTAAGTCCAGGACGAATCCATTTTATTATTTTCATAGCCATTAATCACTTCTGTGGCCCCAGGTGGCTTCACAGACCAATGTGTGAAGTAAGAAGGACAGTTTGATGATGCCTTTGGGAACCAGTGCTCAGGCAGGCTAGAGGGAAATCCCCCACCTCAAAACATCCCAGTAAAATACTTAGGCATAGGAGGTCCCTGCTCCAGCAGAGCAATGTTTGCAATTTGTGGGCGTTTTCAGGTTATGTAGGAAAGTAGCCATGGCAATAACAAAAACACATAAATAATACACATTTTCTCTGTTTCCTTCTAATATTCTTCTTATGCAATGGCCTTTTAACAATATCATAGTTTCAAATTGCACTTCTTGCATTCATTAGGCAATCCTTAAAGACTGTCTGTGTATGGATATATGTAGGGCTGGGCGATGTTTTGGTTTAATTGATTAAATGGCATTTTTACTTTCCTACGGTTTGTGAAATGACTGAACCGCAAAACGTATAAAAGTTCTAGACTCCGCAGATTTGTTTTGCCTTAAAGAGCAAGTGAACCCGCCGTTTCAGCTGGGATTCCAACACTATTTAAGAAATGTGTTTTGTGCGGACAGTTCTGTGAAGGAGGGGGCTTGTTACGACCCAACCTTGTGATACTTTTGAAGTAACGTTGTTGTGTATGAGCTTTATAATGAGCGACGTTGTAAATGAAATGTGCCACACACCGTGTCGTTATACTAAGAAGCTTAACCCTCACATCAAAATATATCCCTGCTCAGACGGAGCTCCACACATGCATCCACACGCCGTAGCGTTGTGCTCTACTAGTTGTCCGATGGCTCATCGACACTGGAGCAGGCGTTGCGGCGATTAGCGCAAACTGCTGCGGCAATGTGGGAGCGTCACTTCATGGCCCCATTTGTGTGACGTCATGTTGTGAACTTAAACCCCTCCTTCATGGCCGGGTTGTACAGCTCTGGATAGGACAACACGGCGGCGATCAGTCTCTCTTCCGTTCGGTAAACAGCGGCATGCTACAATGCTAACGTTACATGGTTAACAAGGTTAGATTTGATTCATAGGCCAAATTGCCCAGCCCTAGATATGTTTTTCTAACAGTTGTGATGTGAGAACTGGGTGGGTGTGTTTAGAGAACTGACTGTTTAAAAGGTATCCTATTTTGAACTGATCTGAAAGAACAGCCAACTCATCTCATCAGTTCCTCAGCTTTGTAGAATGTTCTTGAGATGAGTAGAGGATTAGGGAGAGGAAATATGCTGATCGTTGTGGTAGCTGTCATTTATTTTGCATGGTATTTGGATGTGTCGTAGTATAATAACCATAATTCTCATCATCAGTATGATTTTATTTCAATTATTACGTCTCCCTTTTGAATACTTGGAGAGCGCCGTCCACAGTCACCGAGGCCTCCACTGACAAAGTTCAAGGCTAGTCTGTAGTAGCACGTAAACTGAAGGTTGGCTGTTGACAGTAATGACAGTAAGTAATGACAGCTGATGACAGTAAACGTGCAATGCCACGCAGTGATCGTGTAGTCAGGATACCAGTAAGTAATTCTCCGTTTAGTGATCAGAATTCTATGATGTCATGCTGGAATGGTGCGTGTGCCCAGATCCGTGAGACGCGCCAGGCCATGCGTGACAGCGAGAGTGGCGTGGAGCGCTTGGCCATCGGCCACCACATCCGAGACCGCGGGCACGTAATGGAGCGCTCACGGAACCGCCGCACGGGCGATCATGAGGAGCGACAGGACTACATCAACCTAGAGGAGAGTGAGTGTATATGGAGATTATATATCTAATGCTTAGAATTCCTGGGTTTTGTTTATATATTCAAAATGTGCGTGGGCATGCATTGGCTAGGACACCCAGTCGAAAGGTACCGTGTGTTTGATCCCAAATGTTCGCAGTCTACCTGTAGGCATGAGAAAGATTTCCGAACCCCTACTTGGTCATGATGACGTATAGGATGAATCTGAATACACTGCATGCTGATTTGGATAAAATCATCAAAATCACAACATTTTAACGAGACCACGTGAATCTTGAATGAATGTGATTGGTTACGCAAAGAGATAGTTAACCAACAAGTCGTTTGCACTCAACACCATGTCCCTCTCTCCTCCTCTCCGCCCGCCAGACGAAGCGGCGGCGTTCGACGAGGAGTGGAGGCGGGAGGCGGGGAGGTACCCACCCCCAGGTGCCCGGGGGCTGGACTATGGCCGCGACCGGCGAGCGGGTGGTCAGCAGCTGGCCCTGGCTGCGCCCCCATCCTCCGAGTCCCCGCCAAGTCACCGCCACGAGTCCCCCAGGCACCCCCCTCCGCCGCCCCACAACCGCCCGCGCTACGACTGGTGAGAGGTAGGTGGACGACCGTGTGTGTGCGTGGGATCCGCTCCAGTATTGCGAAAAGACGACTCGCAGGACACAGCGAGCGCTAGGGATGGGTACCGAAGCCCGGTATTAAACGGGCGCCGGGGCTAAATGATTAAAGACCGTAGTATTGCTAAGCTGCGACGCACCCGGTGCTGCTATGGGTATTGGACAAGTTAAGGAAATATATTGTATATTCGTTAAGGCTAGTTAAACGTTGCGATAGTTGTACTTATAGTTATATAACTCTCACTTGGATGCATTTTGGCTATTTCCGAGTAACTCCCGACATAACTAAAAGAAAAAGGGTAAATTCCCTTGTTTCCTCAAGTCTTTTAAGTAGAGGGCTGGGCCAGCTCCCTCACGAATGAAGGAAGCGTATTTTCTAAACGTCTAGCTTAGATAAACGGTGCTATAGTTACGTATATCAGGGTTCTCCCCAAACAATGGGGGTAATGTAATGTTTCAAAACAGGGCTGTCGCCACGCGGAGATTTAGTTGACATTCTCGTTTATTCCCATGTAATTTCTGAAACAGTTCAAGTGGCTAAAACACATGTTTATTTATAGAACACTATAAAAGCAAAACTACAATATTACGAGTAGCCGAAGTGCTGTGTTGAGAAAGTCAGTGGCCTTCTCTCGCTAACAGAGGGCTTCAAAGTAAAGCGGGTCGAACACCAGACGAGCCGCTGAGCGCCGCGTCGGGCAGCGTCACGTAGAAGAAAGACCGCACACGTCGGAAGATTCCATTTGAGGTCTGTTCGGTGTTCAACAGACGGTGGATAAAGGTTTTGAGCGGTGCTGGAAGTGATGAGTTACATGGAAGCTGTACGGCAGCGCCGGTGTGAGTGTGACTGAGTGTGTGACTCGTTGGAAACACGACCCACTTACGGTCCAATTAAGACACACTCATTTGAACGGGCTACCTCAAATTATCATGAAACTATAAAGCTGGTCTGTACGTTGTGCAAAGTTTCAAGGAGATCGCACCGCACCGTTATAGGCTACTAGCGCTATTCAAGAGCATACGAAGAAAAAACACACAGGCCCTTTTCTTGATGAGCGATCGCCAGAAAAGGAAAAGGGGCTGATATGCTGACCCTCAGAAGGTCTTAAAATAAGGCTTGAGATCAGCTGCATGCCCCGTCCGTGTTGCTATATGCCACTGTCTTTATTTCCGCTGTCAATTGTTTGTTATATCAATTTATTTCTGTTTCAATAAGAACCGATGAGAGTACCGTTAAGAGTCGTAGTGCCGTTAACGTCGTAACGATACCAATCCCTAGCAAGCGCCCATCCGCGCTACAGTGAGGAAGACCCGAGCCCTCATCCGCGTGGATAAAAAGACGCCGAAGCCTGAGGTCCGCCGACCCGCCATCCAAACCCAGCCTCCCCAGTTAGAAGCGTTTCGCTGGAAGCGAAAGAGATCTTGATGGCACCAATGTGAAATATAACTGTTTTGCTTTTTTATATATATATATATATATATATATATATATATTGCATAGCCTACAATATATTATGTTGCTCTATACCAAAAATATGGATTGTCTTTCAAATGGATTATTGAACCATCATTTATTCATCATCGCCGCATAATTGTGTGTGTTCCGTCCGTCTGAAACAAGCCAAATATATTAAATGTTTCTTAAGCGAATGGGTGTGTGTGTGATGATGATGCGCTGGTGTGTTGCTGTAAATCAGACGCATCACCCTGAGTTGGTTGTTGCCTGCTTTCTCTTCTCAGGGTTTGAGGCATGAGAAGAGGAGTGATGATGAAGAAGAAGAGGAAGACAAAAGAGAGAGAGATGAAAGCTTTTGCCTGATGCTGTGAAACAGGATGAAGAAGGAACCTCGTGGTCATAAGAGTTGGACCATTATAGATGTTTGTTATGACTGGACTGTCTATATATAAATTATACATATAACACTCACACACGCAAACACACACCAATATCCAGTAATTTGTAGTTAGACTTCTCCGCTGTTACTGTCAAACACAAGAGACACACACTCTCCTTCCAATGCATACATGCATAGAACAACACACACACGCACGCATACACACACTTTGTATATAGAGACACATTCTCAAAACTTGACATGCGTTTGTGCCCCACAGCACTATAAAGTATACGGTGCTACACCACAGTACATGCATCCTCTGTACAGTCCATTTTATGTTTGTGAAGACACTTGTGTGTCTGTGGATAGAATTGTATACTGTTGACTTAATTAAACTGATTAGAAAATCATTAAACATTGTTAGATAATTGCAAAAACTGATCGTGTTGTCTCTGGCTTAATTGCACAATAGACCCTTTTCACAGAGGTATCCTTGTAGGAGAAACGCGGGTCCTAGGAATAACACTAATTGTTGGGTATGTTACTTTTATGTACCAGGGCCTGGGTAGTAGACTTATCTTCACTAGTTTAGTCTTCTACCCGCTCCATTGTACATTAAGGTAGCAGACTCATAATTAGGGTTATGAGCCACACCTCTCCTTCGATGACACCTCTGTGAAAGGGTCTTTCTAGTTCCTCTTAACGAGTTGATATGCTATACACATGCCCAATATTTGATGCTTTATTTGTCCTTTTTATTTGAACTAATATTTGTAATTATGTTTTTGTACACCTCATCACCAGCCAACCACTCTGATACAATTCTGCTGAAAATAACAATTTCTGTGTGCATGCTCACCCACTGTACCGAATCGTCTTTGAATGGGTCCAATGGCCTCCAGATGGAACACGCACTGAATTAATTTCCCCTTGAAACCAGTTTTAAATAAGTCTAATCTTGCACTGGCTCAGCACATTATAACTGCCTCTGTCATCCCATTCAACAGTGCAGCTCTATAACGGTGCCCCATCTCCTCTTTACGTTCTTCAATGCTCACAACTGACCTGTCCAATCACATGCTTGCTCACATGACCTAACCACCCCCCCTCTCTCCCCCTCACCTTAATGTGTTACTTAATGGTTGAGCAGCTGTAGTTGGTTGTGTGGTCTGTGTCCTTTATATTGTTAAGGGGCCAGATGTGTACGCTTTGGTTTCTAAGGGACCAGGGCTATGTTCCAAAACATTCCTCCATCCTCACTATTTTTGGTGATAGAGGACAATATTTGGAGATTTAGAAAGTGAGGGTGAGGAAAATTGCTATTGAATTACTAATGGAATGTGTTTAGATGTGTTATTTTGGTTGCCAAACTAGTCTCTGAAGTGTTTTGGAGAAATTCATGTCATGTGCATGTACTACTGTCATGTCTCTGATACACCTGTGCCTATCAATCAATGCTTGGATATCTGCTAATTGCCCATTGCATCATTGGTTTAATGATTATCCAACCCACCTCCTTAAAATTAACCAGATATGCAATGTGTTCATGTCCTGCATCGTTCTGATCATTGCAGTCGTGACCTACTAAATTAAATGGAAAAGATTCTGTGCCATTTTTAGTCCATCCCCAGCTCCACCTCAGCCATTTTATTTCTCAACATCTTGCTGGTACCTCGCCAAAGCGCATTACACACACCCTTAGGTCTCTCTCTCTCTCTCTCCCCCTCGCTCTCGCTTTCCTCTCTTACCCCTGGCTTCTCCCTCATGCCCAGCCCACTTTCCCCTTGCATCCTCCAATGACTCACACGCTCCCCCTCCCCCCATATGTCACACGTTCTCAGTCCCCCTCCTCCCTCCATCCTTACCTCCATCCTCTCCTCTCTGCTCTCATTCACCCACATTTGCTCCCTCTCTGCCAGGCACCACACAGGCTTGCAGGTAATGACTACGAAGATCAATCTATTTCTTTATTCCCTCCCGTCATTCCCTCGAGTCTCTCCCCCCCCCCCTTTACTCCCCCCCCCCCCCCCCCCCCCCCCCCCCTCATCTCCGTCGTTTTTTTTTGGGAGTACTCGTTATCTCTGTACAGCGAACGATACCCTTCTGCAAATGACAGCAGCTTGTAGGTGCAGGGCGTGACAGTATAGCAGTGTTAACGTAGAGGATAAAATGTTGTCGTTTCTAGCCTTTGATTTAGTGCGTGTGTGCTTGTTTTTCCAAGCCGCATGCTTTATATAGGGAGCATCTGTTCCATGGGTCTTCATCCCTGAGGAGGATGAGGAGTCTGCTGTCAGATGTGTGTGTGTTTGTGCGTGCAAGGAGGCAGAGTGAAAAGTCTTCATCTTTATGCAACGCCAAAGACAGCTGATGTTGGAATGTCATTAGGATGAAATGCATTTTCATGGATAATTACACGTTGTTTCAAACAGATCTTGGCTGTCATGTTATCTTAGTGCAATTTAGCAAAATTTCAATTGGTGGTCGGTCTTAAACTTTGAATGATTTCCCTGTTATTGTTCATTTTGATATTGTCTGATAGAACGGTTTGTGTTGTACGTGCATCAATATTTACCCTGGCATGCAGCCCTGGCATCCATGTTGGTTTTATAACCTGTCAACGTACCCCTGAATTGGATTGATATTTTTGCAGGATGTCGATAATAAACATCGTTGCCCGGGAAATCTTGGACTCCAGGGGAAACCCAACTGTGGAAGTAGATCTGCAAACTGCCAAAGGTTAAATAACCACCCGTCTCTCACACAATGAATCACTGCACACGCAAAACTCAAATGTACCCTGTGTGTGTGTGGGTGTGTTCACGTGTGCAAATGTGTATGTACCAGATAAATAAAGAGAGACACAGTATATTTGCTTTATCTTAGCATTTCATCATTCTATCCTGTCCATGTTGTTGAAAATATATACCTCCTATGTGCCATTTTCTCTTTCTCTCTCTCTCTCTCTCTCTCTCTCTCTCTCCCTCTCGCTGTCTCGCTCTCTCCTCCTCCCTCTGTATGCGCCTCACTCTACCTGCCAAACCCCGCCCCCCTCAACCTCTCCGGCTTGCAGGTCTGTTCAGGGCAGCCGTGCCCAGCGGAGCTTCCACCGGCATCTATGAGGCCCTGGAGCTCAGGGACGGAGACAAGAGCCGCTACAAGGGCAAAGGTCAGCGCCTGCTGAGAAGCTGTGAAGATGCTGTGCTGTGTTCCACTTCACTGCTATTTCTTCTTTTGTCTCCATCGATCCATTTTCCATTGGTCTCCAATGGTCTTCCATTGTCTGCAATCCACATCTTTTGATCTCTGACAGAATTCCTTTGCGTGCCATCAGGTTCCATCAAATGATACTCTTTGGTTAGACCTTATTTTATGAAGCCTTGATCTTTCATCTTCCTCGAGGCTTAATGTTTGTTTCTTTTTGTATTTGATGTCAGGCGTCCTCAAAGCAGTTGGTCATATCAATGACACCATTGCGCCAAAGCTCATTGAGTCGGTGAGTTGGGAGGTAGCGGTAGTTTAAGTAGTTCTACAAGGCGGGAGTAGGAGATGCATCTGCGCATTTTGAAGGGGTGAAAATGTATTTCCATTTAAGAATGGGATTCATTCTTATGTGTCACCTGTTTTCTCTTTCAGGGAATCAGTGTGCTGGAGCAGGAGAAACTGGACAATCTCATGATTGAGATGGATGGCACTGAGAACAAATGTACGATCATTTATATAGCATATGTTATCATGATGTATAACAATAATAATACAATATACTAATACATTTATTGTAATAATAATGTATGATACTGTAAGTAGCAAATGGAATAATCTGTGTGACATTCACTTACCATTGTGTCTCTTGCAGCTAAATTTGGGGCCAATGCTATTCTTGGTGTCTCCCTGGCCATATGCAAAGCTGGTGCAACAGAGAAAGGCGTCCCCCTCTACCGCCATATTGCGGACTTGGCAGGAAACACAGAGCTGATCCTACCAGTTCCTGTAAGTCCACATCCTTTAATTAATTGTGTTATACTGCATTGCAGTTTGCATGAATATAAAACAAAATCTAAATAGTTGGCAGGATAGTCTACTGGTCAGGGTTGTTTGACTCCCAGCCTAAAGGCACTGGGTGCGATCCCCAGTGTCTGCATGCTTTCCTCCTACCGGCTCCTTAATGACATGTACCCAAATTCCCTGTAAGGATAAAATGATTAAATGCTACTAAATGCTCGGCTCGGTTTGTTCGGCTTTTCAGGCTTTTAATGTGATCAACGGAGGCTCCCATGCCGGTAACAAGCTGGCGATGCAGGAGTTCATGGTTCTCCCAGTGGGTGCTGAGTCCTTCCGGGATGCCCTGCGTGTGGGGGCGGAGCTCTACCAGACCCTGAGGGGGGTCATCAAGGAGAAATATGGACAGGATGCCACCAATGTGGGCGACGAGGGGGGATTCGCCCCCAACATCCTCGAGAATTGTGAAGGTGTGACACAGAAAGTACCCCCACAACCTCCAGCAGCAACACTGGGGTTGAAACTAACCACTAGACGTAAATAAATGGGGCTATACAGCAAATACAAACCAAATACAAATACAAGTCTGTCTATCCTGTTCTCTCTCTCTCTCTCTCTCTTTCTCTCTCTCTCTCTCTCTCTCTCTCTCTCTCTCTCTCTCTCTCTCTCTCTCTCTCTCTCTCTCTCTCTCTTTCTCTCTCTCTCTCTCTCTCTCTCTCTCGCTCTCTCTCTCTCTCTCTCTCTCTCAGCTCTGGAGCTGTTGAAGACGGCCATAGAGAAGGCCGGCTTCACCGACAAGGTGGTGATCGGCATGGATGTGGCAGCTTCCGAGTTCTTCATCGAGGGCAAGTACGACCTGGACTTCAAGTCTCCTCCCAACGCCGCACGCCACATCAGCGGTCAGGAGCTGGCTGACATCTACCAGGGCTTTGTCAACAACTACCCAGGTAAGTGGTGGTGGGGTTGTTGATGGGATGGCGAGGGTGGTAGTTGTGGGGGTGGTGATGGGGTGTTGGTGACATGGGTGTGGATGAGAGTTGTAGTGAGGGTGGTGGTGAAGGGGTGGTCGAATGGTGATGGGGTGGTGGTGTGGGTGATGGTGTTGGTGGTGAGGGCGGGGTCTGGTGATGGGGTGGTGGTTATGTGGGTGGTGGTGATGGGAGGGGTAATGAGGGTGGTGGTGATGGGAGTGGTAATGAGGGTGATTTGGGTGGTCATGGTGATGAGGTGGTAGGGATGAGGGTGGTGGTGGCAGTGATGACGGTGGTGGAGATGTAATGGTAAATGTTCACATGCAACACCAGCATCGCTGTGTAGGCTCTTGATATTCACCATTAAAGTGTCCACACATGGCTATAGATTACAGTAACTAGGGGGCCCCTTAACGATGTTAATAAGACACTTCCTTCGGCTGCAGGGTTCAAGCATACAAAGTGTTAATGGTTATGGCTGGAGCATTTACAGCCTCCCTGTGAATGGATTCCTCGTCCTTTCGCTGGTATTGCTGCCATTGCGAGGGGGAGAGAAGGAGATAGAGAGAGGGGAAATATGTAAAGAATAAGAGAATGGAGGAGGCTGGTGGCTCTCCTCCTGACACTTGTGCTCCATTAAAGAGGTTTTAATTATGCGCTAGAGTGCACATTTGGCAAAATGGGAGTCGTTCTGATGGAGCTTTTAACCCCAGTAAAGGGGCCCTTTCCCTCGTTGCATGTGTGTGTGTCTGTTAGTGTTCGTGTTGTTGTGTTGTATGTTTGTGTCCATGTGTTACTATATGCGTATGACTAATAGCTTCACAGCTGAGCTGACTTTTAATGTCTACAACAGAGATAACGATAAGGAGAGATGTTAAAATGTTACCCATAGTGGAATGATATCTGAAGGAATCATTCCATACATACTTCTACACCACCAATAAATACCAGAATCTATTGTTTCACTATTTCATGGAGACTAAAGAATAAAGAATAAAGTGGAACCATAAAGGGCAAATTAATTAATGAAATCAGTCAAACAAAAAGGTATTATTACAGAAAAGCTCAAATCTAATGGGAAACGCAGAGGGTGACAAAGTCAGTTTAAACCAACAAGACAAAACAATCTCCCAAACACATTCAAAGCAGATAGTAGTGAAACAGCTTTTGTTACCATTGATTGTAATTAAAAAATACTTAGAAAGAATGCTTTTCCTTGACTTATGAGTCCCCTTCCTCATCGGTCTAATCTTATCCTCCTATAGCTTCTCCAAACCATCTGTCCAGTTGTTTTTTACATACTTGGTTGTGCAGCTTAAATTTTGTGTAATGATGCAGATTTGGATTAAGCTTTGATCTAACTTAAAAGTACTACTTTGCATGAAACATTATCCCTGAGGAGGAACTACTGAATTTGATGTGATGACATTTTCCCCACAGTGGTTTCTATTGAGGACCCTTTTGACCAGGATGACTGGCCTGCTTGGAGCAAGTTCACTGCCTCTGTAGGAATACAGGTAAACCACCCCACTACTGGGTTGTCCAAACCAAGCCTGCATAATAATCATCATCCCCTCCCCCACCCCCATCTCAGACACAATCAAACAAATCAAAATCAAAATATTCTTGTGTTTGTGTGCGTTTGTCAAATACAAACAAGTATCGCACCATTGGCATGATGTCTGTTATCCTCTAGCACACAGCAGAGTCCTTGTGTGTGATTATGATTTATTTAATAAATGAATTGCATGGGAACAGCATTGTGTGGTGAATGGCTGGAAGACGATTGGTACAGCTGCTCTGTCATCTGGGGGGATCTGAACCATATTGAGCGGCATTATTGTAGAGTTAAACCTACAATTCAGAAGCATGCGCACATGCGTGAGCCACGCGACTTATGGTGAGAAGAGTTTCAAGTCAAGGTTGTGTTGGAGTTATTCCTCTAGTGTCACAAGGACTGCACAGACTTTATGGATGGTAGGTTTAAGTAACCCTTGAATTCAAAATAGAGAAAAACTAAACAAATACAAATAAATAGACCTCAACAACATATATTTTAGTCTCTCTCTCTCTCTCTCTCGCACGCTCTCTCTCTCCATGAATCTGTGTAAACGGATCAGGTGGTAGGGGACGATCTGACGGTGACCAACCCCCGCAGGATTGAGCGAGCCCTGGAGGAGAAGGCCTGCAACTGCCTGCTGCTCAAAGTCAACCAGATCGGCTCTGTCACCGAGTCCATCAAGGCGTGAGTTGTAGCAGCTACCATGTGTGGAGTTGTTGGGGTTGTTTCTTTTGCAAGGGGTTGTGAGATTTGAGGAGGTCTGTTTGTGTCTGTGCAGTATAATTTTGTATCTGAATGTGTGTCTATGCATGACTATGTCTGTGTAATTAAAATGTAACTGTGGTTTTTATTGATCATAATGATAACTGGAAGAGTGTTAATAAAAGAAATATGGATTGATTGATAGATAGCTATGTATTTTGTATGTATATTTATTTATATATAAATGTAAATGTAAACAGGAAACAGGAAGGCTACAAATTCCTAAGCAGTATCTGTGTGTTTGTGTGTGTGTGTGTGCGTGTGTGTGTGTGTGTGTGTGTGTGTGTGTGTGTGTGTGGTGCCCAGGTGTAAGCTGGCCCAGGAGAACGGCTGGGGCGTCATGGTCAGCCATCGATCAGGAGAGACGGAGGACACCTTCATAGCAGACCTGGTGGTTGGCCTCTGCACTGGCCAGGTAACACACACATATGCGTGCATACACACACATGCACACACATCCATGCGGCCTTAGAGTAACCTCAACTCCATTTATATATCATTATCAAGAGAATTACATTAGACCAATAAACATTTTTCAATAATATCATTATCCCCCTATATCTGAGTGCACAGTAAAAAAAAAAAAAGAAGCTCTCTAGCCAGTTAAAAATGTTGCATTGATGTGCTGCAAGGTCAGGTGGCAGGCACTGCAGTGATCTGAACCAGCACCCTGCCAGAATGCACAAGATAATAGCAGCAGATCAACAGGGCCTCACTACCTACCAGCGCTGAATATAAAATGCTGTTTCGTCCTGAGACTGATTCTCCTCCTCATCTCCCCTCCTGCAGATCAAGACTGGAGCTCCTTGTAGATCCGAGCGTCTGGCCAAATACAATCAACTCATGAGGTTGGTGTTGCGTATAACTTAGCAGTACTTTTATGTTTGTCACAGAAGAGCCATGGACATTTTATTTTTCTAATCATGTGATTTTTTCTCATGCTTGTCTGATGTTGTTTTTCTCTTTCAAGGATTGAGGAGGAGCTGGGAGACCAAGCACGGTTTGCTGGTCACAACTTCCGCAACCCCAGTGCCATTTAAGACACACACACACACTCATGCACATGCACGCGCACATACACATGCACTACACACACACACTCAGTGAACACAGTCACGCAAAATTTGAAGTCCTTTCATGGGAATGCTCCACATGCAATATGACTAATACGAATATTCAGCTAAATTAGTCGTTGAACCATGCACAGTAGTTATATTGATTATAAGCTTTGATTGGCTGGCCAAACCCGGAAGGGCTTGGTGGTGTATCTCTGTTATTCGGTCTGATAATTCGCCCATGGTTATTAATGTCTCCTCCTCACTGTGGTGCTTTTTGGTCATTCTGGAATTCTCCTGCGACTCTGTGCCAACGTATTTACATTTTTGTGTCCCTTTTTTTGTTGTTGCTTTCTCCGTATTTGCTTATGAAAACACTTAGTGACTACCAGAAACCGAATTATGTACGTGACGTGTCGTGTGTCTTGTGAATAATAAAGGCACCCTCCCCGTGTATTAACTCTGTGTGTGAATCCGTGTGTTTTGTTTTTGTTTTTGTTTTTCAATAGCGACAGCCTTTTTATATTGTTTTCCCTTGCTGTCTGTCTTTGGGCATTTTGATCGACTTGAAAATCAATTGAAGAGAATTTTATGAGCACAATTATTGATTTTTGCAGATCAATACTACACGATTTGACAGGCAGATTGAAAATTGGGCCGTTACCAATGTTTACAATTACACACGTTTTAAATGACTCACACTTACAATAGTCAATTATCTTCTGTTCATTTTTAACGCGAACATCTTGAAACTTTACGCGTCGTTGGGGGGGGGGGGGGGGGGGGGGGTGTCAGTGCCTCCCCCATAGGCCTTTTCAATTTTGTAGGCCTGAAACATTGTCAGTAGTACATTGTTTGAGATTCAGCACTACATGCACGTTGCAAACGGAGCAGCAGAGGGAGCGCGAGCCATGCCCGTGTCGGGCGAACGTAGACACGCATGCGCACTTCAATCATCTTCAGCGAGGTTGCTATGGTTACCACACAATAGGAGACGGGACAGGGGGCTACGTGAAGGGGGGAGAGAGAGAGAGAGAGAGAGAGAGAGAGAGAGAGAGAGAGAGAGAGAGAGAGAGAGAGAGAGAGAGAGAGAGAGAGAGAGAGAGAGAGAGAGAGAGAGAGAGAGAGAGAGAGAGAGAGAGAGAGAGAGAGAGAGAGAGAGAGAGAGAGAGAGAGAGGTTTTGCAGAGGCGCTTGACTGGACACACCGTTTCAAGCTTTCCAAGACTGAAGTAGCCTATAGCCTTCTCAGGATAAAGAAACCGTGATAGATTGGCGTAAAACGATAATGAATGTGGCTCAATGTTTTTGACGCGATGGGCTTGTATTAAAAAATAAAATAAAAACGTTGATAGCAAAGGATCAATTTAGATAAACGATTTTTATTCCATGGCTATTCAATTGTTAAGGCCAACATTTTGCACAACATCTAGGCCCTGTATCTAAAGGTATAGGTGTAGAGGAACATAGAGCAGGTTATGCACTATTACAGGCTCCACGCAGAAACGATGACAAATGGGTAGATTTGGCCGAAAGACGAACCTTTCCCAGCAGCAAAGGTGACGCTGGAGAGGGAGAGAGTCGGGGGGGGGGGGGGGGGGGGGGGGGGGGGGGGGGAAGGACAAGGCAACAGGGAGGGAAAAAAACTCGGTTCCCTCCCTCTTCAGACTTTTGGCCCTCTCTCTGCGCCTCTTCCTCCTCCTTGCCTTGCTCCCTCCTTCTCCCCTCTCGCCGAGCTCCCCCATTCCTTATGCAAATCACGCCCTCTTCTCACTCCCTTTCTCGCTCTCTTTCTCTGCGCGACGTGCATCCCTCGCTCGCCACTCTGGTAAAAAATTGTGACTGTACCGAAGGCGAAAAAAAAGTGCAAGTCGCCTCGGAGAAAGGGAGTGAGGGGAGAAGGAGAAAAGGGGCGAAGGGGGGTGGGGAGGCAAGCGTTCTACGCATCAATTTGTACAGTCTTCAGTGGCACCCCGTTTTCCTGCAACGACTTGAAAGAGAATTCTCCTGCATTACAATACCGTTACAATATGATCCAGCACCAGCCCCTGGGTAGAGAAGCATGCTCCTCAGCGAATGTATGTCGGGGTGTAATATAGAACAACAACAAAAAGAACAGATAGAGCCGGAGACTAAGAGAGGGACACGCATCGCTGGATTTATAGGTAAGGAGAAGAAAAAAATGGATGCTTAGTGTGTATTTGAAGCTATTCTTGCTAGCCACGTTTGTGTGTTCTCCCTCCCCTTTCTTTGTGCGTGGATGATCTATACTCTTGCGTTATGGCAAATTCGTGTTTCCCGGTAAATGTTAAGAATGTATGAATGCACAACACACACATTCCAACGAGGAAAAGGACAACCGGTGCAAAATGGCATACGCCATTCTAGTTAGGCTTTCGGCTTCCTCGTAAAGATGTGGAATATATATATATATATATATATATATATATATGTAAAAAAAAAAAAGTGTCTTCTTTGGCATGGCGTCCATTCTGATGGTGAACATGTATGTGCTGCTGAACATGTTTCTTTGCGTCGTAGGTAGACTCCGCCGTTGTAGTCAGGCAGCATAGGCTACAGAATAGCTTCGGCCGGGCTCATGTGTATCAATAACATTCGCAAGGGGGAGAAAGACAAGAGAAAGAAGTCGCTGCTGCGGTGCCCGTTCGTCGGTGATGTAAGCAGTGCAACTGAATGCTGCTCCTTTGCATCACATGTAGTAGGCTAGTCAATTTGTTTATAATGCATAGAGCTGCTGTGTGCGTATGTGTTTGCGTGTGCGCGCGGGTGTGTTAGCGTGTGTGTGTGTGTGTGTGTGTGTGTGTGTGTGTGTGTGTGTGTGTGTGTGTGTGTGTGTGTGTGTGTGTGTGTGTGTGTGAGAGTGTGTTGGAGAGACAGACACAAAGCAAGGCATAGTGTTTGCGTTCTATTTGTTTATTGGCTATAGACCAGGAACAGCCAATAAACACTGGTAGGCCTATAGGCTGCCACCTGTAACTAAGAAACCGTGAGGTACGGGTCTACTGTAGACTATTGTGCATCACAAAATTTCCTATTACACATTAACGAATTAATCTAATTAGCTGCATAAAGCTAATTACCTGCATGTGGATATTAATTGCTGAAGAGTCCAATTAAGGTTAAGGTAGATCCACTTCAACAATTTCCCCCATGGGATCAATAAAGAAATTGGAATCGGAATAATATATGCATATGTAATCTCTTCTCCAAAAGTGTTCCTATACTGAAGCCTATATAAATGTAAATAACCCTTGTCATTGTTTTAATGGATAAGTGTGTCTTTAATAAAGTCATGGCGGCATGGTGTGTGAACAGGAGATAGGCTCCACTATTATGATTGATAGAAATGGCTGCTGCTGCAGCATCCACTAATAATTCATGCATGGCCATGTGTAGTGGAGTTGTCAAAGGATTTACTGGAGTCGACGTGCTATGAATCACATGTACACACCACAAATACAATGCAATCTGTGTATATCTATTTATTGCCCGCCTACTGAAGCATTACTACATTTACCTTGTTGACTACTTGGCCCCATGTATTTTTTTATTCCATCCACTCTAAAGTGCACTATTTTTATCCTCATTCAATAAACAAGATTGTCGTACTACATCTTTTTCTGTCCAGGATGGTACGTGGATATGTGGATTAAATGTTCCCTTCGTATATGTACTGAGTACATATAACCCCTTTCTTTCAACAACATGGCTGAGGTTCAAATGGTTAAAAAGATGTGGTCGGATGTTAGCGGCTAGGGCATAGCCGACATCAAGGGCACCTCCTGGTAGACTGAAGGGTAACGTTCTGCTCTGTGTGTGACTGGTTGGCCGCAACCCGGTCGCTTGGGTTGGGTTAGCCCCAAATGTTTGTTGGACTTGGGTTGTGGTGAAGGTGGAAGGGGGCGTGGTAACTGTGGTGGTCCCAAGGTAGTTCCTAATGTCTTCCACATCAGCCAAGCCCCCTTCCCCCCGGCCTCCAGACCTTCTCTAACAACACCTTATTCCTTCTGGGGGTTCCTGTGCAGCGTGCTTGTATGTGTGTGTGTGTGTGTGTGTTTGTGTGTGTGTGTGTGTCTATGTATGTGTGTGTGTGTGTGTGTGTGTATTTATTGTACGGGCTGCAGCTCACTTCTACAGAGTGGGCTGTGTGGGTCACAGTAACTGTAGTTTGGTGGTTAGCCACCTATTATGGGATAGACTGCTATCATGGCCGCAAAGGAGGGACTTGTTTTTCGCCTGGCTCCTGTTGAGCACAGTGCATGCTGCTGAGCCGGAGAAATTTCGATTTTACTGTTGAGTTTTTTTTTTATGTGTAAACCAATGCAGTCACGGTTGTAAACTCAGGGGGTTCATATTTCCCATCATGCAAAACACCCTTGTATTCAATTTGCTTGCTGAGCTGCATTTCTAGTAAAGCAATATTCGTGGGCATTCCTTGTTTGTTGATGGGTACTTTCTGTTTTTTATTTTTTACAGGTTTTATAGGTTGTAATACACAGTCTACACACTAAGAGACACCCTCCACCACCACCACCGGTTAACTCACAGCAATGGCATGTGTTGTAAAATGGACCTTATAGAGAAGGAGCGATGAAAACCCGAACACACAAGGAATCGGTAAGAAGCAGGCGTCCCCCATGTAAGGCCTGTGGGGGGGTGCCAGCCCCTCCTTACAGCTGCACATAGGGAGATGTGTGACATGTTCAGTGGCTGGCTCTGCTCAAACCCTGTGCCAGAGGGGCACTCGCCACGTTTGTCATTTTTTGCCCTCATCTGATTGCATCTTATTGGCATTCTTTCTCTCTTTTTTTCTTTTCCTTTCTCCCTCCTTCATTTTCGGTCCCTCACTTTGTTTAGCTACTACAAAATTAAATTCACGCTCCCTTTTGACAAGTAATGAAAAGATTTTCTCCCTGAAACATTATCACCTGTCTCTCCGGGGCCAGCGTTTGGAATTAATATCCCTTATTATGAGATCTCTTAATTTCCCTTTTTTAATTATTTTCTACGTCGTATTTTTGTTCCACTCTCAGTCTTGTATTTCCTTTTAATACTTACTGCCTTCGCAATATCTCATCTGATATCTTTCTGTCTTGCTCTCTCCGTCCCTCTCTCTCTCACTCTCTCTGTCCCTCTCTCACTCTCTCTGTCCCTCTCTCACTCTCTGTCCCTCTGTCTCTCTCTCTGTCATTCAGATGCCCATGCGTAGTGGGCGCAGGCGGGGAGGCAGTGAGGAGCGAAGGGGCCGGCGCCCGCACGCCAGCCCACCTCGCCCTGAACGCAACGACAGACCGCCGGTCGGTCCATTGTTTCTTTTCATTTTCCCCCTTTTTCTGCTGTCATTTAGTCCACACTTGAGTCTACAAAGTGTGTGTGTGTGTGTGTGTTGGTGTGCGTGTATGTGTTTATCTGTGTATGTGTGTTTGTCTGTGTGCATGTGTGTATGTGTGTGTGTGTGTGTGTGTGTGTGCGTCCGTGTGTATTTGTCTGTGTCTGCGTCTGTGTGTGTGTGTGTGCGTCCGTGTGTATTTGTCTGTCTGCGTCTGTGTGTGTGTGCGTGTTTGCATGTGTGTTATCTGCAAGTATGACATGGCATTGATAATCATCGACTTTGGAGTGTGTTTTTTATGTCTGTTGTCCTTGAATGAGTCGTTGCCATGGCTTCAAGTGTCTGTTTGTTCAACAACCATCAGTCACTAAAACGGTGATGTCTTTTGCATTTGAATTCGATTCAACATTTTACTGTCTGCTGTTGTACCGGCTGGGCTTGTGTGTTGCGTCTTTGTAAATCTGTTGTAGTCTCAAAACATATAGAGTATATAAACAATAGGTATGGTATAGATTAAACATCATCCCAAAGAAATTCAAACTTCTGTGGGTTTTTAGCAGCGGGCCACTGGTGAGGAATTGTCTGGAAACCGCTTTGATCGCAGATCGCAAGGGCATGATTCATCAGAGAGTGAGGGGGAGGAGCTGGTTTCTCCACCCAAAAGACAGAAAGTTCAGGTTGGTTGAATTTCAGTTCAGATAATAAATGTACATATGTTATATAATTATATACAATATAATATGTCAATAATATTGTTTGTTATTTTTATATATGTATGCAGAATAATGTATATAATGTATTTATATATAATTTATTATTTTAATTATTATTATATTTAGCAGGTATAGTTTAACCTTGCTTGCAAATTATCCTTCCTTGTCAGGATGCGGCCTCCACCCCAAATCCCCCCACCTCAACACGCACGACCGACAGCTCTGCTCCTTCCACGGTCCCCCCTCCAACCTCTGTTGCCAGCCAAGCTCGAGAAAGTGACAACGAAGACGGCCAATCCCAGGGCAGCAGGAGTTCAGTTGTAGGGAGCCTGGCCAATAGCAGCAGTAGTTTGAGCAGTGGGCGGGACATAGATCAGGACAATCGCTCCTCATCCCCTAGTCTCTCCGCTTCCCCCCTGGGCAGCCTGGACTCTGATTCGGATGGCCCAGAATCACCAAAGCAAGGAGAGAGGGAAAGAGAGAAAGGAAAAGAGGGAGGAGTGGGGAAGTCAGCAGGAGAGGACCGGAGAACAAGCAGAGAGGGGAGAGGGGAGGATTCCTGCGGAGACGGAGAAAAGAGGGATGGAGAGGGCAGAACAGAGGACGGCTCCTCCTTCAAACCCCCTTCCACCCCTCGTTCCTCCTCCCCTCTGACTCCCTCTCTCCGGGGTTCAGCGGACGCCACCAATGATGGCGGCGGTGGGAGGAAGAACTACTTCTCCCTGGACTCCAAGCTGGTGTGCAAGGTGGAGTACGGTGGGCCGGTGGCCGTCGACGCTCCGCACGGCGCCAACCGAATGAACTCCAAAGGCAACGCGCAGTGTGTGAACAAGACCGCCATCTCCGGGGGAGACTATCCCCACGGCAACCCCAACATTCCACATCCGCTCCCCCAGCCCCTGCCACCCCCACCGGCCCTGAAGCCCCTGGAGCTGGGCGGGGCGCAGAACCTGCCCGTGGAGGTGAAGGTGGAGAGGGAGAAGCTAGAGAAGGCCGACAAGTTGGGCGACAAGGCCCAGACTAATCCTCCATCTTTGTTGCCACAGACGGGCCCCCAGCCCCAGTCCCAGCCTTCCCCCCACCCACACCACTACAGCTCCACCAGCTGGCAGGGTGGCACGGCCACCGGTTGCCAGGGGAGCTGGGGATACGCCCGTTACCCTGGCAACCACCACCCACACCAGCCGCAGCACCAACCCCCAGTGCAGCAGCAGCAACTCCCCTCTGTTTACAACCCCCCGTCCTCTCGCCACTCCTCCTCCCATCCCTCCTACCTCCCCCACCCTCACGCCCACCCCCACAGGGAGTACCTTCCCAGGTACGCCGGCGGGGGAGGAGACCGAGAGAGGGGGGCTGCAGGAGAGAGGGAGCGAGGAGTGAGGGGCGATTGCGGGGGCAGAGAGATCAACAGGGAGTTTGCTGCTCCGCTAGGCAACAGCAGTAACAGCAGTAGTAGCAGTGGTGGTGGGGGTGGTGGTGGTAGCGGTGGTGGTAGCAGTGGTGGTGGTGGTGGTGGTGGCGGCGGGGGCGGCAACTGCACGACCACTTGTGGTGGTGGAATGGGCGGGGCCAATGGCATAGCAGGCAGGGAGTTCGGGGGCCTGTCGGTGGCTCAGAACCGGGAGTTTCAAGGTGCTGGGAGAGACGGGCCCAACATGGGGCCTGGAGGAAGAGACTTTGGGCCAGCATTCAGAGACAGAGACAGAGAGCGGGACAGAGATGGGGGGAAGGAGTTTCCTCCATCCAATCAGAACCAGAATAGAGACTTTGGCCCCAACGGAGCCGGAGGGGGCCATCCCAGAGAGAAAGAAGGCCGTTGGGGTGAATTTGGAGGCCAGACTAGAGAGGCGGGAGGCAGCAACAGCAACAACAACCCAAACAACAACTCCGTCTCCCAGGGAAACCCCCCGAGTTCCGCCACCGGGATACCTGTCGCCCCCATGCTGAACCGGGACCCTCCGGCGTCCCCGCAGACCAATCCCAGCCACCCTCCTCATGCCACCATGCCCCCACAGCCCCACCCACACCCCTCCAACCCCTCCAGTCGGGACTACCCTCCCACCTTAGACCAGGCCCAGATCGGGGCAGACCGCGGGGGGGAGCACTTCCATAGAGACTACCCCCCGGGGAAAGACTACCCTGCCGGCGTGCCCACCTCTGCGGGCCCCAACAGAGAGTACCTCAGCTCCCCGGGGATAGCGCCCAACCTGGGGCGAGAGTACTCGGGGCCGGAGAGGGGCCCGCACTCCCATCCCCACTTGCCCCACCCACACTACCAGACGGGGCCAAGGGACAGAGAGCGAGACAGGGACAGGGACTCCAACCTGCGTGAATCGGCCCTTTACCAAAGCCGCGGCGGCCCCAATCAACCCCCCGCGCTCTCTCCATCCTCCTCCTCCTCCACCTCCTCCTCCTCCACCCATCACGGACACCCTCCCAACGCCCCCTACCCTCCTCCCCCTCCTCCCCTCCCACCTCCTCAACCCTCTCATGCTCAACCCCTTCCAACGGGCTTGGGACCCAACGCCCGTCCTCCGCACTACCAGTCCTCAAATCAGACGCCCCCCACGCCGCTGTCTCCGCTGCCCAGCCCGTCCACCAACCCGATGGGAGTCTTCCCGCCGTTCCCACCCGGGTCCTCTGCGGGGTCCAACCTGCCACTGCCTGGGCCAGGTGGGCCACCCTCCTGCTCGCCCAGCTGTCGCCCCTTCCACGGCACCCTGAACAGCCACCCCTCTTTCAGCGGGCCATACCACGCCAACGGTAACGCCGGGGGTAACATGGCCAGCACCAACAGCAACATGCCCCCGAACAACAGCAATACCAACTCGCAGTCGCTCTCGCCGCAAAACGCTTCCAAGGGGCCTCCGTTGCTCAGCAACCTCGGCAACAACAACAACAACAACAGCAGCAGCAGCGGCAGCGCATCAGGCCCCGCCTCCAGCAATTCCCATCCCGCGGACGGACACGCCGACGCCGCCACAGGCCAGCTCCCCGCGGCTGTCATCAAGGAAGAACCCATCGAGGAGAGAGAAGAAAGCGTGAGCCCGCCTCCGGTGTTGAGAAGCCCCTCCCCCGAGCCTAAGCAAGTGGACATCCCCATCCACGCCAGTCAATCAGCACGGTACAACTAAATAAGGATCCTAATGTAACATGTTTGTCAGTGGTGTCTTTCTGTTCTATCGTTCCTATTGGGAACCGTTTTTAATACAGATTTAATAACAATATTAATGCATTACATTAATATTGGTAGTGGATGAGGTCTGCACCTCATCCACTACCCCACTTGGTGGTTATTATTATGTTAATGGTAAAGTGTAGTCAGGTGGGCCTCTGCTATAATAACAGGGGCGATGATAATAATTATACTAATTACGGAAGTGGGGTGTCGCGTTGCCACCATTCCCAGGTTCCACCGAGTCCTTGACCGCGGCAGTGGGAACTCCTGCGCCCGCAGCGACGTCCTCTTTGTCCCCCTCGACGGCTCCAAGCTGTGGAAGAAGAGGAACGACACGATCGAGAGGGCCCGCAGAGAGGTGGAGCAGAGGGCCAGAGACCTGAGAGAGAAAGAGAGGGAACGAGAGCGAGAACGGGAGCGGGAGAGAGAGTTAGAGAGGCACTTACAGGTATATCACATGGTGTGTGGAATATCCGTTAACATCTTACAACACTCAATCTTTAACATTTGTCATATTTATTTGATATTTGTTATATTTCACATGCTGGCATCTTTGTACATTATGCACATTGAAAATACATTCCAGCAATCAGAAATAGCCATTTGTACAATAGCAAGTACCACATACATTCTTTACAAAGCAATGCTTTGCAGTTTCACAACACAATAGCATATGATCTTCAGAATTAGAATAAATAAATAAATAGTAAAAGTAATGATCATTTTTAAATAAATAATTATAATTGATGAATATGTGGTAACGATATATGACTGTATTGTTGTCTGTTTATTGGGCCTTGCAGCAGCAGAAAGACATCAACAACAGCGCTGCTGGAGTAGGCCGACAGGGATCCTCCCTCTTCTTCCCCTCCTCCTCCTCCATGATACTCGATCCTTCGTCCTCGTCCTCTTCCTCTTCAGGCACCCAGTCTCACCCTATGTCCCACCCCCAGCATCACCATGCGCACCCTCACGCCCACCTCCACCCCTCGCACCCTCTCCACCAGTCCCTCTCCCACTCCATCCCCCACTCCCTCCTCCTTCCATCCATGGGCGGGGCATCGGCAGTGGTTGGCGGCCCCCAGGGGGCCTTGGGCATAGGGTTAGGGGGTCCTTATCTGGGCCCTGACACCCCAGCACTAAGAACCCTGAGTGAGTACGCTCGCCCCCATGCCATGTCCCCCCTGGGGGCAGCAAGTCGTGCTCAGGCCCACCACCCGCACGTACACCACGGCCACCCGCACGTCCATCCCTCCTTCTTCCTCCCCCAGTTCCAGAACCACGCCCTGGCCCACCCACACCACATGCCCGCCGACGCTGCCACGGCGGCCGCCATCCTGGGCTTCCTGTACGGGGGCGGTCTGGAGGGCCCGGGCCATCCCGGGGTCGGCCCGGGACACGGCGGGATGGGGGCTGGGGGGTTAGGCGGGATGGGCTTCCCCCACGCGGTCGCCGCACACCGTGATCGCATGAAGCAAGGGTTCGAATTCAAGAGCGAGGACAGGATGTACCAGCCGGGCTCCATGTCTGACCAGACCGCTCTGGCCCTCGCTCACTCCCATTCACACGCCCACGCGCACGCTCACGCGCACGCACACGCGCACGCACACTCCCTGCTCCTAGGGGGAGGCGGAGGGGGAGCTAACGAGGCGTCTCTCTACGGCACCCCCCCTCCCTCGGCACAGCCCGGCCCCCCCCACCTCCAGAGTCCAACCATGGCCCAGGTGACCCGACCCCCCCACCCTCCCCCACCTCCGGCCCTCTCCAACCCCCCCGCTCCCTCCCTGCTGCCTCCTTCCCTGCCCTCTCACCCGCCATCTGCCCCCACCACGGCACCCCCGCCAACGGGGGGGCCCGCCACGCCAGCCCCGCCTATCCCTCCACCTGCACCGACCTCCTCCTCCTCCTCCTCCAACCCTGCCTCATCCCTCCATCACCCAGCGCCTCACACCTCCTTCCCCAGCTCCCTGCCCTCCCACCCTCCTCCGGCCCCTGCACCGTCAGCAGCACCTGAGCCCTACGCCCCTACCACTCGCTCACCCCCCTCCAACGAGAGAGACCGGAGCGTGGAGAGAGAGAGGGACAGGGATAGGGAAAGAGTGGGCTTGCCGGCCCCGGGCGAGAGAGAACGAGAACGAGAGCGAGAAAGAGAGCGAGAAAGAGAGCGAGAACGAGAAAGAGAGCGAGAGAGAGAGCGAGACAGAGAGCGAGACAGAGAGCGAGAGAGAGATCGAGAAAGGGAAAGGGAAAGAGAGCGAGGCGGAAGCGGAGGTAGCGGCGGTGGCGGAGGCGGAAGTGGAGGGGGAACAGGAGGGGGAGGCGGAGGAGGAGGAGGAGCAGCAGGAGGAGGAGGAGGAGGTGGAGGGGAGAACCTGGGGCGTCTTCAGATGTTAAACGTGACCCCCCATCATCACCAGCACTCACACATCCACTCCCACCTTCACCTGCACCAGCAAGACACAGGTACCCACTGCTACTAACGATTCTGTCCTTCTATTAAACCAGCACCACCACATGAGTACGCACATGAACAAATCACATCACAACATTTGACTTCAATAGCCTCAGAGTGTTTGACTTTGAGTTCAGCGCTAATGTTACATCACACTCCATAAGCAGAGACACTTGGACTAGTATTAAATATGTTCCTGTGTTTCCTCTGACTAGTTTCAAACATGTGCCTGTGCTTTCTCGCACTAGTTTTAAATATGTTCCTGTGTTTTCCTTCTACATCACTGGCATCCAGCAGCGGGCGGGGTTCACCCCCTGATGGACCCGTTGGCATCGGGGTCTCCACTGGCACGTCTCCCCTACCCCGGTGCCACGCTCGGCACCCCCATCCTGGCCCACCCCCTCACTGACAGCGAGGTTCTCCGCCAACAGCTGTTCGGTGAGGAGAAGGCTCCTCGTCCATGTACTTGTTCAACTTCTTCCTACCATAAATCTACAGTGATCCAAGTTTTCATTTTGAATTATTGTTCTTCTTTTTTAATGATGCAATGATGATGATTAACCTGCACTTTCTGTTTCTCTTCTCTTCTGCCTTGTCTAATGTCTCTGGTCCACGCCGTTGTGATGGGCCAGGTGCTCCGTTCCGTGACCTGCCCCAGCCCTCCTCTCTTACTGGTCCGATGTCCGCCGCCCACCAGCTCCAGGCCATGCAGCAGGCCCAGAGTGCAGAGCTGCAGATTCAGAGACTGGCCCTGGAACAGCAGTGGATCCATCACCACCACCACCACTCTCTTACCCAGGAGGAGTACTACAGGTAGAAGGGGAATCATTTGGATATGCGTGTGTGTGTGTGTGTGTGTGTGTGTGTGTGTGTGTGTGTGTGTGTGTGTGTGTGTCTGTGTGTGTGTGTGTGTGTGTGTGTGTGTGTGTGTGTGTGTGTGTGTGTGTGTGTGTGTGTGTGTTTGTGTGTGTGTGTGAGAATAAACATGTTACAGGTAAATCCTTGAACCGCTTAACCCATTTTGAGGACTCGAGATTATTAAAGTTTTAACGTTTAGGATCAAGATGGGGTGATGTGACAAAAGGCCTTGGACCTCTGACCTCTGCTTGACCTTGATGTATTTGTTATTTCTGTTGACCTTTCAGTCACCTGAAGAAAGAGAGTGACAAGACCCTGTGAGGGGAGGGGCACCAGAGGGAGAACTGCAGAGGAAAAAAACCACAAAACTACAGTATGGTCTGAAACAAAATGACACAGTACACGGGCACTGAAAAACAAAGGGGAAAAAGACAAAGCTGCCCCTGGACTTTTGCAGAACAAGGATTTATTGAAGTTAAGTGAATTATTGTAATGGAGTAAAAAGAGAGGGAGAAAGAAGGGAAAATGTTGCACACACTTCCTGTTTTAACTGTCAAATGTCCAAGAGCCACACGAAAGCACTTCCCTGTGTATCTCCTTCTCTCCAGTTTTGTTTTACATTGTGCTCTGTACAGTATATTAGGTGGGGCAGCAATAGTGACGTACAGTAAGTGTAAATTACCTTATGCCAGAAGGAATGTGTACATGAGTCTCTTTTCTGTCATTGCATGTAGCTAGGCACTTATTCTAAACTGGTGGAACTTTTGGCTCTATTTTTAGTATTCATCCCCTCTTTTGTATCCGAGGGGCGTTCTATATGCATGAGACCAGCGATTTTAGTGTTCTATTACGTTTATTATGATCAACTGTATTGTTATTATGATTATTGATGTCCGTTTGTTGATAATTATATAATTAAATGAACATATTATTTGAATTATTTTTTTACATTTTCATGGTATGGCTGTCAGTTCTGAGTTCCTTTTTTCATTTCCAACTTAAACTTGTGAAACAAGATGCAAACAAAGACAAAAAAATGTGAAAATAAATTATAATCTTTTTGCTAAACACTTTGCCCCTCCTTCTTATCCCAGCCCCCCACCCTTCTCGTCCACATACATTCAGACTTGCCCTCTCTTTCTCTTTGTTTTATACAAGTCACTCATGCACAAAGCATATCAAATTCCTGCTTCTTCTTCCCCTCCCCCTTTCTTCCAAACTCCCTCTCACTCTCTCCATCGGTCTTTCCCTCCCTCTCTTGGTGAGTGTGGCTAATGGGAGACACATGGGATGGGGAGAGCGTACAGCCAGGGAGCCGAGGCGCTCCAACGCACACCAGCCGTCCCAAAGAGCATTCCATACCATACTGTAGAAGAAGGGGGGTGGAGACCGAGAGAAAAGAAATGAAAGGATAGAAAGAAGGAGTTGAAAGAGTGTGATTTACACATGCTGTTGAGGGCTCAGGGCTGTGTGTGTATGTGTGTGTGTGTGTCTGTCTGTGTGTGTGTGTGTGTGTGTCTGTGTGTGTGTGTGTGTGTGTGTGTGTGTGTGTGTGTGTGTGTGTGTGTGTGTGTGTGTGTGTGTGTGAGATGGCATGTGTGTGTGTGTTCTCTCAGTGTCCTGTGCATTCCACCCTCTGCCTAGATACAGGCCTGAAGTGGAGCTTAACCATGGACTTATAAGGACCATGCCACAGTCTGGCTATAGCGCTCTCATTACCCGTCATTATCATATATCCTCAGGTTCTGTGCCCTCATCTGTCAGCCACGGAGCATTCAGAACATTAGCCAATTAGTTAACTGTCATTAGGGCAATTTAAATGCTAATTAGCTGTGTTGTTTAATTGGTTTGCGGTGTATTATACAAGCAAGACTCGTGTGTATCAGGGTTTAACAACGCTCCTAACTTTAACTTACATATAATATACGGGACATGTTCATGTTAGTCAGGACCTAGGTTTTTTTTTGTGCTGTTGAATGTCACCTTGAATAAGTGTGTCAACATAATGTAAAGTAGTGTGATAAATCTAATTTTACCCTCTGGTGACGGTACATCTGGGAGATATTCTTAGCAGTCCATCAGTCATTTGCAGGGTGAGCGGGGACAGTGCCAGAGTTATGGATGATAAATGGGGGTATACCTTGTTTTAGCTCTGCCCCCTGCTTTACATCACTGCCCGGTGACATTTCCTACAAGTTTTCATGTTTTATCTCCATTGAAAATGCAGCTAGATGGTTAATATTTTGTTATTGTGATCTTGTGGGATTTGTGAGTGTTTGCCTTATCTTTCTTGCAGTACAGGAGGCAAAACTGACAAATAACCAACAATAGCCACCATGTTCTGTCTATAAAACAATGTAGGAGTTGGCACATGCAGCCAACTACATAATGATTACCCGGATGTGGTATCCAGTTACACCACATACAGATAAACTGATATATTATTCATTATTTAATGAGAATTGGTATATCTTTGGGGTAAACGTGATAGAAAGCTGCTTAATACGAAAATGTGAATGAACTGCTGCTTTTATATAGTGACTGCCCTCTGCTGGAGTAAATGGCATCCATTCCCCATCCTATGCAGATTTTCAAAGATACCAAACCCAACGCATCATTTGATGCATCCAGTGTAAACACTGAAGAAAAATCGTACACGCATTGTCAGTAACACTTTAATGTGTAGAATATCTGCAATAGAATAGAGCTTGAATTTTTTGGGAGAAATAAATGGATATCAATTATTATGATCTGCAGTTGTGCAAAATCGAAGAGCATACTTTTTTTTTACAGTGTCACTTTGGAAATGATGAGGCATGCACATTCATAACAAATAGAGGACACGTGAACCAATGCAACACAGCGAGTTAATTTCCACGTTTCACTTCTTAATAATACATTTACAACATAGGCCTACACAGGACAGCTAGCCACTCCACAGTGAACATTAAACAGCGTACTCAGTCTTAACAGTACACTCATTCATACAGGCATATTTTCTCTCTTGTGTATACACCGCATGTGCCTGCCAAGGGACTCCATCCATTTGAAAGACTTTCCACAGTAATTACATATAAAGTGTTTCCCTTCGGTATGTATAGTCTGGTGTCTGTTCAGCGCGCTTGTGGTTATAAAGGTTTTTCGACATATATCACATCTGTACGGTCTTTCCCCGGTGTGTGTCCTGATATGCGCAGCGAGGTGGGAGCAATTGCTGAACCGTTTTTCACAAACAGAACAACAATATGGCCTGTCTTTGTTTTCCTCGCCGTTGTTTTGGTAGGGGTGAAACGGCAACACGGCGTCTTGCAAATTATTTTTGAGACTGGACGGCGACGAAATAAAATCTTTGATGTCCGAGTCCAGCCCGTCTAGCTGCTCTTCGTCGTGGCTCATCCAGAATTCTCTGTGCGCCTTCTGCTGTTCCTTTTTGACCTGCGAGGGCTCTGGTTGCTCCTGCTCCATGCTGCTGCCCTCATCCGTCTCGCAGTGCGGCGTCTCGGAGGCCTCCACTGCAGGGACAGGAGGGATTGATTGATGGTGCGGCTGCTGATGGGTGTGCAGAGGCTGTGTGACGGAGCACCTCTCCGTCCGAGGGACTGAAGAAGAGACAAAGGATTGGGTTTGCTTACATATAATTCCATGCATAGGCTACACAGCGCACACACGCGACAGTGTAAAGAAGTATACAAAACAATAACATTAAAAAAAAGGCACATTATGTTTGTAAAAAAACAACAACAGCGCACTGGATCGATTCAAACCAACCTGACTTTAGAATCTTGATTTGCATCCGCAGCCGACTGATTTCTAGGTCTTTGGAACGGCAAATCTCTTCCTTGTAATCAGATATCGTCTTTTCAACAGCCCCAAATATTTCCTCAGCTGCCGCTGTCAGTCTTGCATTGAGAAACACCCGAAGCGACTGCATAATGGTATTTTTCTTTTGCTGAAGAGAAATTGCTTTCGGCGGTGCTCCGCGACGTATTCTTGCGACTCCTATGAACGTCACGCTTCACTTGTAAACACGGACGTGAGAATGCCACGCAAAGCGACCACGACGCGACGTGTTTCACTATCGCCGTCTACTGGAATGGGGTGCAGATGTCGTTCGTGAAAATAGTACATAAAAACACGTGTCTTTTAGAATTATATCGCCATATCATGAAGTCTTCGATATATATTAACAATTGCCTCGCGTCAATTTTTTGAAGTCAAGATAAATGTTAAGTCCAATTGACTACAAGACAGCCAGGTATAATTGTCACAGAAACAGTCCTAGTAGACACAACATAATCCTGCAAGGAACAACCTTGATTTGTTAGTGGTCTTCTTAAATGTTTCATGACTGTCATGTCCGGCGGCATCATTCAAGGCATTTGCAAAACTATAAAATAATCTGTCTGACAGCACAGACTAATTAAATTGGTTCGGTCAACTCATATTTGTGTAGTTATTCCCCACATATAGGCCTAATTAAGTAACTCGCATGTGGAAGCTATTATATTATGACATTGCACAACTGAAATGCCTTTATTATGAATGGCTGTATTATCTTTTTTATTGGTTATTGGTTTGAAGTGTAAATGCCAGGATTAGTCCCTTCCCCTGTGACATGGGTCCCTGCCAGGTCTGGTGTCATAGGATCTGCCTCAGTGGTTGTGTTCAGGCCCTGGATAAATATAGCAGAACTATAACGGCTGCACTGCACGGCATTGTCTTCACAGGCCCTAGCATGTGTAATGGGACACCCACTCTCCCTCCAGCTCACCCACTCTTCCGCACAGTGCTTGCAAGACGCAAAATACAAACTACAGAAGCCCCATTGGCCATTATGTAAAAGAAGTAGGATCTAACTAGGATGTCATCGTAATAATTTGTCTAGAGGACACACAATGTAATATGCATGCATTATTTAAAAATATAAAATGTTATCATTGACAAATAAATGTAGTAAAAGAACAACAAAACATGACCCATGAAACCAGTCTCTGAACTGTTTATTACAATGTTCTCAGTCTTCCCCTTCTATGCCAATGGCCGTAATACAATATGATTGACATGTGATGGGGAACCTCCCTCTTGGCCACACAGCCCATACGGGAGGGGGACAATTAACATATACAAGAAAAGAAAACACATAGAACATCCAATCAAACAAAGAGACACTAGTATTAATAGAGACGAGTTCATCTGATTGACAACAGCTCTGACACTGTACACAAGTCCGTAAACTTTTCAAGTAGCGGCATTGACTTTTTGCATTAAGGTCTAATTCTTGGGTGCAGACCTATTGCCTGAGCGTGGTATTTAGTGTACCTTCAGTAGACCAAACCAATTTTTTTTCTCCAGTGCATTACAGTGCATGTGTCAACCTGCCCCTTTTCGTAACAACAAAATACTAAAACAAAAAATGGAACAGCAGGAATGACATCATCATCACAAACACTTAGTATAAAGGGCGAGGAGAAGGTGGTTTTGAGTGCTGAGGTTAAGTGAAAAGGGTCTGAAACACGGTTCTTCTGAATGGAATTGGCCTCTCGTCTGGACTTGGTCACACCGCCGAAGCCGCGTCCTGGAAGTCTAGACCTTGGCGTTGATGATTTCAACAAACTCAGCCTTGAGGGAAGCTCCGCCCACGAGGAAGCCATCCACATCCTTCTGGGAGGCCAGCTCCTTGCACGTGCTGCCGGTCACGGAGCCTGAGGTTGAAGAGATAAGTAAAAACTCATTATGAAGCAGGAATAACAGTGAGTGAACCGGCAACAGTTTCATATAATAAAAATTTGTACTTTGAACTGGCTATACAATGCAATAAAGTCTCTAGTCAAATTAATTGTAATGGGAAATTGCAAAACAAATATTCTCACCACTAATGCAAAATACAGAATAAAATACTAAGATTCAATGGGTGGGCTACTCACCTCCATAGATGATCCTGACAGAGTTGGCCACGGCTTCGGACACATTGGTCTTCATCCACTCCCTCAGTTTGTCATGGACCTCCTGGGCCTGAGATACAGACAATGTGTGAGAGACGATGAGAGAGAGTGATGGATAATGGGGAGCTACAGGTCTGGTTTAACTGGTTCATTGGACCTGTACCTGCTGTGGAGAGGCGGTCTTGCCGGTTCCAATCGCCCACACGGGCTCATAGGCGAGCACAACCTTGCTCCAGTCCTTGACATTATCTAGAAAAAAGACAATTACAAAATCAAACAGGATATTTTTAATAAGGTACTTCAAAACCTTTAAGGCCGCTGTAGGCAAGATTTAAGAGCTATTTATATAAGGGGAATTTATTTGGGGCGTATACAAAAATTCTCTCTCCAAGTTGAAAAAATTCCAAGTTGAGTTTCATGAGAGAAATTGATAGAGTAATAGTACCTGCGATGACTTTGGTCTGAGCGAACACAACTTTCTCTGTGATGCCAGCCTCCCTCTCGTCCAGCTTCTCACCGATGCAGGCGATCACACACAGGCCATTCTCCAGAGCGTGGGCCGTCTTCTGGCCAATGAGCTGTCGCCAAACGGAAGTAAACACAGCGTTATTTGAAGTTAACCATCCAGCCAGACTGACTGACTGACTGACTGACTGTGTTTACCTTGTTTCACAATATTTTGCCACAGGTACACTATAGACAGAAAGAAATGTGTGTCTTGAAAACCCTTTACCTCCTCACGTTATAAGAGTTGGAAGTTGTACCCGGTTAACCTTTTTAGCCGTCATGCGTAAAGTGTAAGTGTTCATCGAGAATATTAACATTAAATATTGCAATACAACCCATTTTGAAAAATACGTGATAAAGAAGCCTTCAGCCAAGGTTCCTATCTGCCTTTCCCTGAAAATCGTCCAAAGACAATCTGTGGTTTTAGATAATATAAGTAATGATAGATTATAAACAAAGTGAGCAGATATACTCAGATTTCTCAGATAATGTAAATAATACAAAATCACGTTGAGTAAATGTGCTTTTCAACACTTCCAGATTGACAGCAACAGACAATCATATCTGATCATTTTTCGCAACTGGCATTTTACCAACGTTTTACATTTGATGGCTTTTATCAGTTCTGCGTCAAAGATGTATGGGCAGTAACAGTGAAATAAATGTATTGCTGGAGGAGTAATTTAAAAACATGAACGGTAATAAAAATGAAGATCACGTAGAAGGTACCTCATCGCTCTCTCCAAACACGTGACGTCTTTCAGAGTGTCCCAGGATCACCCAGTTCACTCCAACATCCTTGATCATCGCAGGGCTATGGATGCAAAAAAAACACACCCGACTTCAGTCAACATTCTACATTTTATTTCCATAAAGATGGAGAAGGGCCGTTATCTCTAGATTCGTGGACCATACCTGATCTCCCCGGTGAAGGCACCCTTGGCAACTTTGTAGCAGTTCTGAGCGGCCACACCGATCTTGGCATCCATCTTGGATCTGACAAAATCCAGGTAGATGGCTGGGGATCCGCACACAACCTCTGGAAGTTCAAAGGTCAAGAAAAAAGTATTTGAGGGTCAACTTGGAGAATCGAATGGTATTTAAAGAAGGGTTGGGCCTATTACCAATTCAAAGGTTCAAATTGGGCTCAGCAACAAAGTTGCAATGGACAGCAATCGAAAGAATGTAGCATCATAAGGTATTTCACACACACACACACACACACACACACACACACACACACACACACACACACACACACACACACACACACACACACACACACACACACACACACACACACACACACACACACACACACACACACTCTCTATAAAGTTAAAGTAAATTGAGATAGTGAAATTCAAGAGGTATCCATTACTTGAAATTACATACAAGTCTATATTAAACATCCACAATAACTATGGACCAAGCAAAGGTCATATTCTCGAGAGTTCAGGACGCATAAAGGTCTAAGTTCACCTTCTAAAGGTCTCTTGCACGACCGCATACTGAAGCGGTCATGCAAAAGGCAGAGCACAAAGTTCAAAGGTCGACTACAGGATCAACTTTAAATTCATGCACAAAGCAAACCCAGCCAGATTGTGAAATAGAAGAAAGTGAGTTTTTAAATCAATACAGAAATGGGAGTGAGGAAAGCTACTTGAATTCCGGTCCACAGTATGCGTATGGGCGACGTCATGAGGCCACAAAAATAAGGTTGTGTGGGGCGGATCGTGTGATAAGAGCAAGGTTCAAGGATGTTGTGCCGTTATCAGCATACATAATGCATTGTATGAATTAAACACAATGCCGTTTTTTATATATTGGTTTGCGTTGTGTACCAATAAACAAGTACAATATAGCGGTCATTTCACAATGCAGAGATGACAGGAAATGAGAAATCACTGTGACCTTTTTTGTCCTCTGTCTGTTTTTGTTCTACATTAAATACAATCATAATCGCCTTGTCCGCCACACTTAGTATTTTAGTTTTGAATGGCAAAGCGTATCGTGACAATTTACGATCGCCATCAGCTAATGCAGACTCGGTCGGTTGCTTCATGGACTACGTGCAGACCAAAACGCACGCCCACCGACATGAATAGAAAATCCGTCAACGATCAACCCATAGTTTTGTCAATATGCTGCATAATCGAAATGACATTAAGACAATCAAGAATTAATAAGTAAAATCGAAACATAGTAATGAGTACGTCCGTCTATACTACTGCACTTTTGATTAAAATACTAAAATTTTCAATTAATAAACACCATCGACGATTTCCATTTTTTTTACGTGCAACTTTGTGCAACATACAAATAAACATGATTATGAGATGACCCAGGAATGGTATACGATCGTAAACGATACATAGGCCTGATATGCTATACTACGACTGCACGATGAAAGTGCTGGGGTGAAGTGGATCAAATGGAAGCTCGATTAGCGAACGTCACAAATGCACATACCGACATTGGCGTCCAGCTTGGCGCTGTTCAGAGTCTGGATGAGCTCCCCGAGGCTCTTCTTGTCTCCGTTCATTTTCCAGTTTCCACCGACGAAGAATTTCCTGCTCATGTTTGCGGTGTTAGGGTCGTTTAGACTTCGAACGAACTTGAAAGAGTCACAAGGATGTAGCTACAACCAGAAGCAAGGAGACAGCGAGGGGGTGGGAGCAACTCACTGTATTTATTAACCCGCACCACTAAACCCCTCCTCTCCCATTGCTCTCCATTGGTTCACTGTGACACGCCTGAAGGGTCTCTGACAGGGTAGGGAAAAAAACAAAAGGTAATTTGGAGGGTTTAGGGCTACGTTACAAGACACCAAGCACACCTAAATTGATTGACATTTGTATGTGCATATTAAGTAACGCTGAAAGGAGGGGAGCACAGAGAAGAAGTAGAGTAGCATAGAGCCACTTGAGTGACGCCTGCGGATTCACCGTTTCTGGTTGGCTGTGAACACAGCATCTTCCTGTCGTCTTTCGAGAGTGATTGGGAGACGACCAGCATCATTTGAATATCCAGCATGCAACTCACGCAATTCAGTTTTCACAATATATGATGCACCTATTAGGCATTGTATATATGTTGAAATTGTGCCATGACTATATAATCTGGTATCATATTTAACTTAAAATATATCCTAAAACGTATAAAATATAGAAATACCGTAAGTATATTTTGTATACAGAATATAGTTATGTTCACAGCCTACGAAACTTGACAGGAAATAAGCTCTTTAATATTTATCCAGCAGACTTCTTGTAAAAAGAAGTCCCCTTATTTGTGCAATGAAAGTGAGTGACAATGATATATTAAATGTTATGATATGAGTGATTATTGCTGGGATTCTCTTGTGTTCTTGACCGCACTCCCCACTCCAGCTGACCTAGTGAGTGTAACTATTGCTTACAACTCATTTGTCAAGTTCATAGGGCAAGTTCGTCATAAAGTGCTGAGAAACTTAACATTACACTAAGCACATTGCTGTGATGTACTTTTTAAATGAAATTAAAACATTTCATATACATTTTAAATGCATGGTTTGTTGTGTTATTTGTCTGTAGTTTATAAATGTAGATGTTGTGGCAATTTATGGTGCATTTAATTTAATTTGGATCCCGGGGAGACACCAAATCTCTCTTTTGGGTCTCGAGTTGAACAACCCTTGGTCTAATAGGTAGTATTGATGCTAGGCGGGGCTATATTACTATGGTTGTGGCTATAGCGATAATGCAATTATCATTATAAATCAAAGTCTTTCGAAATATTTAAATGGTTACCTGAAGTTCTGAAAGGATAATTTACTACTGACACTGCCCTCCTCCCTCCCACATACTTGTCCATAACCATTGCACACACACCATATTTATAACATGTATATAGTGTATATTCTATTTATATATTGTATTTCTTAGGTTATTAATTGAATATCCATGTACAGCTGTTTTTTGTATTTTATATACAGGCCTATCATTTTCTTCACTGCGCCAACATATCTGGAAAGAAATCCTAATTGGTCAAATTAACCTGGCAATAAACGTATTTCTCATTCGGAAACGTCTTCTTATATAGGTCTTGCTTGTGTATTATATGAGGTTCAGACATAGTGTTATAGGGGTGCTAAAAGGTTAAGAACCCGAGAATGCAACGCATTATTGGAAATTACTACCAAAGTCCGTATTTTGTATAACCACAAATAACGACAGAAGACATTATATTTATGTCATCAACTGAACAACCAAATGCCAATGTGCTTGATCCATATCGCCACATGGGGGCGCTTTTAATTATGTGTGCCTGTCAGATAAAGCCAGTCTTGCGCCTTTCCCGTCGGCTTTATCGATGAGTTTGATGCGGTTTGATGGGACTATTTGTTGTGTATGCTTGATTATTTTTTTCATTTTTTCATTTCATTTTATTTGCATGTTGTGCATCAGTTAAGGACATTGTCAGACATGATCAAAATATAGGTAAACATAAATAGAGAGGTCATTTGGGGGTGGAGTAACGAGTAATTTGGAGGGGAGGAACTAAGGAGGACGCTGGTTTGAGAAGGGCAGATATATGCTTGCTTGTTGGTCTTGTAGAGTAGTTCAGATTGCACACTTACTGCTAGGAGTCACTTCCGCCCACTTGAAAGATGGCGGCTCCCTTATTAGAGAAATTGTCGGAATCTTTAGGTTCCCCAGAACCAGCGGTGCGACTAATTTTATCTGTCTTAATCGGTGAGTTTTGCTTTTTCTAATTGTGTATCCCCTCTTCTCATACATATTGAGTTATGATTGTCTTCGGGAACATGGCTTTGTAATAAGTTGCTGCACTGGGATCATTCCCAGCTAACATGCTAGCTAAACCGTCCACCAAACAGCACTTAAGTTATGGACATTTTCCTCATTAGTAGTTATGGTAGTAATGGACAGAAATCCACTGCACATTGACTAGGAAATTAACACATATAATGGGCATACTGTCAACGTCCCCTGCACGGGGAGGGGTGAACATGACCACAGACTCCTGGTTCTGTCGTAAACTGCTTCTGCATCACATTGGTTTATATTATATAGCGTAAGGATACATTTACCGTGCCGTCTGCCGTTCCACTTTCAACAATGTCTGATATCATGTGGCATGTTGTTGTCAAATTGTGTTCTGATATTTGCTTAGTATCATCAAGGGTATAGAGGGTTTCAGATGACAGGGTCGGTATGTGGAGGTGAAAAGGGAGCAGTTAATCGACTGGAGCAGGACTGCTTTCTGAACTTTGCTCTGACACATGAACATGTCTTCCCCAGTCTTATCACTTGTTTGTGTCGAAGCCAACCAACAATTGAAAGTATGGCACAATATTTTTGTGTCAAACGACCATTTAAAGTATTGCAGCTCGCGTCAATTCGGTTCCATGCTGACATTAACTGTTAGTGCTATTGCTTCAGTGTAATTTGGGCCTTTATGTAATGTAATGCACGTTATGTAATAATAACGTGCACATTAAGGACGGCACATTAATAGGAAAGCTCGTTTTTATTTTTACTAAACCAGACAGCTTAGATATTTAATTGTCTTTTAAATGTCAAGGGTTTAAGTGACACATGCATACATTAATATTTAGTGACTTACATGTGAGGCTTGGGACAATAAAATCATACTGGAGTATGGGTATTGGAACAGCTAGAAAAAGTGCTGCAAAAGCGGACAGTTTGCTGGTATTTATAGGATTTGAGACATACGGTAGTAGTTAGGGGCCATTTGATGTTATAGGTAAGTATGGCACACTCAAAACCCCAATTACCTGGAAGTATGTGTCGTAACATCTTTTTTGCTATTCTCTGTACTCTCTCCCTGTCTCTCGGCCCTCTCCAGGGTACCCCTGTGCTCTGGTGTACCGTAGGTTTTTATTTCACCAACCGGTCACCGTGCTTCACCTGTTCCACACGTTGTCTGGACTGGCTCTGGCAGCGTTCAACTTTGGTGAGAAAAACATGGGAGACACTGGAGGTCGTTACAGGAGTTTAATTATTGAATGGATAAATTGAAATGCGAAACTGCAATTTATAGGAACATAATGTGTTTTGTTGGGTGTCTGAATACTTCACTATATATTTGTGATTGATAAGTATTGTTTAAAGGTCATATTGACAGTACTACATCTGTCTGTTTGAAAAATAATGAATAACAGACTGTTGCTAATAACGCTATTTCCAACCGTATAATCTAGCAGACATTTCTTTTAGCGGAGGCAACAAAATAAAGAAATGTAATATTTTAAATCAATAAAAAAACGAGTTGTTATATTTTGTGTCCAATTGACACAACTTACTAAATAATTGATTCTTTAGTAAGTAGCCATCTAATGAGAGGGCTCATTTACAGCAAGCCGGTCATTATCGTGAAATAAACCCCTTCAGGGTGATTCAAGACCTGTCAGGGTTGATTTTGCAGCTTGCTGTACATAATCCCTTACTTAATTTATGACTGAAACGTGGAAGCAGGCTCCTCGCACAAGAACGAGCTTTAGGCTAACAAGATGTGTTAACACATTTCCTCTTTCTCCTTTTGTTCTGTTGTGGCTGCATTTGGATTTGACAGCAGGTCTGTTGCTTTTACTCTGTGAGGGGAAAGAACACATGTTCAAAGCTGTTTGGATAGTCATTTGTAGAATGGGATGCGTGACACGGTTTTGCGGTTTGCCTGTCAATGCTCAACATTGGGAAATGCTGTCGTCATGTCAGTAAGGCTCATAACAACTGCACTTACCAGCCCCATCCCCCCCTTCTCTCTGTCTCTCTGTCTGTATGTCTGTCTGTCTGTCTGTCTGGCTCTGTCTCTCTTTGTCTCTGTCTCTTTGTCACTGTCTCTACCTCTCTCTGTCTCCATCGTTTTCCAGGCTCTCAGATCTGTCACTCTGCAGTATGCATCTTAGTCCAGTTCCTGATGCTAAGGCTCATGGGAAGGACAGTAACGGCTGTCCTGAGCAGTTTTACCTTTCAAATGGTGAGGTGTAACCCCTTCCTCTTCCCTTCTCTGCCTCTTTCCCTGTTGTGGGCCCAGTTGTGCCGTCATGTCTTTCCCGCTATCTCCCATTATGCCTTTGTGTGTTTTCATTCATGCACATTATTTTGCCCCATTGCCTGTCCTTGTACTTGGATATGATGAGTTATGATAAAACTGTGAATGTGTAAACTGTGATTTAAATCAGATGTGATTTGAATCCAAATCTGTAAGTGGAAATCACAATGGATTTATACATACATTGTTACTATGTCTAAAATATATTTAATATACATCGTAATTTAATCTTATGTTAAATTATCTTCATAAATATTTTTCTTGAATCTAGCCATACTTGATCACATTTAGCACATAAGTACAGTATGTGAATACCGATGACAGCCTTTCAAACCGGGCTATTATTGTTTTTACAGAAAAGCAAAGCTTTGAATAGTCGACAGTTAATATTCCGTGTCGTTGCCTCACTTCATTGTCATATGCATGGACACGGTTTCACTGTTAACCAACTTCCTTCTTGACCTCACTCCGCTGTGGGTCCTCTTCTAGGTGTACTTGCTGGCAGGCTATTACTTCACTGCCACGGAGGAGTACGATATAAAATGGACCATGCCCCATTGTGTCCTCACACTCAAACTCATTGGTGAGCTTCGCTTTATCAGCACTTTCACTACTCCGCTTGTGATAAAACAACCCCCATCGTATCTACGCATTTGAACCATCGTCCCATGATGATTCGATTGCAAAATCATGATTGCTGAAGATTTCTTACTTGATTTGTGTGTACTTAACCTTCCTTTGGCTGTTTATTACTTCGTCGCTGTAGCTTCATTTTCTTAGGAAACCATTCACTTTACTGCTAAATATCTGCAAGGCTTTTCAAAATGCCGTTATGTGTACTACTGTCATGTGGGCTCTGTGACCTAGCTATTTTTCTGATTACAGGGTTGTCATTTGACTACTATGATGGAGGAAAGGAACTAGTGAGTATTTTATCGTTGGTCAGTGTTTAAAAGGATTTGGATGTATTGAAGTTTTTTTTGCCCCATTTGACACACACACACACACACACACACACACACACACACACACACACACACACACACACACACACACACACACACACACACACACACACACACACACACACACACACACACACACACACACACACACACACACACACACACACACCGTAAAATGTTCTGCTAAGCTACCAGGTTGCGGTCCATAGTAAATGCAAGACCAAAATGTCCTCTTTTTTTATGTAAATATATGATACACCATTGATGACTTCAACTTCTTTGTAAATACATATTTGTGAAACTAGTTGTCTACCATAGCCAGATTTAATACCAGTTGTCTATGAAATCTGTTTATAAATAAATAATGTGTCGGAAAATCAACACTGCATGTGTTGGCACCACACGCCTTCTGATTCTGATGTTTTCATGGCCTGCATAAATGCACTACCACCAAGGCCTGTTCTCTTCCGGTTACTGTGCTGCTAAAGTGGGTATCAGTAGTATTGCCTGCACTATACAGGAAAGGATTGCTCAAATTGTCAGTTATTGGTTAACAAGTAAACACTCTACCGACTGTTAAGATGAAACCTTTCCCTCATTTATTTTGTTTCTGTACGAGGGTTTCCACATTAATCTTAATATAATTATATAACTCAGTGTGTTTTCTATGTTATGACCTCTCTGTTTACCTCTGGTGTAGTTTGGCACACTCTGAATTGTGTAACTGTGATATTAGAGTGTCTTATGTTTGAAGACCTCCGCACAGCTCCTCTTGACGGGGTGCTAATTCAATCAAGTTGTCTTTAAGCACGATACATATTTCATACAAACCATATTGTACCGTGTTGTAAAATTTATGTTAAGTATTCATATGTTGTCAAATTTAATTAGAGGTTGGTTTGGATTGCGGTCCACCTGGCAAACCTCTAGCAATAGAATGTATAGCTGACACCACTGGGGGGGGGGGGGGGGGGGGGGTGTAACTGGATCTGCTGGAAGCTCACTATGGTCCCTAGTAGAAAATCCAAAAGGTTCTGGCTGTGCTATTGCTTTCCATCCATCACCTCCTGCCCTCCTCTGCTCCGCAGTCCCAGCTGAACGCAGAGCAGCAGAAGGCCGCCCTGCCCACCGTCCCCAGCCTGCTGGAGGTGTGCGGCTTCTCCTACTTCTACGGAGGCTTCCTGGTGGGGCCCCAGTTCACGCTACGCAGCTACCAGAGCCTGGTGGCCGGCCAGCTCACAGACTCGCCCGGGAAGCCCCCCAACAGGTAGGCCTGCAGGGTGCGTTGCGGTGGGAGGGTCGTGCATGCTGGTTGAAATGAAACGCAGGCTAATTAAGCTAAAGTATATGTTCAGATAATAGATTTAAAAAAAATTATGCAACTCACCTTTGTTTGTTGTTCCTCTTTTGATGCCATTGTCTGTCTGCCTTGTCATTCGGTCTCTGCCAGTGTAATGCCAGCTATGCAGCGGTTTGGCCTGGGTCTCCTCTGCCTGACCATATATGCAATATTCAGTCCCCATTGTGCAGACAGCTACTTCCTCACAGATGAGTATGAGGTGAGAGGCGGCATAACTGACAATGTACCTGTGCTTTCACAATATAGATCTAGATTTATTCATTTTTTGTTCTCTTATTATTTTATTATTCATTGAAAAGCCTGTGTTTTTATGTGTTCTTTCCAGGCCCAGCCTTTCTGGTATCGCTGTGTGTTCATCATGCTATGGGCCAAAGTTATTCTCTATAAGTACGTCAGCTGCTGGGTGATTGCAGTAAGTAAGCTCCTTGTTGACCTTTCTCACACAAGACATAATGTATAGAGTCCAGGAGATTGAACAGGGTTTAGTGCTAGGGTTTACAGAAGTGCTAAGGTTTAGTAAGGCAATTGCCATTTTGGTTGACTGGTCGTTAATATTTATATAGTGTAATTCACTTTATTTGACTTACTCCTTGTTTAAATGGCAACTTTGAAACATGATCTAAAACATGTGTATATTTTACACTTGGTTGTAGGTAACTGATAACCTGATTAAACTGTTTCTATTCAAGCCATGGAGGTTTTTTGATGAAGGAAGTCTTAATTATGCTTTTTGAATAGGTAGCATTTGAGTAGTTTTGCATGAAACCACTGCAAGACACACACAATGAGATGCACACACACAATGAGATACGCACACAAGGGCCTCGCCTTTCCACAACACAGCCCCCCTCCACCCGACACTGTCTATGGCGCTGCCCAAAAGATGTACAAAATCGGATCAGGTTCCTTCTTCCATATAATCCATGACAGGAATGTAAACTGGTTTTTCCCTGCCTCGTTCTAGGAGGGTGTGTGCATACTCTCGGGTCTGGGCTACAACGGCGTGGACGAGAACGGGAACCACCAGTGGGACGCCTGTGCCAACATGAAAGTGTGGCTGTTTGAAACCACGCCCCTCTTCACCGGCACCATCTCCTCCTTCAACATCAACACCAACGCCTGGGTGGCCAGGTCAGTTGGATGTCGTGATGTTTGGGAATGATTTACGGGAGGAGCTGGTTAAGCTGATCACGAACAGATTTTGTTTGCTACTGTATGTTCACAACACAGGACTCCATACTCGACGCAACTACAAAGTCATTTTGTTGTTGTTTATGTTTTTGATTGGTTTACATTGCATTAACATCCCACACAGGCTTAGAAAATGACACATAAGATTCCACTTGATGTGTGCTGTAGACAGTTTTCTGGAAGCAATACATCAGAACGATGCCACTTCAGCCTGCGATGTGTACCTGACCTACAGCCAAGTGACATGAGGGCCCAGAAGTAAATGTGGGTTTCCTGGTTTAAGAATTGATGCCCCAGGGAACATAAACACCAAATTGTTATTTATTCCTACATTTGCAGTTTAAAGGCTAGCCTAGGGCTGCAGTTAGGCACCCATCAATGTCTCATTAGGAAAATATGACGTGCAAGAGGTTGTCATGACAATACATACTGTATGACATTTAATAAGTCTTCGCAATTATAGCCTATATATTTTTTTTAGTAGGCAGAAACTAAAGGTAAGGGATGATTGCGTTGTTTGCAAGTGGTCAATGAAGTTATTCCGCACGGATACCAAATAGTTTAAGGTACATGCTGCAATAAATTGCAACATGCTTAGAGTAGGATCTATCAGGGGAATTTACAATGTTTTCCTGCTCTGTATGTTTTTTATTCTACCAGTATTAAGAGTATATGCCATGTGATCAGTAATCACACATTTTAATGAATTCAATTCATAGCTGATTTATTTAAAAATCGAAAATAAAAAAACTGCATATATATACGACAGGCAGTAAAGGCACCTTTTTCTTGGCTTTTAGACAGGCATTTGAAATGTAGTGCATTGTGTGTATTTTATAGGTGTACAAATGCAAATTATGCTTTGAACACGGAACATTATGTTTGTTATCGTTATCTGAACACGGCTCACCGCAGTATTTGTTTCTGCGACCAACATTTCTGGATATCTTTGAATTCTTCCTTTACATGAGGTCTGTCTTTACATATACAGCTAACATGTAAATCCAGGTCCCTGGAACTGGTCCCAGAGCTTCCCTCTACTGGGTCACTGACTGGGTGTGGTCCAAATATTGTAATTGGTGAGCTTTGATGACCTGGTGTCGTTGTTGTTGATTATGTTGTCGGGGAAGACTGGGGTGTGAGCTCTGCTCATTGGTCCACAGTTGTTCAGAATGAAGTATTTACTGACTTACTGTTCAGTATATTGTACCTAGTCACTGACATCGTTTTATTAATCATCTTCATGCCACAGTTACCTCGTTGTCAGAAATCCCAAATCCCAAACTTCAGTTCTCCAGGACTTTCAGATTTCAGACCAGTGAAATAAGTGGCTGGTCTGTTCAGTTTGTTCTTGGTGCAACCAGCCCAGCAGCTGGAGAAGGAGTTTGAAGTTGTTCTTTACTATAACCTTTGTTGCCATGCAACAACTGGTTGATGATTGAGTGTATATAAGCATTGCAAAGTGATTACTAGACATGTTTTCCAGTTGTTTGTTTGACTGTTCATCTTGTGCCATTATCAGAAATGGCAAAAACAGAAAGTGGGGAGCTCCAACCTCCAAGATGGCGGGATTATTCCCCCTGCATTCCAGGTCATCCTCTGATGATGGTTGTCCGGTGTGTTTGTGTTTTGAAGGCATGTGTTCAAGAGGCTGAAGTTCCTGGGCAATAAGATCCTCTCTCAGGTGGCCACTCTCATGTTCCTGGCCATCTGGCACGGCCTGCACTCTGGTTACATAATCTGCTTCTCCATGGAGTTCATCATCGTCAACGTGGAGAAACAGGTACAGCAGCCCCACAGACTGTTGGACGGGTGCTGTCCTAGACTAGCGTTGGATAGATTGGCACGTCTCTTTGGTAGTTTATTTGGAACTGCTTATGTGTTAAGAAAACATGGATTCAGAAACACATGTACACACAATGCCATGTAAATTAACCAAACAGTCAAAACTAGCATATTTTATCATCCAAAGCAGTGGTTCCCAACCTTTCACTTTAGGTGTACCACTAAATTGTCATCAAGACCTTTCGCGGACGACCTCATATGCAGTCGTAGCACATACTGTTGTTATATATTGTATAGTGGGTTTGATGTAGGTTGAATGTTATTATTTACCACGTGTGTGTAGTAGACCATTTTGTATTTTATGTCTTCCTTGCGCCAATATAACGAGACTAAATCGTGTGTGTGTGTGTGTGTGTGTGTGTGTGTGTGTGTGTGTGTGTGTGTGTGTGTGTGTGTGTGTGTGTGTGTGTGTGTGTGTGTGTGTGTGTGTGTGTGTGTGTGTGTGTGTGTGTGTGTGTGTGTGTCTCAGGTCCAGGCTTTAGTGAAGGACAGCCCTGTGCTCACCAAGTTGGCCAACAGTCCCTTCTACCCACTCATCTACGTGGTGCAGCAGTTTTTCCACTGGCTCTTCATGGGCTACCCCCTGGTGCCCTTCTGCCTCTTCACCTACGACAAGTGGCTCAAGGTTAGGCTGGGCGATACATTGCGATTACATTGATGTAGCGCGGTACATCAATGTAATGGCAACACATTGCATTCATATAACAGCCATTGGATTCAAATCAATGGATGTGACTAAATATGATATTTGTAATGCATTTTCTTCCATCTTGTTTCTGCAGGTGTACTCGTCCATCTATTTCTGTGGCCACCTGTTCTTCTTCACGGCCTTTATGGTCATGCCGTACCTGCGCAAGGCTCTGGTGCCCAAGAGGGAGAAAAAACAGGACTAAGACTTGGAATTGCAAAAAAGATCAAACAAAGAAAGAAAACGGCAACTACCAAGGTTTCTCCCCCTATGCGCGCGACTGGAGTGTTCCTAGCGAGCGCTTTAATGTGAAACGAGCGCCTCTGTTCCGACGACCCGACGGCATTGAGTTGAGGAGTTGCCATAGTTGACTCATAGTTGGTCATATTTTCATTGCGCCCCTCCCCCATTCCCCTCCTCACCACTAGGTCTTTCTATGGCTCAAAATCCACCCCAGGATCCAACTGAAGGGAACTGTGACTTCTACGGGAGGAGCAGATTGGAGAATCTTTTAAGGCCTTTAGTAATATATATTATATGTCCATGTAAAAAAAAATCTTTCTATATATTTTTGTGTTTTAAAATGGGGAAGGTGTTTTTACAAAATAGGATAAATATAACAAATTTGGGAGAAATGTTTACAGAAGATGACCATGGTGCCACATGGGTAAATGTGAGCCAATCAGGGGTGATTTTCTGTTTTGTTTTGTTTTGTTTTTAAACAACATGTGAGGGGTACGCTGAACTCGAGACTTCAGTATTGCGTCTGCAACATTGCACTCACCAGTCACGGGTTTGAAGTCAGTCACTGGCTTTGCTATATTTTGCGATATATTGTAAATGTGATGCTTTTTTGTTTTTTCTGTCTCCGCTTGTATCTCCCTGCATTCATGAGTGAACCTTTTATGGTATATGGTAAAGGTTCCAGCACAAATGACCTGTATCTGGCACTTTCACATGTAAGAATACGAGATCCGGGTGAGCTGTAGAAGAGAACGCTGCTTGGAACGGTACGACATGCAGCAGGGGTTGTTTGTTTTTTATGGATGCCCCGGTTTTTCACCCACACCACACCACCAACAACTCAACTCCAAATGGCCTTGCATTATCAATATGAATGTTTAGCTCTTTGAGGTTTGGTTTTTAATTTGATATCGATTTTTCTTTCTACAAACAAAACTTGGGAGTGAAGAGTCCATGAGAAGGACTTCACCGTTGAATCTTTTCCAGCTATTTCCACTTTGTGCTAGGCGTCTCCTTGGGCTCTGACCCTTCACCTGTCCTTTCTGTAAATCTACCAGTCATGACGTCATCTGGCTCCTCATTGGTTCACTGTAATGGGGCCCGCGTTGCACACTTGCCTGGCCAGTATGGAGAGGTATCTCAAACTGATCGCCCCTCAGAACTTCAAACGGACCTGGAACACCACCTGCTTTTTGGCACCAGAAACGTCCCCATCGTGAACTGGAAGAAAATAAAAATGAAGCAAAAAAATATGAATAATACAAAAATGATCATGTTGGATGATTCATCATTCAATCCTGGACAATGTTTGTTCTTCACTTATTTGTTTTGGTTTGTTGAGTTGTATTTTATTTGTTAATAGCAGTGTGTAAGTACAGAGGACATAATGTGGGGATGAGATAGCTATGGGCAGGTCAGTCTTACGTCACAGTGTGTGAAGGAAGGCCGACGTTGCGCTTCGTAGACTCAACAAAACGGACGGCATCTCACTGTAGCAAAACAGGACTGGATTGAGTAATATTTATACATTACAAGTTGACAATTAATTGATGTGAATTATTATTTCAACAGACTACTTTTGCCTTATTGCTACCAAATGTACAAAAGAAAATAGGGGTAATGTAATTTTAAATACATTTTTGTAATGCTAATTAAAAGTGCTGGATTTTAAAAACCTAGAGTGTGTGTTCGTTGTACTTGCTGTAGTGTAGGCCTATGTGTATTACAATTAACGTGTGTGTGAGACTGAGCGCGCACATAAACGCTGCCGTCCCATTCCAAGGCATTCTCCCACTGGACAGGACAACGGGGCAGAAGGGGTATTATGACGTCATTTTGCAGTCTGGGGACCGAATAGGCAGGCGTGGATGGAAAGGTAGAGCACTGAGTGGCACTAATAAACCACTGGCGCCCTCCTGCAGTTAATCAAACAGCGACTTTAATGGGAAAAGTTAATTTGTTGAAATTAATTGGTATTTTGGTTCCGAATCACTCCACCCCCCCTCCCCTCCATTCAGTAGGCTACAAAAAGCCAGAACAGCAGTTTGGCAGAAGCGAGGCGGTGGGGGCCTCTGAGTAAAAGAAGGACGCAGTGTGGGCGGGTTAAGCAGCGCCGAGAGGGAGGGGACGCCAGCGTAATATTACCAGCCTTTTCCATCGTATCGTTAGCCGAAAACCAGGACATCGTTCTCTCTTGATTATTTTCCCCCATCCATATCCCGATCAACCCGAGTGGCAGTAATTTGTCAGTAATCGTATCGAAAGAAGACTCGTGAACGCGGCGGTTTGATTTGATTTTACCTACGCGCGGATAGGCGAGCGGCAGCGGCGTGAGAGGCGGATGCTGAGAGGGTAGTGTTGGGTACCACAAGCATCGCACTCGCCACGGTAATGTGAAACCAACGGCTCCACATTTCAGTTTTATTTGTCGAACACGTCTGCGACATAGTTGGATGATACGGAGCCTGTTGTCTCCTTATTTGTCAGCAGGCGTAGGCCTATATAGTGTCAAGGTTTTTGAACCAGTTGTCAACATAAGCCTATTGCAAATCGATTGATTATTGTCGCATAGGTTACGCATGTCTGTAGACCTGAATCCCCCTGTAAGCATGAAGAACCTGTGCATCGGGCGCAAGGATGTCGACATTTACGTTCTGCGAAATACCTTTTTATAGGCCTTAATGTGCTACGCAGTGCTCGAATGAAAACATTTCCATCTTATGTCAAGAATCGCTGGTTGTATAAGTCGTAAAATTCAGATTATGTTATCAGCCAATGACAGCCACTGCATCTTTTTTCGCAACAAACCTGTGAAAACACCCACACACTCGCACGCCCGCGAAGCACCGTATGCTTTTTTGGACAAAGGCACAAAAGCATATTACACATAGCATACATATAAGCGTTATAATAGATGTTGATGTCTGTGTGGGCCTTTGACTTTAACATCGTCATGTGTTGCGACTCCGTGGTTTTTTGGACATGGGGAGGTGTGTGCGTGCGTGTGGGGGTGGTGTTGGGGGGGGGGGGGGGGGGGGGGGGAGTGCCTGTTTAGGGTATTTGCTACTATACATAGGACTCTTTTCAAAGGTCACAAAGAAACAAACGTAACCTACACATTGCGCTTTCCTTGCCAAAAAACAACCATGGTATGCTTTAGAGTCACAAGGAGGCTCTCTGCACCAATATCCCTTACCACATTTGTTTTATTTTCTTTCAGTTTCTGTCTTTCTGTGCCTCTGTACACAGGTACAGCTAAACCGTTAATGCATGTACTCTATTCCTCCTCCCCCCCCCCCCCCCCCCCCCCTTTGCACCGCCTGGTCGTCCCTCAGATGGACAGAATGAATTTCCTCTCCTTCTTCCTCCTTTGCTTGACTTCAGTTGCCAATAGCAACAAAGGTCAGTTACTTCCTTCATCCTTTTGACCGTTAATTGTGAATGTTGAGATGATGTTGCCTCGTTGCCTTGGGAGCCCCTCAACCTTCTCATAGGTGCCCACAATCTCCTCCCCCCCCCCTTCTCCTCCCCTCCTTCCCTAACATGCTGAATGATTGTTTGTCGACCCTAATGCTGTGTAATGTTATCATGTGTCATGATGAAATGTATGTACATTACAAAACCATTCCACTCTCCGCGCCACAGATTTTGAGAATGTGATGTCCGCATATCCTACAGCTGATACACATAAAAATACACACCATCCTTCTGATAACCTTGTGAGCTGAGTGTCTGTCTCACTGTGTACGTGAGTGTATAGTAGATAGTAGTGTGTCATGGTAGTGGCTGTGTGCTTCTGTAGTAACCCTGGCTCTGACTCCACACCCTGCCGAATAAGGAGAGAATACACCAGAAACCAGTGTGCAGAGGCAATGTCAAAAAGGGCGGATTGCAGAGAAACAAAAGGGAAGAGAGCGAACGCATGGAGACAATGCCGGCGAAGGAGAGAAACCGAGAACTCAGAGGACACAGAGAATATATACATAGAGAGAGAGAGAGAGAGAGAGAGAGAGAGAGAGAGAGAGAGAGAAGGATGAAGACGCAGTGTCATAGGGTACAATATGTGAAGTCAGGAGATAGGGACGCCAGCCACTTGCCGTGAAGCACCAGACTCATAAGGGGAGGGAGAGAAATATAAATAGGTTGACCAGAGAGGGAGGAGAGATAGGAGTGGTTATGTGGTGCCATAGGGGGATGAAGAGAGTGTCAGAGGGGTATGGGGTATTAGGGGTGGTGTGGAGGTGAACGTAGTGTGAAAGAGAGAGAGAGTGCGGGTAGTATGGAAAGGGGAAATGCTTCTCAATCTGTAATCCCGCGTGTAATCCCCAGCCCTGATGCTAAGATTAATACTTTTATAGCAGGAGAGGTGGAGGGGAGGGGTGGAGGGAGTTAGAAGGGACACAAGCGAGATAGTCTGTAACCAAGAAGAACTAGAAAGAGAGAGAGAAGAATGGCCTAAGAAAGAGGTAGAGCAGAGGACTGGAGAATGTGTGTGAGTATGCAGCGTTGGTGGTGATGGAGGAGAGAGCGGGGGGGGGGGGGGGGGGGGGGGGGAGTCTGAGACCATGCCAGGTATCCATCACTGTAGCTGTGAACCAATTGGCTGTTAGCTTGAAAAGAAGTCATAATTAATTGTGTGGATCATTTGTTTCTTGTCGAGAACACGAACAGAAACAAACACGATATCTGTAGCGTCCACCGTCCCCCCGTGGAATCTGTGATGTCCTGCGTTTGACAAGAGGATGCCAACGACGGCTACCAGGCCTTTTTGTTACAGCCTTTGATTAGCCGAGTGTAAAATCCTCTTCCTCCTCGCTCGTTTACGCTGGCCTTTGATCGCCCGCCGGAGAACACAGAGCACAACGATGAATAATTAATTTTCAATTTGAAGGTGAATTCACAGTTCAGCCCCCACCACATTTGAAAACACTTGGTTTCCAATTGGGCGTGTTTTTTCCCCCCGTTTCGTCATCCGTACGTAAATGCCGTTAATCGGGCCAACGCTCGAGCTGACGGATACGAGCGATACCCCCCGCTGTGAGATAAGGTGAAGTCTGACTGATTTTAACTACACCGCCAGCCATCAAGGTGTTCAGAGGAACACTTGACACCAGACAGAGAGGAGGGTAGGGAGAGAGTGACAGAGTGGAGAGGGGAGAGAGAGGGAGAGGGGGAGAATATGAACGTATGTCTATGTAAGGTTTCCAGAGAAGCACTTGAGAGACGTAGGAGAGAGGGAGCGAGTGAGACCAAGAAGGAGTGAGAGAAAGAGAGGTCAACATGTATGTATGGTATTATGTATGTATGTAAGAGAGTCTCTCCCAAAAACAGCAAACAGCGTGTTTCCGGTCGCACACACACACACACACACACACACACACACACATATTTACCCTGTGTTGCTCCCCATCAACACACTTAACCACGCCCTCACGCCCCTCTAATGGAGTGTTATAAATAGATGCGTACGGGTTCCTGTCTAATTGCTCCATTTTACCCCGCGTCTCCACCCCGGTTCTCCTCTCTCTCTCTGTGGGCCGTTCAGCCAATAAGCACAAGCCATGGATCGAGACGGAGTACCAGGGCATCGTCATGGAGAACGACAATACGGTGCTGCTCAGCCCACCGCTGTTCGCTCTGGACAAGGATGCTCCACTGCACTACGCCGGTAAAACTTCGTACAGAGACCACCTCACACACACCTAGAGAGACCACCTCACACACACCTACAGAGACCACCTCACACACACCTACAGAGACCACCTCACACACACCTACAGAGACCACCTCACACACACCTAGAGAGACCACCTCACACACACCTAGAGAGACCTACACACACACCTACAGAGACCACCTCACACACACCTAGAGAGACCACCTCACACACACCTAGAGAGACCACCTCACACACACCTAGAGAGACCACCTCACACACACCTAGAGAGACCACCTCACACACACCTAGAGAGACCTACACACACGCCTACAGAGACCTACTACACACACCTAGAGAGACCACCTCACACACACCTAGAGAGACCTACACACACACCTACAGATACCTACACACACACCTACAGAGAGCAACTACACACGCACACACACACCTACAGAGACATACTACACACACATACACCTACAGAGACCTACTACACACACATACACCTACAGAGACCTACTACACACACATACACCTACAGAGACCTACTACACACACACCTACAGAGACATACTACACACACCTACAGAGACCTACTACACACACACCTACAGAGACCTGCTACACACACCTACAGAGACCTGCTACACACACACCTACAGAGACCTGCTACACACACACCTACAGAGACCTACTACACACACACCTACAGAGACCTGCTACACACACCTAAAGAGACCTACTACACACACACCTACAGAGACCTGCTACACACACCTACAGAGACCTACTACTACACACACCTACAGAGACCTGCTACTACACACACACCTACAGAGACCTGCTACACACACCTACAGAGACCTACTACACACACACCTACAGAGACCACCTCACACACACCTACAGAGACCTGCTACACACACACCTACAGAGACCTGCTACACACACACACACACCTACAGAGACCTACTACACACACACCTACAGAGACCTACTACACACACCTACAGAGACCTACTACTACACACACACCTACAGAGACCTGCTACACACATACCTACAGAGACCACCTCACACACACACCTACATAGACCTACTACACACACCAACACTGACTTAACTGTGGGAGTATGCAAACAATATTTGACTAAATGAGTATAATTATATGATTTCTTTACCAGTTGCGTCTAAAAGTGCAGATGGAAAATTTGTCAAATCAAGTGATTCTTTTTTTGTTCTATTTTTCTTTCAACTAATCCTTTAGGTTATAATTGATGTCATTGTTTTATGTGATTATATAAATAGATGTATACAGCATATTGCCATTGATGGCAGATATTTATCACTTTCATGTGAAGGATTTATAATGCAGCACATAATGTGTTTTCCTTGTATCCAGTTGAAGTCACTATCTTTAAAGACAGACTCCCAGAGGCATTATAAATATTACATTTGATTAAATATAACATTGAGTCCAGTAACTTCAAACCATGAAACTAATAGTATAATCTGCCCCTTAAGGCTGGCTGCAGTGTGCTATTGAAGAGGACCAAAATAAGATTAGCATGTCTGCAATATGAATGCTTTGGGCTCGCAGGAAATATTAATTATTGAATTAATTATAATTGAATTAAAAAATGCCACCCTGAGCATTCCCAGAAAAGGATTTCCTTTATTTGAGTAATGACTGTGTTCTTCTCTTGTGTGTTTATTGAGTCAATAGGCTCTGATTGTACTTCAACATGTAATTAAAAAGCTGTCATCACACAGCGCCCTCCCTTCACTCTTCAGTATATCCATAACATGTTATCCTAATCACTGTTGCTACCTCATCCTCAATCCTCACCCAGGGGAGATCTGCGGTTTCCGGGTGCACAACGGGCCTTCTGGTTCCGGCACGGTCCAGTTTGAGGCGGTGGTTCTGGACCGCTCCACCGGGGAGGGCCTGGTGCGCTCCAAGGAGCCCCTAGACTGTGAGAGTCAGAGGGAGCACAGCTTCACCATCCAGGCCTACGACTGTGGAGAGGGCCCTGACGGAGTCAACAGCAAGAAGTCCCACAAGTCAGTGTTGAGATAAGACACATTGTTATTAATTACCATTGGCAGCCACAACTACCCAATTATACTGCTGTTGGACACATTGTTGCTACTACCACATTATAATAAAACATAGTCCTATTGTAATACATATCTAAAACCTACTCTTATCCAATAGAAAATGTTTATATTGGAAGAAAAAGTATCTTCTTCTCATTCTTGAACATACTGTACTGTGTATAGGGGCAGAAACTAGGGCACTGACCACATGGAACACAGGGAGTGAATAGACTTGGGACAGGAATATGACAACATTCCATTATATTCTAGAATTTATACAGAACATGTTCCCATTCTAGTGCATATAAAGAACATGCTTCTATTGTCTCATTCTAGAACACATAGAACATGGTCCATGTTCCCATTGTAAAATATACATAGAATCCCTAATTTCCCATCTGGGATTATTAAAGATCTTATTTCTCTTGAGAATACAGTCCCATTGTGGAACAACTTTCATTTCCGTACATAGAACAATGTGTTACATAATTGCATCCCACAAATATGTTCATACGATGGCAAATGCGTGAAACGTTCTCTGGGTTGTTGTTGTTGTTGTTGTTGATGTTTGTGTGATGTGACAGTACAGCCAATAATCCCACGCTCCCATGACAGGTAACCGATGTTGTTTCTAAATCCCTCGTCTCCCCAGGGCCACAGTGCACGTGCGCGTCAATGACGTCAATGAGTTCTCCCCCGTGTTCGTGGAGCGGCACTATGAGGCCTCGGTGCCGGAGGGCCGCCTGTTTGACCGCATCGTGCGGGTGGAGGCCCTGGACGCTGACTGCTCCCCGCAGTACAGCCAGATCTGCTTCTATGACATCATCACCCCCAACGTCCCCTTCGCCATCGACAACGACGGTGAGGAGTCATGGCAACCACCTTGGGTTTAAAAAAAAATCCAATATTTAGAAAAAGAGCTAATGGATCGATTATGGATAATTTGGATTCTTGATCCATTTGTTTAAGAATACATTTTTATTTAGTGTACACACTTTGAACGCGTATCTGCACAAGTGCACCTTCCTCCCGACTTCCATAGCCTTTCTCCATTCAAGTCTGTATCGTTGGAAATACAGGTGTGGTTCTCCTCTCACAGGTGAAAGCCAAGAGGTTTCGAAAATAGAAATTGTGTGGGCAGGATATTGTTCCACTGCTCTCTGCTCATTGAAAAACTGCTCCGCTGTTGTGTGGTGCAGAGAGATAGATGGGGTCAAAGTCAACAGAGCAATCTCAGCTTGAATTGTAGTTGTCCCATTTAAATCTTCTTCAGATGTCGTATTGGAAATCCTTGATAGGATTTTTTTTTTTGTGAGATAGAAAGTTGTTTTGTCCTGTAACAACAATAGCACTGAAGTGGTACTTTTACACTGGGCTTCTTTGTTGTTACCGTGACTCTGCAGAATTGGCTTGCAGGAGGTTGCAGGGCTGCCTATGTTTTGGGTCAGACTGGAAGCAGTACCAGCAGCAGCACAAAGGCCGTCTGTTGAAAACCATTCTCTTGGTCTATTCACTCTCTCGTCTTTGTTATGTTTCTTTTTCACTTTCCAACCCCTGACTAAGTTGTTGAGGAATCGTTTATTTTCACCATTTTTTAAATGCCTTGTTTTTCTGACTCATCTGAGAGCTGACATATTCAGGCCGTGTACCTGAATATCAGGCATCGCAAAATCCTCTTTGATTCAGGTCTGTTTTAAGATAAATGAGATGCCGTACAGATAAATTGGAGATTAATTAGCATTGTTAAAACAAATCCTTTTTCCCCCCCGTTTTTTTTCGATATTCTTTCATTATTTCGTTTTTTCTTTCTTTCCCTCCCTCCCCGGCCGTCTCCTAGGCAACATCAAGAACACGGAGCCGTTGGACTCCAAGCGCCAGCGCGTGTACACCTTCTGGGTGACCGCCTTTGACTGCGGGAAAAACCGTGCTCAAGCCGACGCCCAAGTGGTCGTCACGGTGAAGCCGTCCTGCAAACCGGGCTGGAACGGTAATTCATAAGAAACACACACACACTCACACACACACACACACACACACACACACACACACACACACACACACACACACAGGCACACACACACACACACACACACACACACACACACACACACACACACACACACAGGCACACTCTGCTCACTCCAATCATTCCTTAACACAATCTAGCTCTTCAAACTGGATGGAGAGTGGATTTATCAAGTGGTACATTTGTGAAAATAAGATTGCGTGACATAGCGTAATTCCTTTTAATTAAATTTGATTTTGAATTAATCTCATAATTGGATCTTGTTTTATCCTTATATCAGGATGGACCAAGCGTGTGGAATACACCCCCGGGTCCGGCAGCGTTCCTCTGTTCCCTAGCCTTCACCTGGAGACCTGCGAGGAGACGGTGTGGAACATCCAGGCCACCGTAGAGCTGCAGACGGGCCACATCGGGAAGGGCTGCGACAGAGACAGCTACTCAGACCGATCCGTGCGTCGTCTCTGTGGTGAGTTCTGATTCACACCCCCGGAATCCCAGCAACCCATTCTATACCATTCTTCTGCCTGGGGTCGTTTCTCACATGCTAGTGTCACAAATCAGACTTTACATTCAAATCTAAAGTGTGATGGCACCTGAGCTCAAATCTGGGTGAACGGGACGTTTCGCTTTCTTTCGCTTCATGTTTGTTTTGACCAATCATGTTGCTGGAGGCGGGGATCTGTAAGCCATAATTGGCTAAAAGTGAACACAAATGTGGCCAGCACGAGTAAACTTTTCCCGGTGGGAATACAGGCTTAAACATGCTTAAACAACACCTTGTAGACTAGCCACTGTGGAAATACATGTTCAAATCCCCTTCTGCATAGAATATCATAGAAACAGTAAACAAGGTGTAACTCCGCCCCTTGCAGTTTTTGGTCCAGGCCCTGTGCCGCCCCCCCCCCCCCAGAAGTGATGGATCCAAGATTACTCCCATGCTAACCCCCTCTACCCCCCATGGATCTTGGGTCTTCCCTGTGCCATCACCAGGTGCCGTCAGGGGTGAGGTGGACCTCCTTCCCCCCCCGTCCCCGACCGCTAATTGGACCTCGTCCCTGCCCACTCTGCCCTCCTCCGACTCCTCCCTGGTCTTCTCTTTCAACGGCTCCGCCCACATTGCCGCGGTACCCAACTCGGTGGCGTCGGCCGTTTCCGGAGACCACTTCACCCTCCAGCTGTGGATGCGGAGGGGCGGGGCCAACGTCCAGCCCGCCTCCTCCTCCCCCACCACCGGTCAGACAAGGGGCAGCCACAAGGAGGAGGAGACCATCATCTGCAGCACCGTCAGGAACGGTAGGTCACATGACCTTCTCAGAATGTGTTTATGTTTATGGGTCTATGGGCAGCGCAGTTTGCACCTACTAGGATTATTTTTCCTTTACTACACCTACGTGTATTAAAGGATACGATTCCTAGAAAAGAGATACAAAACACAACTTGTTTTGTCTTTTTCTAAAGCTTTTTTTTCAAGACCTTTACAGGGGTCCGAATAGTATTATTATGCCTGCTATTAGGCCTGAAGATGAAGCTTCACAGGGGTCTGGTATTGATTCCCTGTGTTAAAGGATTGAGAATTAATAACAATGTCCCCTCCCTCGAAAAAAGCACATCCATAAATATGCAATCGAGCAAGCAGGTTTAAGCTCGACAGTTTCCCGATTGCTCCTGCCAAGGCAACGTTTCATTGTGAATCTCAATATTTATATAGAACTTTGTGAGCTATATCGATTGCTCTCCATGTCATTTTCTTTGCGGAATAAGTATGAACAAAAGCAACAATAAAGACAGCATGAAGCTTCTGAAGGACATATCTATCCTGCTGATGCTCCTGCTTGTCGAGAGCCAATAAGACGCAGCGACACTAACACCGCCTCTTCGTCTGTTCTCCCGCTATCCAATCCCACAGAGGACTCCTTCTCCCACTACTCTCTCTCCGTGCACGGCTGTCGCCTCTCTCTCTTCTACTGGCCTGATGTCTCTGCTGCACGCCCCGTCAAGTTCCTATGGAAACTGGAGCAGGTACTGTGGGAGTGGGAGTGGCTGCATTCACCCTCACTGGTTCACCATTGTCACGCTTCACAGAGGAAACAATGCTGAGATCAGCCAATCACAGCAGTAGACAATTCTGTGTGTATGTGTGTGTGTGTGTGTATGTGTAAAATAAGATTCAGGACCAATCTGTGGAATTTTTACGTGTGTGTATGTACTAGTGTGTGTGTGTGTGTGTGTGTGTGTGTGTGTGTGTGTATGTGTGTAAGCGTGTGTGTGCGTGCATGTCAGTGTGTATATGTATACTTGTCTCTGAGCCTCCGTGCATGCATGTCAGTGTGTATGTGTGTGAAGCAGGCTTATGTTGTGACTTGGGGCAGACAGACGGATTGAATTTGGCTGGATTAAAGATATGCCAGGCTTCCCTCTGTTTTTCTCCAGTCCTACATTCCTGTCTGCCCAATTATAGCACATTGTTATTTTCCGACCTCAGAAATCGACCAAAACTGGCTTAAATATGTTGGCTTCTAATTCCGCACCAGTGACCCCATTAGCAGAATGTCCTCTGACCTTTGATTTCTCTGCCAGGTGTGTGACAGCGAGTGGCATCACCTGTCTCTCAGCGTCCAGTTCCCTTCCGTCACTCTGTACGTGGACGGTGTGACCTTTGACCCCGCGCTCATCCATGACAACGGAGCCATCCCTATCCCCACCCCCCGCCAGAGGATGGTCATCGGGGCCTGCTGGGGTGAGTCTAGAGGAGCTCACATCAATGCAAACACAACTGAAAGGTGCTCTAGGTTCAATTCGGTGGTATAGAGAGAGAGAGAGAGAGAGAGAGAGAGAGAGAGAGAGAGAGAGAGCAGAAGAGAGTATGATTTTCAACCAAACCACCAACAAAAACGTTGCCTTCCTCTTTGCTCCCTCCCTCCCTCCCTCCCTCCCTCCCTACTTTTCTCTGCCATTAAGAAGTGTTGCATTTCCCACACCTTTGATTGACAGGCAAGATGGATTCCCCGAATGGAAGATATGACCTGATTGGTCAGAAAGTAAACAGTGGTCTAAAATCTAAAATCCTCCAAATCAGAGCAGGGGCAGTCAACTCAACAAGAGATATTCTCACAGAGCATTCAAATAATAGCTCTTAAATCATACAGCATCTTTAGTACATTCACAAAAAATAAACTTATTTTGCATCATTTCAAAATTCTTTCTAAAATTGCATCCTGAATAGCATTCCCCTATCACTGAAAACATACTAAATATTTTAATTGAATTGCCACAAAGGCATAAAAAAACGGTATCCTTCCATTCAGCGACAGAGTGAAGTCTCACCAGACGTGCCAGGACAATTTGCCACAATCTAATCCATTTATTAAGATCCCAGGCTCATAATTCAATGGCATATTAATTATTCAGCTGAACAGAACGGAACAGACAGGCCAGACCGTTAGCCTGCCAGCTACATGAGCGCTATTAATTAAAATAGGACACTTAGTGACGCAAAAACACAGTCTCCTCCAGTCTCATTCAAGCCCCCTTCCCTCTGCAAGCCCCAGTCTGCCTGCCACCAACTGTTGCTCCACCACCAGGAGCCGTGTGTGTCTGAACACCACCCACACCTTTGATTTATTCCCATGTTTATTCAAACGTTTCTCTCCACCTGGCTGTCAATCAATCTCCCCTCTTTTGAGATCCTAATTAAGCCTCACACTGTTGTTTCACTATTACATGTGTTTGTGTGTGTTGTGTCTGCTCCCCCATGGTATGATCTCCCAGCAGAGCCTGAGGAGAAGCAGAAGATCTCCAACAACACCATCCCAGAGGGGAAGGACTCAGGTGAGTTTGTTTGTTGTTTCCTCCCCCCAGTCTTGTGTGTGTCTCTCTCTGTCTCTCTCTGTTTCTGTCTCTCTCTCTCTCTCTGTCTCTCCTCTCTTTCTGTCTCTGTCTCTCTCTGTCTCCTCGCTATCTCCTCTCTCTACCTCTGTCTCTGTTTCTCTCATATTTCTCTGTCTCTCTCTGTTTCTCTTTCTCTCTGTTTCTCTTTCTCTCTGTTTCTCTCTCTCTCTCTCTCTCTCTCTCTCTCTCTCTCTCTCTCTCTCTCTCTCTCTCTCTCTCTCTCTCTCTCTCTCTCTCTCTCTCTCTCTCTCTCTCTCTGTCTGTCTGTTAAATCTTTGTTGTGTTCCTCAGGGAGGTATGTGGGCGGTTACCGAGGCCTGTTGTCGGGGGTGACGGTGCGTCCGGGCAGCGTAGAGCCCCACAGCGTGGTGGAGTGCCTGTACGCCTGCAGGGAGGGGCTGGACTTTGGAGACCTGGAGACGCTGGGCTCTGGCATGAAGGTAAGCGCCCTGGCGGAACGACAATATGCTGCTCAAACACGTCTGGTAAACCGCTGGTCTGGCTCAATGTGGAGGAGATTTTCATTGGGTTTAGTAGGAGCAGGTATGTGGGGTGTTGTCAAACGACGTCAAAACGCATAGCAACCTCACTTGAGCAAGGGCGCGCAGCCAATACAAAACTACCACTCTGGAAATCGTTTGGAGTCAAAGGTAGCAGACCACCGGTATTTTACAGATCATTTCCCTCTTTTAACAACTTCAAGCATTTTAGTCTAAATAACAGAAATATTATCCAACACTTTGTGTGAAACAAACAGATCATCAAACTGAAACAAGGGGTTCTGGGGTTTACTTAACCTTCAAATGTATTGTTGTAATGTCATTGCATTGTAAGCAATATTGCCCAAGCACTAAATAGCCTATAAAAATGTATATTGTATTTAATTAATTATTGCGTCTCAGAATTAGCAATATTGTCCAAGCATATCTGACTTAATGAACAATTATTAATGTAAAAAAGATGTTGTGTCTCAGAATCATAATTAGTAATACTGTCCAAGCATATCTGATTGAATAAAAATAAAAAATAAAGTTTTTCTATCTGATCAGAATTAGCAATATTGCTCATGCATGGGATTGAATATACAAAATGAATTGTGTATTATGTTTATTTTTGTATCTCAGAATCAGCAACACGATCCAAGCATGCCTGCACATTGTTATATATGTATAGATGGATATATATATGTATAGATGCTTGTGAAAGATTTGGGTATGAACCCCTGACACCGGGTCTTTCAGGTCCATGTGAACCCCAGCCAGTCGGTGCTGGTGTTGGAAGGAGACGACATCGAGAGCTTTAACCGCGCTGTACAGCAGGTCACCTACAGGAACTCCCTACGCTTTGCTACCCCTGGTGTCAGGCCCCTCAAACTCACCACATCCCTAAGGTAGGACACCAGGCATGTGAACCGTATATCCACGATGAGTCAAACTTATAATGTCACCATTATCAACCCTCAAACTCACCACATCCCTAAGGTAAGACACCAGGCATGTGAACTGTATGTGTGTAGGATTTAGTGGCATCTAGTGGTGAGATGCAGATTGCAGATTGCAACAAACTGAATACCCCCCTCACCCCTCCTTTTCCAACGACGAAGGAGAAGCTACAGTGGCCTGTGCTGGCCTGAAAGGTGCCAATAGGTACTTCCAAAATGATGTCATCCTCTATGACGATCGAGTATCCAACTGTCAAGTGATGAGGTTCCTTGATAGATTTATAAATTGTGTTTAGTTATTTAGATATAAAGGGCTCATTCTAAGGTAATGAAAAAACAACAAATCTTATTTTCATTTTATACACAAACATTAACATGCTTATGAATATTCCATTTCTGCCAAGTCCGTTCTGCTAGATGCCACTCATTTCTATACACTTCCCCTTTAAAAAATGTTTGGTAGCAACATTCTCCATGCTTGGCGGAATGATACTCTTATTATAGTTATTGATGTTAGATAAAACCATGCAACATTAACTTTGGTACAATAAGCTCAATAAGCTTAATTTACAAAAGGATGATACAAATATATACTATACATATAATATATACATACAAATACACTGCTAACACTAGTTATTTCAAGAAAATACTTACCAAATAGCAACAATACATATATGGTATAAGTATTGGCCATAGCTATAAACATGAGCAGTTATAACAAAAATAACATTACATTTTGACTTCAGCCATTGAATCATTGACCAGAAAATAGTCAGATTCACCACTGCCAACCACGGGTTTTCCGGCTTTAGTGGCCACTTAATCTTCATGCAATATTAATGAAGAGTACAGTAGCGCATATGTGTTCAATAGGCTCAGTTCAAGCTCAAGCCAATCCGCACACTGATGAAAAGCTTTCATCCGTCGTCAGGCCTCGCAAATATCCCCACGATGGTCTTTGGCGGTGGTTGGTGTTTTTCCGTTGTGTTTTCATACGATTAGAAGGATTAGCCGGCCATGAGTCCTGGTGCTGCTGCAGTAGGCCTGCTCTGCGTGCTATCTTCCCCTGGAGTCTTTTCCCCCTAAGACGCCACTGATTCAAGGTCACAAGCTTAGCCGTGTGTGTGTGTGCGTGTGTGTGTGTGTGTGTGTGTGTGTGTGTGTGCGTAGGCACACTTGTATGTGTATGTGTGTGTGTGTGTGTGTGTGTGTGGGGGGGGGGTATTTATCTAGGTATCAGGTCAGGAGATGGGAGTTATTTTGTAGTCAACATTTTGAATAAGTGTGTTCAGATTAGAGTAATTTGAGGGCAGTGGTTTCCCAGATGGCTGAACAGCAGGCTCTTCTGGACAGGCTTTTATCAGCAGATGCTCACTAGTGTAGATAGTAGATCTGTAGCATACACACGTGCATATGCACACCCTCTCTCATACGCTCAAACACACACACACACACACACACACACACACACAAATCCAAACTGTGTGAAAAATAGGCCTGCCACTAAAAGAAGAAGAGCAAAGCTTCTGTAAATATCATATCCATCATATATACACGTCACAACATAAATCCCCTGGTTTTAAATAAAAGTAAATGATTGCCATTAATTGTTGTGCAAAGAAGCACATCCTGAAATTGCTCAACGTGCTGCTTATCTTATAAAGTGCTCCTTCAGGCTGGCTGAAGAATGTAATTAGCATTGACAGAGCTTTTGAGTTATGAGATGTGCCAGTCTGTCATTTATGCTGATTCAAACATTACCTAAATTATTCTGCGGATGAAGTCCCAGAAAGTAAAAAAAACACGGTGTTATTTAAAATGTAATCATCAAACAGCCTTGCTCCTCCACCGTGACTCGGCAGCAGCAGCAACAACAAGCCTAAAAAAGAAGGCAGATTTAGACGCATGTGTGGGTGTGGCCTGTGTTCAATTGGCTTTGTCTTTCACACTTGTTTGGCTGCCAGGTGCTTCAGCGAGGAGAGCTGTCTGTCCCTGAAGCAGCTGGAGGGCTACCTGGTGGTCCTCCAGCCAGATGCCCCCCAGATCTCTCTGTCCGGGGTGGGGCCCCACCTGGCCCGCCCGGCCCCAGAGTTCGAGGGCCCCCGAGGCGTCCCTCTCTTCCCTGAGCTCAGGATCGTGTGCTCCCTGTCCCATGCAGTCAACACCGCCGCGCAGGTGATGGAGGGCGGAGGTGAGTCACCTGACTGTCTCCTTAGTTAGTTAGATAACTAGTTAACTAGCTAGTTTGCTCACAATCTAGTCTACTTTGTTCATTAATTAAAGTCCAAACACACCAGTGCCATTTATCAACATATAATGGAATGTGCTATGGAAGTAAACACCAGTGTTGGATTTTTGTTTTGTCCCAGCTTAAGCTTTTGCTGATTTCCGTCTGTTGAAACAGACAATTCACCAATTCAATTATTTGTTTACACTACCTCACTTTGAACAACATCCTCCATCCTTTTAATTTGCTGTGAGTTAATTGTTAGTTAATGCTTATTACTGCATAACTAATGTTAATTAATGGTTAGTTAATGATTAATTGTTGTACCCTTATTGTAAAGTGTTACCAGTTATTTAGTTAGTCCGTTAATTAGATAGCTAGTTGGTTACATAGTAAGTTAATTACTTAGTTAATACCGAACATCTTCACGTGTCTAGTTATATCCCTGCACCCGGCAACATCTAAGTGTCGTTTACAGTGTGGTTAGACAGCTCTTTTTGTGTCTGTTCAGCTGTAAGTATGCAGCGTGCCGTCACAGCCTGTCTTCAACACTGTACTGTAGATGGAAATGAGCTGATCAGCAAACAGGACCATCTGTGCTGATCTACGCTTGTTCTTTTTTTGGGTGTGTTTCTCACATGACCATAATGACGCTGATGCTCTCTTTGTTCCGCCCCCTTCACTCTCCTCCTCTCTTCTTCACTCTCTTCCAATCCTGCAGCTCTGATGTCAGATGCTGTGGCTCACACTCTGGACGGCTGTGAGGTCCAGCCCCTGGGGGAGGAGCTGAACCCAGAGAGGGAGGAGCTGCTGGTGGACATGGATGTGCTGCGGGAGAGGGGCCTGGAGATCATTAATACCACAGCTTACATCGCCATCACAGGTACACTTTCTCTCTCTCTCTCTCGCTCGCGCTCTCTCTTCCTCTCTCTATATATTTATATATGTATATATATATATATATATATATATCAATAAATATAGAATATGACATCAATACATTTAAAGTTGTAATACATAACATTTCAACTAGCTGGTAGCTTAAAATGACCTGTAGATATATAGTCAAGGCTGATTGATAGTGATTTGAATAACGTTATCAATAAAATCACATCCTATAACTGATATATTCCACAAGAACAAAATCCTGGCCAGCCCGTACTTCTGTTTGTTTACACGTCCAGCAGGGGCCATGTCTCATCTTACTGTCAACACTCCCAAAACCCCTCCCACTCACACCAACCACACAGCCCAGCTATGCTGAGTCAGTCGGTTCGCGCCACACAGTTGCACAGTCAGTAAGAGTTATTGAGCGTAGAAGTGGTCCCTGCCACAAGCCACCTAGGTGGCCGTACTGGGCTTGTCCGATGACCAGGATACAGGTAGTTGTAGAATAAACCAGTTAACTGTAGAGATGGAAGAATGTTAGGCAGAGCGGGTGTTCCATGCTAACCTGTCAGAGATCTCTCTCTCTCTCTCAAGTGTGTGTGGTGACGCCTGTGGTGTGCCCTGATTATTCAGCTCTTCTAATTCCTTCCTTGTTTATCGATTACAAAACACAGTTCAGGAGCTTTCCAATACCCTTTCTAACCCTTTCAAACTCAATATGGATGTTTTCCCCTCCCTTCAGGCGCTGAGTCCATATCCGTGTACGAGGATGTTCTGCGCTCCGTCCGCTACCGGCTGGCCAAGGGCTCGGCCCGCTTCGAGAGGAGGTTCCGTCTGTCCTGCTCGGAGATGAACGGCCGTTACACCAGCAACGAGTTGACGCTGGAGGTGAGAGCAACACCAGCCACTTGATGTTGTTGACGTGGTTGTTATTGATGACCTGCTGTTCGAGAGCATGATCACACGCTTCCACTGACTTGTTCGGTTTCTGACATAGCTTCTTAGACGAATGACAGAAAAATAAATAACCTATATTTTTACCTTTCAACACTGTCCTATACTCTTATCTGATTGCATTTAGAAATGATTATAAATAAATGTGAAACAAACAATAAATGTGTATTTAAATGTAAAGCATTGAATATATGGAATGAACATCCGCCGGCTCTGTTGGTTTTGGCTGAGACCACCTTTTAGATAAAATAGTTGTCGTTTTGTGAGGGGGTTTAAATAGAATGGGGTTACTATTTCCCTCCCTCTCTCCCCTCCCTCTCCATCCCAACTTGTCCTCCAGGTGAACTTCCTCCACTCTCTGGACAGTCTGTACCATCCATCACACCTGCTGGCCTCCCAGCAGCAGTTCCTCCATCCATCTCAGCACTCTGGGGAGCTGAGTGGGCACAGCTTGCCAAACCCACACCGCAACTCAGGTAATTCTGTTTACTGGATTTGTAATTACCATTAGTGGCATAAGGGGGCAGTGTAAACACAATGTACTTTCTTATTTTCTGCAATAGCAGTACACCAATATAAATGTAAAATGCTTATTTTGCAGTTGCTGTGTTTGCACAGAAAAATATATATATAATATAATAATAATAATAGAATATACAAGTCTAATTACAAGCTTCTTGTTGTTTTGGCATTATTTGGTCATGTATTATTTTGGTCATGTATTATTTTACATGACCTTCGATTTCCTCTGACAGTGGTGCCAGGAGCTGCCACCGTCATCATCATGGTATGTGTGGGCTTCCTGGTCGTCATGGTGATACTAGGAGTGTTCCGAATCCGCTCCATTCATCGCCGTAGTGAGGGTGAAAGAGGCGGAGCTAAGGAGGGCAGCAACCAATGGGACGACTCAGCCCTCACCATTATCGTCAACCCCATGGAGGTGATTAGCCAGTCAGTTCACTAGAACCATTCAACTAATCAACATCATCTTGGTTGGCTTCTGGACATTTTAAAGGGAAACTAAATCCTAAAACAACTAATTTTAGATGAAAAGTGTTGTAGTGGGTTACATAGTTGAGCTATGGATGAGCCTGGTCCAAATCTTAACTTTAATGCAAAAAGTAAAATAATTGTATTATAAGTTGTAATTATGGACTCAAGTTACCCTGTATGAGTAAGGGTTTCATACAGGGTATGAAACCCTGTTTCAGTTCCCTGTTGAGTTTTCTGTTATTGGATGTTTTGGGTTACCACGTAACGTCAAATGTGCTGGCTACACCCCCCCCCCCCCCCCCCCAGCATTACAGCGCCGCCCCTAAATTAAAAAAAGGTGTCTACCTGAGGTTGGCGAGAACGTATTTTTTACAATCTGATTGTGCGAGGGGACTATCTCAAACAGGGAGTTTGGTTTTCCTTGAACGACATTCCAACTGACGTTTTTTTTCTCCCGCCCTCTCCCCCATCCAGTCCTTTGAGTCTCGCATGGGCATTGCAGCGGATACAGAAGGGGAGGGCGAGGAGGAAGAGGAGGAGGAAGCCACGGACTCCCCCGACGACGCCGCCGGTGACGACCAGCAAATCATCGCCAAGAAAGAGGGACGGGAGGCCAACCCACGTCGCTACTGAGCACCCCCCCCCCCCCCCCCCCCCCCCCCCACCCTCTGATCTGCCGTTCCGTACCTCCGCACCAGTTCTCACAGGAACCACCACAAGCGGCCCATCGCTGACACACGCTCAACTCGGTTAATATTGACAACGGCTGTCACCTCATGTTTAAGGAATGTATGCTTATAAACACTACGCACAACACAACTCTGTAGAACTCTATCAAAACCACACATACGCCATTTGTGAACTATAGCAAACGGGGCAGATGTTCACCACCTAAATGTTTTATGGCACAATGTATACAAAGTAAATGTTATTTACCTGCCTGACCAAAACCCACAGATATTGTATGTGGCGCACCAGTTCTACATCACAAGATGGTATTGTGTCTGTATAGTGTAATACAGGTTGAATGAAACTATTTTGTTTTCAAAGGAAAAAGATTGTATATGTTTTAGTACACACAGAAGGAATATCCATAGAAAATTAATATTGAGGCAAATCTTAAAATAACAAAAAAGGAAACTAGCCTTTGAATATAATTGTAATTCTCTGCACTTGCATATCATGACTCTAGATATATTTTGCACAATTCCCTCTCCCCCCCCTCCTGGCTATACATTCCTAATCTTCCAATTAGCCAATGAGTGATAAGATCATGAGATCAAACATTTGTGATCCTGTTGCACGTGATGAGGTCAAGGTTCACCTGTTGGTTACTCTTCTGGACTCTTGAGACAGAGTTTATAGAATATAAACTGCCTAGCCTTCCTCTTTCCAACCTTTTAAACCACCTCTATAGCAGGAAGCTTCGGAGATGGAGGGATAACCCGCTGTGATACGCATTGTGCTTGTATTCTTGTCGTCCACTGCAGATACTTTTAAGGGGGATAGGGTTTGTTGGCGTTCAGGTTGCGAATGATATCTAGAGTTGTTGTGATGCTGGTGCAGGTTTGAGTAAGTTCTTGTGTACCCTGACCTCTGACCTCCACCACGACCCCCGGGGAATGTGTTTAAATGGCTCGCCCATCACCCACTGCAAACTGATCGTCCTATGACATCACACATACACACACACACACACACACACACACTTGTGCATGCACACACACACACACACACACACACACACACACACACACACACACACACACACTTGCACACGCACACATGCACACACTTTAAAGCTACCCCTGCTGTTTTAGAATGTCAGCTCAGCTTGGGCAGTTTTGATTGTATTGATTGTAATGAATCTTCTGTACATACAATGATGAATATTATAATTATGATATGGATCTATGTTTATTGCTGTTGTTATTATTATCGCAGCCACTCGTTCTCTTTTCTGTAAGCTTTGAGCGAGGGCAGATTACAATTTGCCACCTCTAATGGTTTATTACAAGCAATATAATTGGTCCATCTTTGATGCATGCACAGCTTCAGAAAACAGAATTGATGCTAATAATAATATTGATAACAGAAATAAGGATAAGAATTCCTGGCTTGATGAGTGTCTATAATATAATTTGTGTGTTATATTGTTGTAATTCCCAAATCTGTCAATATCTGAATCTCAGAAAAAGAAGGGCACATCGTTGTGATAGCAAAGTACTTCACTCTCTTTTACTTCTGTCATGGTCACTCATCCACACTATGTTTACGTCCCTCTCTTTCCTCCTCTCTCTCCTCTCTTTTCTACACTACCCCCTCCCCCCCAACTCATGACATAATATAACTTTGGTTAGATGAATGTACAACTGTGCTTTTCTTATCATTCCACCTTATTCCTTATTTTCCTCTCCTCCTCTTCCTCCTCCTCATCCTCACATTCCCTCTGTGTCTCTAGCTGTCTGTCTGTGTAGCATATCAGTGTGCAGTGCTAAACGGTAAATGAAGCCTGTCGTTTTTAAGTGTACTGTTAAAAATGGATAAACATTGCATTAATAACTTATATTATTACTATGTTACTAATGGAACATCATTATTGATACAAGGAAAACATGGATTATGATGACTGATTGTTATTAAAACTGTCAGCAAACATTACAAAATTCATAATAAAAAATCTATATGAAGTCGTTATGAGGACTGTTTTATTTTAAGGATTTGGAGCTGGATAATAGTAGGTCTTGACTAATAATACAAAAAAGGATACTAGAAAACTGCATATTGGAAATAGGCAGTAGGCCGTCTACCGCGGAACCTGGTGTTCTTAGAGGTCAACGGTGATGGTCTTTGTAGTCTTGTATATGTATATATTTTATCACCTTGTTACATTGTTACAAATGTGCGTACGAGGACTAGACATTTTGCGCAGATCTCCAGTGGTAGTCCTGAGTGATGGATGCCCCGCGACTACGTAACGCTGTTGGAGAATGAAGCCATTGTACGGGATACACTCCGAGGAAGCGCTGTGTTGGGCTGTTTGGGCCATGAAGGACGGGGGTAAATAGAGACGGTAGCAACACACAGGAAGTCATAAGTGTTTCTTGGACGTCGTAGCATTGGATGTGTCAACTTTCTTTTGCGTGAAAGAAAGAGAAAAGCAAGACAAAGACGAAGGACAAGAGGACTAGTGGGATCAGCTGTAAGTGGAGAGATCACCACGCTACACGTCGATGCATGCTTTTTAGTGTGCATGCTGGTGCAATGGCTCATAACTAGATCAACTGGCTAGCTGGTCCACATTGGTCCAAACATATTTCAATAGGTATTTGCTGTTTGATTGTCTTTCATTTTGTTTACTATTGTATCCACCTTACTAGCACAAGAAGCACGTAAGCTAACTATGCTACGAGACATACGATGGCATTTATACACCGCTAGCAAGGAGAGGTGAAGCTATGTCTGCTGTATGCTATGTGTATAAACAAAGCAGACCTTAGCGATTATACATAATCTGTCCTGTATGACAAAAACTGCAAATATTTTGCTAGTCCCGTTTTTATTTTACATTATTGACACGTGCTTGGCGACGGGGTCCTTCCATGTATGCAGTGTGTACACCTTCACACACACCTGCACGCTAGATATTCCGATTTGTATTGTACAATAATAATTACATTTACGTGAATTAAATGGTATGGGTTCGAATGGAAACAGGTGTCAATGTGATAATCAACGGCCCTTCTGTGATAGTGTGTGTATTAATATATATATAATCCTCTTATTGTAATCATACAGCAGCTGTCTGGGTCTCTGAAATCTGGGTCCTGTCTGGGTCCTAAATCTATAGTCAAGTAATCGAGGGGCATGTCTGTGTCTATGTAAGCACCCATGGGACATCCGCTGTGGTTGCTGTATGTTAAAGTTGGGTTAACTTAAGCTCGTACAGGAAAGTTGATACGGAGGGCATTTATACGGATGTCATGGTCCATTGTATACAAATTCTCTTTGTAGTCTGATGGACCGGTTAGATAAGTTGAATAACCGACAGTGCATAACATTTTGCCCACGGCTATCCCGTGGGCCTAGTCTAGATGTACAGGCTCAAAGTCGGGTATTTTAGTGGCTTGGTACTACAGATAATATTGTGTCGAAACAATACTACGGATTACAAGTGAGTCAAGGAGTTATCCTACATCCAAACATTCTGTCCAAGCATGTTCATTTCAATATTTAATTTTATTGTACGTAGGACTACTGTAGGCCTACTTAAAAAAACGTAGTCATATTTTACTGCAAATCTTTGTTTGTGCCTACATACTGCCTTGACTAAACATAATGTTGGAGGGCAACATGACAGATGGAGCTTCAATGTTGTTCACAGATTCTACAGAAGTTGCACCTCCAATGGCCAATCGAAACTGTCCACAAAATCATGAATTTAAACATTTATTCTGCAACTTTGTTTTCTTGCATTCATCCTTTTAAATTGGTTAATGAAAAAGATAGAGTAAACTACAGATTTAATAATTGTTTGCTGCTGATATCCATAGATTTATGGATCTGCTGAACATAGTTTCATAGTAGACAGAATTTATAGGTTTAAATTAGGCTTTGTTTATTGTTTGATGGAGTTTAATTGACTTGCATTTTGTCCTGCATATATTGGTGAATTATTGTTTCTGTGAAATAGACATGTAGTAATATTATTTTGAGAATATTTTGGGGATGTCAAAGGAGTGATATCAAAGCAAAGCAATGACCGAATACATTTGTTTCCCTTACCTTATAGGTGGAACTGATTGGGTTTGCCTCATCCTTGTGTTGCCATGGCGATGCGGGAGCTGGTGGAGCCGGAATGCGGGGGAGCCAATCCCCTGATGAAGTTGACCAGTCACATGACCCAGGAAGGGGCTGCATGGAGGCACCGGTCGACACCCACAGTAAGCAGTGATCACATTCAAAACGTGACCGCTAGAACTTGGGAATACATGAATGCATATATTGCTTGCTTTCCATACACTGTTGAGCCTTCTTACTTTTAATATTGAACTGAAAAGTATTTTATGTTAAATTAAATGGCTGTTTAATCTTATTGCTCAATTATCTTGAACATTCATTTTCTTGCTCTACACTGTTTTTGCCCTCACACTACGTCTCTGTCCCCAGGAGTAAAATTCATGTCATTTTACGTACTGCAACCTTCGCAACAGGGCTTCAATAGCTCTCTTGCTCTCAGATGATAACTTTAAATCTCACTTTAAGACCTTCAGATATGATCTTACTTGACAACTCATTTCCATGTATAGAAGTTTACAAACCAGTAAATTAATGAGGAAATTGTATATATGGACATTATCTAATCAATTAGTTTACCATAGTAACCTTGGTTGACCATAGGGCATAACCGTGGAAGAAAGAACAGAAGAGACTCCCTGGTAACATATGTAGATCATACAGCTGTATAAGCATCTTAAAGAAATGCATATCCATTTAACTATGCAAATGTGAAGGTCGCCTGTTCATGTAGATTGCTCGACCAAAACATTAATAACAGGGATGGGGCAGATGTCGGTCCACGCATCAATCACTGTTAACAGTATAATGATCTTCTACTCGTCTCTCAGATTCCCCCAACACCCATTGAAATTGCGACTGAAGAAGAGGTCAGTGCACTGGAGTCCCTTTACTTTATTGATGACGAATGACCTTCATGATGTTCAGATTAATCAAGTCATCCTAATGCATTGACAGTCACCAATATATCTCCCAGCAATCATGTCATAATGAAGGGTTGTTTTTCTTTTTTCCTCCAGCTGGTGAATGAGTTCATGCAGGCCCCACCAAGGCCTCCCCAGACCTTCGACATGGGCCAGTTGCTGGAAGAGATGCAGCAGATAGACCAGCAGAGCTACCGACAGGCTCCACAGAGAGGTAACGCTGATGATTTCTTTATCCGAACCCTCGTCTGACTTTGCTGAACCGAACCAACCCCTGTTCAGTTTTTAAGCCCTTTTCCCTAATACCCATTATTCCTGCCATTTAATTTTGGATTCTAAGCAAAAGTGTGCAAGGTCCTTGTTAATCCATGTTGCTAAAAGACTATGCTTTATTTGGCAATTTGTATTTGTGATTTAGTTCATTGTATTAGTTTATTTAAAGTAGGAGTAAAATTGTATTCTATATTTGTTCCTGACCGAGTTTAAGTGAACCACATGGATTGATTTCATGTATGGTCATAGACCTAATAAGTGATTAGTCTTCTAAGGTGGTAATTAGTGGTAGTTTTCCCATTTCATAGTCAATCAGTGTTTATCTCGGGCAAAACTTAATACATGGAGCTTAAACTGTATTGGTCTGCACCCATCTGAATGTTAATTCAACGTTGCTGTCATCATCTGTTACCCTGACAGCTCCTGGGGTAGCAGCGTTGGCCCTGTCCGGGGACTGGGCCGCCGAGTTCCTGTCAGGCGCTGACTCCGCCTCCGCGGCCTCAGGGATGGCTGTGCTTGGTGACGTGTCAGACGCCGACTGGACCAGAGAGTTCATCGCCGAAGCCGCAGGTAGCCTTATATTCCTTTCACTATTATTTCTGTTTCAAATTTCTAGCTTTCCATCTTGTGCGTTTCCTTTTGTCCCCCAAAATGTCCCTTTTTGTAATTCCCTGATGGTATTCCCACTTGGGAATTTGTGCATGTGTCTACATTAATGAGTTCAGCTGGCTGTCCAGTGCGGTCAGGCAGATACACATTGGACCAGGGCACAAGAGTTCTAAAAATAGTGGCACTGATTTCATGGTAAATTTACTTTCGGTCCACAGTCTTCTTAGGAATTTTTACACACATACCTAACTGCCAAGCTGACATGGTAATAGCCTCTCTTTGAGCGTGTGTTTTTAATGCATGTTGAGATGTAGCCTACAGTCTGTCTTATGACCGCAGATCCTGGGCGTTGGGCAGAGGAGTACCTGGAGCAGTCGGAGGAGAAGCTGTGGCTGGGAGACCTTGGAGACAAGGACCATGCGTGGTGAGGAAAGCAGTGTGGAGGGGGATAGGAGGTTCAGCAGAAGATACAGTACAGACATGTGGGCTGCATAATGGGTACAGAGTAGCCTGGTTCTACAAGTGTTTCTTATGAGGTCCTTTCAGTTCTTTCTCAAGAGAGTCTGGCCTTTTGTCGTAAGCAGTTGATTTGATGCCTTGCCTTGACAGACAACACATTCAGGCATTCAGATTAACGAAACGTCCCCAACGGAGCTAGCTGATCAATACAGCTTTTTCCGATTATGGTCGGAAGAACGACTAACATGGCTCACGTCTCTTCATCTGATAAAAATTCAACAGTGCGCATTTATGTCCGTGTTAAATTGCTGTTATAATATTGTTTTCTGCTAAAACCGATGCTATGGCTGCATCAATACGACAGTCTTATTCGAGCCGACGCTGAGTAAGGAAATGCCCTCTCTGCAGCAGTGCTTCCCAATCTTTTCCAAACCACGGCGCCGCTTTTACAGCGATTTATTCTCCAATCCACCCAACCAAAAAAACAGCAAAACACCTGTTGAAATGTTATATGTACCAAACCGTGTGTGGGGCCACTGTCCATGTCCTCTTTGGAATACGATCACCCTGATACAAGCTTTGTTGTGTCATTAGATACTACATAGCTGCATCACATAAGCTATTTTAATTGTTTAATTAGGCTATATGAATTGTACCTGTGGTGGATTATAATGTTTTTGTTACATGTTTTAAAATGTTACGTGTGTATGTGGTTGAAAGATAAATTGAAATGAGGCATGGAGCTGACTTCTCTGTTGCATTGTCCTCTAAAACCCACCTCCTGACAACCTCAGCCTCGGATTGTTCTGTCTGTCAGCCGGACAGTCTGAGATCATTAAGAGATCTTTTACAAGGAAATAATAATTTCCATACCAGGGCTGGCTCTTTTCAGCTTATGTGCAGAGTGCTTTGTAGAGGAAAAAGCAGAGAGATATGGTGAGGATGTTGACATAAAAGACTAGACCGTGTGAGTGGTGTCAGTGAGTTTATGCTTTCAGTGATAGAGAATACATTTTTGAGTCTGAAGCAATTGAAAACATGTCTCTGTTGGCCGTAATTGGATAATATTCAGGAGTTGTGCCCGGAGACTTTTTTCAGAAATGTCAGTCAATACACAACATTTGGTATTTAGAAAGCTAAATTACATTTTTCTTTATGTCAACAATGCATTAGTTGACATCAATTAAGAAGAAATGCACTGAACATAGACGTATGAAAATGCACTCAACACTGCATTCATGCTTGCTATTTTGATCATTCACTATTGCCCCTTTTCTCTCCTCATCTGACAGGGTGAAAGAGTACCAACCAGGAGATGAGTTGAAGCAAACAGCCAATGAGCTGGTCTCAAAGGTTGACGACCCCAAGCTACAGAACACAGAGGTAAGCTGTGGGCTTTCTGTGTACCTAGAGCCACACCATTGTTTACTTTTTACCCTCACGTGTCATTTGTTTTTTACATAACTGTCTCCATAATCCTGACGTGTTTGTTGTAAACAGGTCCGGAAATCTCTGCTTTTCGTACCGTTTTCCCTTCTGAGATATATCCTCTGGCAAGCCTCTGGTTTGGTTAAATGTGGATTAAACGGAGCATGAATACACTGGATGAAAACAATGTAAAAACCAGTAGCGGTGTCTCAGAAGAACAAACCGTTGCCACTCGGAAACGGGTGACCATTCTGATGTGGGTTGTTTGTCTGTTTCCGTTGTTGTCGTTGTGTAGTTCCTGCGGTTCATTAGGCAGATTGGCGAGGGCAGTGTGACTGTGGAGAACAAAGCAGACAAACAGCACACAGATAAAGCTCAGGCCAAGGAGGCTCAGCACTGGGCCTCCAACCTCAACCAGGTATGGCCCCAGTCCCCCTGAGCACGGGTGGGATGGGTTCCACTGGGGAGTCAACAAGCAAGGACTATTTTCTACTCTCACTTTTCTTGCAACCATTGCCTTGTGAGTCATCGACTCCGTGTTCGATGTAAGAGTCATATTATCCGCCAACGTAACTCCGAAGCAGCAGCTGTTTTCTCTTCTTTGTAATATGAATCTCAATGCAAACACACAGTTGGTACACACACGAATCCACATGTGGAAATGTCTTATAGGATTCACGTGGTTTGCAACATGCCTTTTTACATTTATTTAGTTTTTATACGTTTCAATATACGCTATTACCTTTCTCAACATTCCCCAGCATTTTCCCATATCAGTTCTGCATATGATCAGGGAACGGATTGACAAAATTCAGTATTTTTATTCAAGAAGAGAAAAAAGACTTCAAGCTAAAAGCTACTCTTTTGAACTGTCACATCTACTCTTCCTCCTCCTTGTTGACCCGCCTTGTTTGACCCTTTGCGCTTACCATTCCCTCAATTAACAACAACAACAACCACCTATCATCCGCTCCTAAACAAAAACCACTCCTGCCCTTTTCCGACCAACCCTTCCTTATAACTTCCCCTGCCTGCCCGCTCTCCTCGCGCCTCCTTACCACCATCCTAGTTCTTGAAGGAGACTGGGGGAGGCAGTCTTCCCATGGAGACCCAGGAGTGGAATGAGAAGACTGACAAAGCTAAGGCTAAACAGGCCCAGCACTGGGCCAAGGTCGTCAGGCAGGTAGGGCCGATGGTGGTCGTGGCGATGCCATGCAGGACGGCTTTGCAACCAGTGGTTGTGGTGGCCTTGTGATATCAGACGATGTTTACTTCTTCAGCTGCAGCTACGGTCATGTTGTCGTGACCTGTGTTGGAGTTTTATATTTTTCCTTACCTAAACGTGAGGAAAAGGCATTCAGCATTGAAGTGTGCTGTTGATTGGGTTACCATCTTAAAGATAAGATACAGGAACAGTAAGGTGGCTGGCCTTCGTATTTCACCACAGATGTTGGACTAACGGTGTTCATTTCATCTGCTTTCTATTTGCTTGGTTTTCTTTTTTCTTCTTCTTCCCTTTCATTCCAGCCATTTCCTATCTATTTACTCTCTCATTTCACTGTGAAGTCCTTTGCTGAAATACTGTTTATAATATCAAGTGAAAGATAGGCTCCAGCCAACCGCCGTTATCTCTCTGTCCCGGCTTAGGTGTCGGCTGAAGCCTGGGTGGATGAGTTTGCTACTTCGGGACCAGATTTCCAGCAGGCTAAAGCTGCAGTAGAGGTAAAAGGAGACTCGAGAACAAGGGGAAAAAAATACTAACTCTAATGGGAAAGCTGTATGGATTTTTAGGGCGTCCGTGGCTTCAAGGTTGAAAAATGAGACACTTTGTTACTGAGTAGTAGTTTTAGATTTCGCATTGTGTCTACTTGGCAGTTTTGGGGATGGTGGTGTATTTAATTGATTATAAAGCGTGGCAATGCTGTATGCTATATTGGGAACACCCAAGAGATCATCATCATCTCAAATATCTATGACTGTAAACGGATATTGTGGCAGATTTAGGTCAGTAATATAAGATAAAACGATGTATTAAAAAGAATGCAGTTTCAAAATATACACAGAATCCTGTCTAATGAAATGGGGGCATGTAGAAGCAGCCATTTTTTCCCCCTGTTAGATTAAAGGTTCAAAATTCTAATGACTAGTGAGACATAGTCGTGGACGAGTCATGGACTGGTTTGGTGTTGTCTCATCAGAGTGATGTCGACTTCTGGGAGAAGTTGCAGCAGGAGTGGGAGGAGATGGCGAAGAGGGACGCTGAGAGCCACCCCTGGCTGTCTGACTTTGACCAGCTCCTCAGCACCAGCTATGACAAGGTAGGAGTCTTTCACGCAGTGAATACCATTCACTGTGTACTGTTTTAAATGTCTTCTAGAATCACTGTTTTTGGATATTTAAATTTCACCTTTAGTTGGATGAGTTGTGGATGTTAAACTTGCATCCCTGTGTGACAACCAACACATTGTATGACAAGTTACAATGTCTCAAGAACACTTGTTGCCTTGGAGAGGAGATTTTCACATGTTGCCTTCACTTCGCTGTTCCAGGGTTACCAGTTTGAGGAGGACAACCCCTACCTGAGCCACCAGGACCCCTTATCAGAGGGGCTGAAGAGGATGGAGGCGGGGGACATCCCCGGAGCGGTGCGCTTGTTTGAAAGCGCTGTGCAGAAGGAACCAGAAAACCAACTGGTGAGACTCTAGATGGCGCTGTGGGACTTGAGTCCGGATTTGTTTACTTTATGACTTCCTAAAACAATCTTGATTATTGATTTAATAATCAAGTGAAACGAGAAATTAAAACACAATGAATTTTACCACTTATAGTATGTAATATGTCATGTGATTTAACTTGAGGGAAGTACAATGTTTCAAGTATAATAATCTGCTTCAGGCTTGGCAATATCTGGGAACCTGTCAGGCAGAGAACGAGCAAGAATTTGCTGCCATCAGCGCCCTCCGCAGGTATGGAGTCAGAATAACAACAATACAAAATATTGTTCTGGACATTCTTTTTTTATTTTTATTGATTTAATTCAAAGAAGTTGGTTAATGCTGTTGTATTACTATTTGTAATCATGGAACTCTGCACTAACTGAGAAGAACTGACTGATTCATTATTATTATATAAAATGTGTTTATACTTGTTCATGTGAATATACTTGTATAGAGGGTTTATAGCTCACTTTTCATGTCTCCTTTTACTACTGTTTTATTCTCCGTTTAGCTTTTTTGTAAACAAACATTTCTTTCAAGTGTTCTACGTGGTTTACACTCTGTGTGAAACGTGTTAGCCTGTACTGTGTACCTGCTGTCTTATGACAATGACGAGGTCTTTTTATCCTCTCCTCCGCCAGATGCATAGAGCTGAAGAACGACAACCTGACCGCTCTCATGGCTCTGGCCGTCAGCTTCACCAACGAGTCGCTGCACAGGCAGGCCTGTGAGAGTCTCCGTGATTGGCTGAGACACAACCCAAAGTACCGCTCTGTGCAGGAGCAGAGCGAGCGGGAGCAGGGGGAGAGGGCCGGGGCTCAGGAGCAGGGGATGCGAAGGGAGAGGTTCGGTTCCCTGCTGCCCGAGTGAGTACCACTAGGGTGGATTCAGTGTTTACACTTTGCACACAATGGCTCACACATGCCAACTAAACTATTGTTTTGATGGATAATGCAAAACCAACACCAATACTTGTTGGGAATTTTGATGATGAAGATTTTGAACCAGTCCCGTTCATCTCAACTGGTCGAGAGCATGGTGTTAAGACTTTCATGGTGGGGGGTTTGATTTCCACGTGCTAAGAATGATGGCATTCATGGTATTGTAAGACGCCTTGGATAAAAGGGGCGGTTACGGTGTTTGACTCCCACCCAAAAGGTTCTGGGTTGGAACCCCAATGTTCCTGCAGTCTACCTGTAGGTATCCATGAACAAGATGATCCTCCACCTACCTGTTCTTTAATGACATGGTTCTAAAATTTTACATTGCTTGGGCTAAATAACTAAATAGTATATAAATAAATTGTATGGATCTAACTAAATAGTTTGTAACTAAATAGATAAAAGCCGCCACCAAATGGCATATTAACCAGTGCCTTTGGTCATTCACCCAGGTCCCTGTTCACGGAGGTCCAGTCCATGTTCCTCCGAGCCGCTAACTCAGACCCAGCGCGGGTGGACCCCCAGCTGCAGTGTGGCCTGGGCGTCCTCTTCAACCTGAGTGGAGAGTACGACAAGGCTGTGGACTGCTTCACCGCCGCCCTCTCCGTCACGCCCCAGGTCAGAGCATATTAGAGTATATGGGTCATTGATTTATAAACATGTTCATACCCAGGGTCCAAAATGAACACCTGCCAGCAGCTCATGGTGGATACATTAGACAATCAGGGTTGCATATTAAAACAGTTGGCCAGTAGCAGCTTGGCTGTAGATTCTTCCTCTCCGACAGGTAAAGAGACAACTTTGTTCAAGTTAATTTCGGACCCCAGGGTTTCCAACAGCTGTCAATAGGCGAGGCGCAGCACCTCTGATAAATTATTGGATGGAGTCAGCTCCAACACCAGCAATAAATTAACAGTGATACCCATATTCAATATTTGTAATTGTTATTTTATTGCTCCGTGCAAGTCACTAAGCAATCCAATGTTTTAGATTGGGGAAGTGACATTAGATGGGCACACTGTGGCCCAATTAACTTTCAGATGGTGCCTGTGGCCCCACCCCTAAAATCACCCCATATCCTCTAATCTAGTTCCCTGCCTTCTCTACCTAACTGAAGTGTCTGTTAGACTCTCATTCTCATTTGTCTGATGTTTAATGGCTCCGGGATATTCCAGGACTACTTGCTCTGGAACAAGCTGGGCGCCACCCTGGCCAACAGCAGCCGCTCGGAGGAGGCTGTGGCCGCCTACAGGACGGCCCTGGAACTGCAGCCGGGGTTTATCCGCAGCCGCTACAACTTGGGAATCAGCTGCGTCAACTTAGGCGCACACAGGTGAGCTAGATGACATGCGTTTACTGCTGGGAACTAATAAACATAACAATCAAAACAATATGTTACTTCACTATTTTTATTCGATTATTTTACATGACACAAATAAACAAAACAAATAAACATTACAGCCAATGACGGGCCAGCATCGCCTGACCTTTGACCTTTCCATTGTCCTCCACAGGGAGGCGGTGGAGCACTTCCTGGAGGCCCTGTCTCTCCAGCGGCAGGCGTCGTCGGGCGCTGCGGGGGCGGGCGCCATGCCGCGACCCGTGGGCTCGGCGGCCAGCGTGATGTCGGACAACATCTGGTCCACGCTGCGCATGGCGCTGAGCATGATGGGGGAGAGCGGGCTCTACTCGACCGCAGACAACAGGGACTTGGACACGTTGCTGGCCCACTTCTGCCAGCGGGAGGTGGAGGGCGGGGGGCCCGAATGAGGGTGGGCAGGGACGGGGGGGGGACGGGATCGGGCTTATAGAGTGCGAGTGTATTTTGTACGGAGAGCGTTGTCATGCGGAGGTGGTGGACGAAGAGTAATGGAGGATGAAAGAGAAGCGCGGTGTCGCGTTTGCTGGTCAAGGGCGGGTGGTGAAGGATGTGGAGGGGTTGCGTTCCAACGTCAACAACAGGTGAAGGTGAAGGTGAAGATGGAGTAGTTGTGTAAGGTGTGTCCTCCACCAGAGACTTCAGCATGACACACAATGACCTGATAGGACTTTAGTCAGAACCTCCAGTATTGTAATTTTTCTCAACCTCCATCGAGGCTTGCAACCAGCAGCTGAGACTCTCTGGGCCTTTTCATTTTTATTTTCACAAACCATGTCGGTGTATTTACACAGGAGACGCTTCTTCATCCCCCAGTTACACTGATAGAAAATATATTTAATTAATAAAACTGAATATCCATACATTATGAATTGGTCTAAAAAAATGAATGTGTGCCTGTTTGTGTGTGCGCGTGTGTTCTTGGTGACTGCTAAATTAAGTAATCTCTACCCATCCGTATATCTGTATGGTACTGCATTGCTGGGATCCTCCAAACATAAAATTAAAGGTGATTTTTAAGTGCTCAGTGTAAGGCTAACTTGGTCTTTTTTTGTATGAAGGAAGGAAAAACAAGGAAGAGACAAACCATCAAGATTATCATTGTAAATGCGCATGTGTGGGTGGGTGGAGCTCCGATTTGAATAACATGTAATTTGCCTCTTTTTCTCAATGCTCTTGTAAAGCAATTTTGCTTAATGTAAAATAATTGCTTAATGCCACATTGTGTATTGTATCATAATTATTGCACTATTATTGATTTTGAAACGATTTACCCTGACTGTAATGTTTAATATGCAGCAATAAAGCTTAGATTTCATGTTTTGTTTGTGTAACTTTCTCCCCTATTTTATGTTGACCTTGCACTAAATAACTAAATTGTTATAGTTTATGCTTATTAAATGTATGTGTATATATATATATATATATATATATATATATATATATATATATATATATATATATATATATATATATATATAACATTGCAAGATTGCTTTGCCTGCCTTCTTTCAGTGTCATGTCATAAGTGGCAGTTGATTTAAAATGTGTTATCTTTTGGACGCCCCGCCCATATCTTCGCAGTGTGGCGCCTTCGGCCAATCCGTGTTGAGGAGACGGTTTCCTGGGTAAGCTGACTGGTTGGTTTGAAAAATAGCATGCACGCGTGCCTCTATTTAAAGTTTTAAAGAGCATTACAGGCAGTTTATATTTCATCCGGTCAAGAAGTCAGGCAAAAGTATAGGACTTTACGTATCTCGGTTAAGGTAAGCAAGCAATTTGGTACAATTTCTAATTTTAGCTAGGCTTCTTCACTGAAACATTGTTAGTTAATAATAAACAATTAACGTTAATGTTTAAACAACTTTTAGTTACTTTCATCAACGAATACAAAGCAAACTACTCGTTGGCTAACGTTAGCATGCAAACAGTATTGCTGGTAGTGATCATTAAAACATGTTTTCGTGTAAGACACGGTAACGTTAATTCCGTGAGCATTAAATGTGTGACTTACTCATTACAGCAAGAAATCATCAACTCGGCATAATGGGATCCAGCGAAAGCAAATTGTCTGTCGCTTCAACGCCAAAACCAGAACCAGAAGCTCACCGATGCATAAAAACGATCAGACACGGCCAGATAATGGATCCTCGGTCTCCGTCCACGTGCATCGATCGCACACCTATCCAGGTAACTTACTGTACCCCGATGGTTTGCTTCATAACTGCCTGGTATCTTGACTGGATAAGTGGAAGTGTTTGCGACACACAACATTAATGCAATGAAAAAAGTGTTTTGTGAATTGGTCGAAGCATATAAATACCTTTTTTGTACTACTTTTTAGGTTACTGGGCCTTTTTCCAAAACATCGGTCGAGGAAAACAATGAGTGTCCACAGCAGTCGTTCGACCCCAGGTCACCTACTATTGGCATTGTCCGCACTCCTGCAAGAGATGCTATGAGAGGTAACTACACATTTAAGCACATGCTTTGGGTTCACTATTTAAACATTTGTAAATATCATGGAAACCTCATTCAAAGATTTATTCTTTGCAGAAACCGTCGGCTCCTTTGCTCGTCGCCTGGGCATGCTTTTTTACAGTGAGGTCCCAGACAAAGTCCCACAGGGACATCTCATACCTCCTTGCCTCAACCTGGAAGAAGAGGAGGAGGAGGAGGAAGAGGGTGTTGTGGGTAACGAACAGAGCTCCGGTGAGCCTCTCCTCTCTCGCCAGCCCTCCAAAACCTTGACCTCCATGGCTGAGCATGCTACTCTCCTCACCACCCCAGTGCTGCCCATCGAGTGTGTGGGTTCCTCCAGTCCCTTCGTCATCCTGGAGGAGGCCCAGGCGGAGGCCCACATGGACACGGAAGACCTGAGTGTGGAGGAAGCGGAAGAGGCCAAGGAGTCTCCCCTTCACAAGAGGCTGAGCATGAGTCTGATCACGTGCCATGAGGGAGCCGCGCCGGCTCAGATCTTCGCCGAGGTTCAGGTACACGTCAGCCCCACCTCGCCTCTAGCGAACGCCGCCGACGGCGCACCCACCGGAGAGAGCGCGACCACTCCTCTGTGGTCCCGTCCCTTACCATCGACGCAGAAGCCCCACCGAGCCCCGCCCAGGATTCCAGCCTTGAAGTTGCCGCTGCGGCTGATGCCCCTGTTGCACCGACGTCCCCAGAGCGACCCGAAGAGGCAGTGCAGCCGCCCGCAGGAGAGCAACCGTCGACTGACGCACCACAGTGTGCCGCCGCAGCCGTTACACTCGCACTACCAGTGAAGTCATGCCCAGCCCTGAGCCGTGAGCAGCCGCGGCCCTCCACCGGCATCCAGTGCCCCACCTTTGACCCGAGGAGCCCCAGTCAGGTGGTGTTCAAGCCCCAGTGGTTGGGGAAGGGCTTTGGCACCGCGGGCCTCAGAGCCAGGGGAGTGAGGGCATCAAAGGGGGGCTCCTCGCCCCTGGCAGTCCGCGTGGCTGTAAACAACGTCAACAATGAGAACAAGGGCAAGTCCACCAAAACCAAGCAGAAAGGTGTGTATAAAGTAGTTATTTTATGTTTTTATAGAAATATGCACATAAAAACCATGACAAATAAAGGATTGCATCTGGGTTGTTTATGATGTGACTTACAGACTTATGTAATGTGTTCTGTTTCGGATATTTAGAGGTTAGTTCTTGCTCAGGGTCAACTGTCAATGTCTTGACAGTTGAGTGTGTTTTGAGTTTCTTTTTTTTTTTCAAACCATGTGGGAGGGGCCTGTGTCACCGCCCCAAATTCTAGGCCGTTGATGGGTGCGGCCTACAATGTGACACATTGATCACTGCATAGCAATGAATCATTACCCATACCTCTGGTGTTAACTTTGTTGTGGGAAAGGGTTGTTTTTATGGAGGAAGGAATGAGGGTAAACGGTGCACAATGTCACTCCGTATGTTTCACTCCTCCCTCTTCATTTCAGCTAGTGGACTTTCTGAGGGCCGCTCTCCATTACAGCTGCTTAAGGCCAACTCTCCCCGGGACCAGCAGTCTCAGGTGAATTCATCCACGCAGTTCTTGACGCAATAACAATGGTTTCCTCTATTTGATGAAGTGGTACATTTTCTGTAATAATTAAAGCGATCAATCTGTAAATTGGCGATTGCCGGTCTTGCCCAGATTCAGACGAGTCGTTTAATTCCAAATCATCATTGTTAACATGTGTAACTCTTTTCAGATGAAGCAGAAGGTGTCCACCCCAGAAAGGCAGAGGCCTGGTCAGGTGGAGCGAAGAGTCCTGACCGTAGCTCTGGATAAGGAGAACCGATGAAGACAAGTCATCAAAATCCTAACGTTTGATATTGTAAAAATTTTGATATTGATATTGTATACTCTCAAAGTGGTTTATTGTTTTTGTTTTTTTCAACCTCTGCTTTACCTATCAGTCTGTTTCTCAGTGTTTTGCATCCTTTTTGTAAATAAATTAATATGCTTTATTTTTGTGCCGTTTTTCAGTTGCACACTATTACACGATTTAAATGCACCCCGTCTAAATGCCGTACAATGTACCTGTTATAGCTGTCGCATTAAATGCTGAACAAACTTGTATGTATGGCGACTGGCTATAGTCCCAAACACTTGTTTGTTTTCTAAACTGGTTCAGGCTTGGTGTTTGTGATGAGCTAGTGCAAACAAAAAACGTTTGCTGTAACTGGTTTGGATTAGCATAAATTGTTGCTAAGAACCAGAATTAGTGCTTTTAAAACCCCTAGTTGGCTTTTTAGGTGTGTGAAATAATTGAAGACTCCTCGGTGATGCAGAATATCACATTTATTAGAAATTATTCAGAAAGGTACCATGGCATTGCCAAGCACAGCATGTATCCAGTGTGGACGAAAGGCAGTTGGAATCCTAGTGAGACCTGGTGCTCTATGGAAACCAATGCAGTAATGTAAAGTGGAGGATTTTAAAAGGAAAACGTAAGCATACAGATTATGATGTTCATTTGCATTTTGTAGCCATTATCATACACGTACGCACACACACTGGTACAGCCCATGCCCTCTGATAAATCTAAAAAGATGGGTCATTTTTCTTTTGTAAGTGCTCAGCGAGGCATGCGTTTTCATTGGATAATCCCATCTGAATCCGACGGCTGACTAAAAGCACTTCTCATGACTAGCTAGTGGGGAATAGGGCAAAAAACATCAGACCCTCAAGTAAACATCGTCTATCAAACACACGCATGCAAAAACAACTCCTGGACACAAATGTAGACGGACTCACAACAAATCCATTCTATAAGGGTATTTAGAAAATGGAAAGAAAGAATAAAGGATAAGGAACCAGAATCAAGGAAATATCTACCATACTCAAAAACTGAGACAAAAACGCATTTGCTCACAAATAATGTTATTTTAACTTATTGTATGATATAAACTATGCTTATACCCTGCATTGTCTACATATGTCGTAATGGGCCATGTATCATGTGTCGATCTCACTCAATTACTACTTTTTCCATTTGGCAACTGGTGATAGGTGATCCTTCCAATGACTGCAAGAAATGTGCATTTGGTAATCAATTTGAATCTTGAGTATATACCACTATTGATTAGATTCCCAGCACTACCCACCTACCCCACCCCACCTCCAAGCCTATAACTTGACAGAAACCAAAAGTGGGAGACATCAAAAGTTATTCGAGAAGATAAACTCCTTCCCTCTACTCGAACCCTTCTCAAACATCTGATATGACTTGGCACAGTAAATATCATCTTTCTTTCTCTAATGCTAAATGTGTTATGTTTTCTTCCTCTGCCCATATCCCTCCCTAGATCACCAATTCTTTCCCCCTCGTGAGTGCTCGTCTGCTGTTTTTGACTTCATGGCAGGTTGTGGTCTGACTCCCCTGTTTTATCCCACTGGGTTTCTGTTGCTGGGTTACGACGAGGTGGTCAGTTCCATATCTTGAGGAAGCTGTCCCATGATCCCGTGCAACACGCCATCCCGTCCGTAGACACGCCGATGCAGCTCACTCTGTTGTCGTGACCGGCCAACACACCTGAGAAAAATAGGATTCAAATATTATTTACAGTTTAACATAACATTTACATGTTACATGTTTCCGTTGAACAAATATGAAAGAGAACGTACAGACATTGTTTTAAAGTTATCTCACTTCTAAATGGAAACCATCATTGCATCAACACCAGGATTTTAGATACTTTAATCAAACTGTTGTTAAAATCATTATGATAATGAGCAATGGTTTAATAGTTAGTCAATATAACAAAATATAGATAGTGAGGTACTTTGTTCATCCCCAAAGGGAAATGAAGGCGTTAATGAATAAAGTACCATCTATCTATATTTTGTTATATTGACTAACTATTACATGCATACCTACCTTTCCTTATAGATCCTTCTATTCCTCTCTCTCTCGTCTACTTCTTCCAGCCTCCCCGTGTTTCACTCACCCACTCTCTCCGCCTTAAGGGCGTCCCAGATGTTGACATTGAAGTCGTCGTAGCCGGCCAGCAGCAGGCGTCCGGACCGGGACGGGGCGAGGGAGGTGACCCCACACATGATGCTGGAGTCCTGGTAGGTCATGAGCTCCTGGTCGGCCCGTATGTCATACAGCTTACAGGTGCCGTCGTCCGACCCCGTGATCACGGCGTTCCCGTTGGGGAAGAACTACAAGGGAAGGGGGACGATATGTCGGACCATTTAGCCAAGGGCGCAGATCTCATTACAACCTAGGGGGGAACCACAGCCATGGAATTTTCTTTCAAGAGTACTTTCTGGAGGGGACATCAGTAATATCACCAACATATATCAAATGAGCGGCTGTAATAGACACACAGCCATTAATAGTAGCTTAAAATATATATGAATGAATCACTTTAAGGACATCACTATACATATTTACCTATTTTACAGAGACACATATCCACAAATGCAGCACCATTCAACTCAGAAAATAGGCATATAGGTATAACGTGCCAAACATATATGCAACGGATCAGACCACTGAGCAGGATACATAGGGGGGACATAAACAAAACCTGTAAAAAAGTGATGCGTTTATGTGTGAATTATTTCAAAAGTGGAGTCAGCTTCTATTAAATATATATTTTCAATTTCATCGAATCTAGACGATTTTGTGTTTTTCAGAAGTTGGAGGGGACACGTCCCCCCCGGGATCTGTGCCCATGCATTTAGCCCACTGTTCCCAGTATAGTTTCCAGTTCCCATCCCATTTATATTAAGGGATAACCGGCACCATGGTTGGGAACCACTGCACCGGGGAACACTGGTGTGCTTTGAAGCAAGACTAGGTGTGCAAATGTGAAATGCTGTGGGATGCAGTACATAATCCTGACACGCTACTAATATAATCTGTACTATTTATGATTTGTTTTAAAATCAATTAATTGTTGCATGTAGGCTAATGCAAATTTTGCTTCATTTCAATACTTATTTTGCCAATAATCCAATTGCCTGTCTGATTTGTATGAACTGTGATCCATGTGATACTTTTTTGACTGTCTGCTGTGTGTGAAATATTGTGAGAATTGTGAATAACCTTATACATACAATATCCTGGTAATAATGTGTGTAACATTTTTCATAATCATGCCCTCAACTTGCATGAAGTCCCTTTGGATCAAAGCGTCTACTAAATGGCTCCATAGTTAATCGGCCCTACTTCCTCACCCCGATGGAGTTGATGTCACTCTCATGGCCTGAGAAGGTCTGTCTGCACGTGCCCTCTCGGATGTCCCACAGCTTGGCGGTGTAGTCGCACGCCCCGGAGATGAACTGGTTGAAGTCCGGGGACACGGCCAGAGACATTGCGTCCCCCAGGTGACCGGCGAACACCGTCTTCTGTGTGCCTGTCTCGATGTCCCACAGCACGCTAGACCACCGAGGAGGGGGGGAGGGAGGACGTTACTAGAGATCATGAACAGGTCTAGCTGCTCCGGAAGTAACACCCATTTCAAATCTATAGTGTGGCACCGGTCGTATCCATCGCTTACCAAGTGCAGTCCCCTGAGCTGGTGATGATCTCGCTGTCGCTGATGAAACGGCAGCAGGACAGGTAACCTGGAAACCGATAGAGGAGCTTCATGGTTAGAATGTATCGCCTGCCGATCTTTCGATTTGCTGTGGTCGTTTAGAAGTGCTCTGCATATGTATGTCATCATAAATCCTTGATCAAAAACCACAACAGCAGTGTTAAACCAACTTCTTGGGATGGGACCTCGTACCGGTGTGTGCAGCCAGCTCTCGCATGACCTTGACGTTACCGTCCTTGCCCTTGAGGTTGTAGATGGAGCACATGTTGTCCAGACCGCCACAGGCCACCATGTTCCCAGAGGGGGCATAGGCACAGGTCATGACCCATGATGACTTCAGAGGGATGGCGCTCACCTGAAGAGTCACAGAGGATCAGACCTTAAGTACTCCCCAATGATCGCTGAGTCAGAGTCTCACACATACTTTATATGCACAACTTATAGGGTAGGGTTAGTTGTTGGCGTTGCATAGAGATTTAAGTAACCTAAGCCTTCAGTAGGAAGAGTGAAGGGGGACAATAGGCCTGTTTTACCTTGTTGGTTGTAATGGTGTCCCACACGATGAGTTTACCATCCTGGGAAGCACTCACACACAACCTGGTCGAGAAAAAAGAAAGGATGAAGAAAATAAATAAAGAATGAAGGAAAAAACAAACACAGAGTTTAAACACACACTGAGGTAGACATTGGAGCAACGTATACGAGACATCCTGGCAATTTAATCAGATTAAAGTATCCAATTAAAAGTAGTGTCAATCCAATGCACCAATCAAAACTAACTCCTGGTTACACTGGCTGGCTGTATATACTATATATAATCACCCTCTTAGTGGTTTCATCTTTCATTTCAATTTAGCAGCAGTAGCTAAAAAAGGGGAACTTTATAACCTAATCCAATAGTTCTCTTCAGTATTGGCAATTTGTTTCTATATACACAGCATATAAAAACATACTATATATCTTTACATGTACAAAGGGTGTTTACTTGGACTCGGTGCCCCAGTGCATGGCGTAGATCTTGGCCAGGTGACCCCGGAGGGTCTTCCTGGTCTTCAGCTGGACGCGGCCCACCACGGTGACCGACGCTGTGGCCTCCTGCAGGGAGGTGTCCTGCACAGCCTTACGGGCCTCCTGGGGGCGCCAAGCACAAACACACACACAGGAACACACAGAAACACGCAGGTCAACACTCATTACTCACGTCTGCATGAATCTGTATTAGCGTTAAACAAACACATCTTGACATGATGATCCCGTTTTCTTCAATCAAAAGTAAAAATGTTCATGAAAATAATGAATATGAATGGGTACATATATATACACCTACAGTGATCTGATCTTTAATGTTGTCCGCCTCTTTCCTCAATTCCTCTAGTTCACCCATGGCGTTGGCTCTCAGGAACTGTCCCCGAAGCAGACAGAGAGACAAGCGATGAGCTTATGCAAAACGCTGGAGCTGAAAAGACAAAGAGAGGAAGAAGAAGGAAAGGAGAAAAGAACAATATGTTTGTTAAATCGTGGAACCGTGTGATGTGATGCAATCCACTGCTGACTAATTAAGTTCCTTGTTTTACTCACTCCCGGCTCCCTCCAGCTTCACTGGGCCACCTGCATATTCCTGAAAGAGTTTTGACCTGGGCTCATGGCTGTATTTCTCTAACCCACGGCTGCTTTGCAATTCAAACTCACCTTAAACTACTTTGCAAACATCCACATACAAAGACAAAGATACCCACAGGTCATGGTGACGTGTGTGTGAATACTAACACACACACACATACGCAAACGCTCATACACACACACACACACACACACACACACACACACAAACACTTATACACACACACACAAACACGCACACACACAAACGCTCATACACACACACACACACACACACACACACTCACACACAAACACACAGGGGCGCATGCGAGTGTGTGAACACAAGCACACATTCTCAGTTTTAGGGTTGATTAATAATTATAATATTTAGGCATAACAATTCAAATCCTCTCTCTCTTTAGACAACGTGACTCTAGAGGACATATCCACACCCAGACAGTAAGCATACCCAAACCAGTATGTCCTGAAACAATATCCTAGCAAGATATTTACACTAACACTCTTTAGTTTTACTGTGTCACACACCTTTCAACAAACTCAAACACAGGTACTGATGGTATAGTTACATGTTTTGTATCTGTTTCTTAAAATGTAATGTCTGTGAATTTTATTTTCTATTAAGCTGTGATGCTTGATGGCTGTTGAATGTGGTAATGGTACGATTAAACTAATCATTTTTAGCTGTGAAGTAATCACCTAATGGACAAACTGAAGCTAATACACTGTGAGCAAAATAATCCAGCAAATAAATGAGTGAAGTGCGCAACACATTTGCATAGTTTCTGACTCACGATAATCTTGACAATAGATGTAAAATTACAAAATACTTTTTTTGTAATGTGTTTTTTAGATTCTAGGAAGATTCTTTCAAAAATAAAAATCACAATTATTTAGCATACACCCTCAGACAACATCACAACAAGGATCCCACCACATACCAGGTCTACCTTTACAACAAGGGTGAAAACTAAACACAGTTTTGTGTATTTCTTAGTGACATATTCAATTTCCTCATAAGTTTATCTTACCTTGCAAAGTGATAGGACGTAAAGTTCCCCCTTGATTTTATCCCACAAGTCCCTGAAGCAATCTCTTTCTTTCTCTCTGTGTATTTGAATGTGTGTCAAAACTCCTGACCCGGTTAATTTGCCTCTAATTTGTTTGAAGAGAGAAGGAGGGAGTGACTCTGTGGAAGAAACATCTTTTTTCGGAATTGACTGATACCATAGGCTGAATTTTGAACAAAAGTTTGATGATATCTGGCTTACGCAGGCCAATTATTTTGTTTAAACAAACTCCAACAGGTCAAGAGGGTCTTGTGCAATTACATGGGACTTGACGAAAGAGTCACCATCGCACAATTTAAATAGTAGATGACTAAGTGATTGTCCTCCACTCGATGACGTTGACATCAAGGGGACGCTATGGGTTTATTCCATGAAGATTTAGAATGCAGTAATGGTGTTTATTGTGAAGGCTTGAGTGTTTTAGCTGTGCCCTTTTTGCCATTCTGTCCTGCCATTGTTCTGTGTGATTAAATGATTGTGCTAGGGATGGGATAGTGGAGTGCATTAACGCAGACAGCC